>CAHIKZ030002489.1:270000-377500 GCA_903632075.3 Acanthosepion pharaonis | reverse complement strand
AGCCCTTAAAAAAAATCTATCTTCACTGGAAGTGGGCTTGATATGATGAATCAAAATTGTATTAACCAAGCACTGTTCAAATATTTTCATTTTGTGTTGCATTTTTTAGAATATTCTTGAAGAATATTTTTGGTGAAGATTTGATTCATGACAAAATTTAGAAAAAGGTCCTCACAAAATATTCTTGGAGAATATATATATAAAAAATGTTTATTAGATTATTAAAATTGAACATTAAAATGAAAGTTAAATTTGGAGTATCTAGTAAATTCGAATTGGAATTATTTTATTGCAATCAAATACCAAAAACCTAGATCACCGAAATATATATTTAATTCTATTCTATATGATAATATCTAAACCGCTAAAAAATGCGGAGCTACAAATTTAGAAAAGTAAATTTTATACTTCTCGAAAGCATTCTCAACCATTTATATAACTGTGCACTGTAAGTGAGAAATACCAAAATTATACTAATGATATGTATATAGGTATACACACATAATTTATGTTGTAAATTCAGTTTTATTATATCTGAAATCAAGTTTTGTATATGTGGTATAATTTTTAATATTTATTCATTTTTCACCGACACCCTCACCTAGCCATCCACGCACACCCACACACATTTATACAAATTTCTAATAAATATTGTGGCAGAAATTTGATGGATTTAGGCATTTAGGGTGACCTAGTGAATTTCATTTTTTGCCTATATAGATATTTACTTACTTGATAGAGATTTCTACATATAAACATGTATGCATGCATCTATAGCAGTATGTATATACAATGGATGCGGATAAAATACATCGCGGCCATTAATTTTGGTCCATATCAGCGGCCATTATCTTTTTAAGTAACTTTGTATTAAAATTGATACACTATATTGGTTATCGCTAGTTTAGATTTAATGCGGTTATTTTGATTAGTGACCACAAGGCTTGAGGTCTTCCATTTCACTGTCATATATTATAAATTTTACATGTTTTTCAGGAATTACGACAGAAATAGGGTGTTTAATAATTCTTCGTATAGCGAATTTGTTCTGCTTATAATTATTGTTACAGTAAAATATGTTGATGTTTTGTTGTATGGTATTTTTATTACTGGTGACGTATGTTTCTTGAAGAATAATTTTATTGGTTTATCAATGATGCAGTTGGGAAAATTATTGTTGATAAATATTTGGTTTATGAGTTGTAGTTCGTTCAGAAATATTCTTTGAGAAGAGTAATTGTGGTGTGCTCGATTTAAGAAATATGTTATCACAGCTAATATATAACTTTCCGGGTATTGGTTTTCATAGATTAGAAGACAGGAGTTCGTAATGTTTTTTTTTATATGGGTAAGTGATAAATTATTTAGATTTTAGTTCTATATCAACATCAAGGAATGGAATTTTGTTATTAGCCATGAGTTCATATGTAAATTTTACCGCGGAGTTTTTTTTTTTAAGTTGATTTTAGATTTATAATTTCGTCCTTATATTTTATTAAAACAAAAATGTCATCAACGTACCTTGTGTAGACGTCTGATTTATCAGTTATCTTAAACAGTTTGCTTTCAATATAAGACATGGAAAAGTTAGAGAAATCAAGACCTAAGGATAAATTTTCAGTTGTAGCTGTGATAGAATTGGTGGGTAAAACAGTATATTTTGATTTGTTGGTATTGTCAGAAAAATCTGCTTTTCTATTTTGAAGTATTTTATAATTTTTTTTATTTTCGCGTTGAATATGAAATTATTAGAGTATACTATTTTATTACCATCAAATTATTGATTACCTACCATTATTTGATCTAGCACAAGTATAAATATAATTATGCTAATTAGTACCACTTCTATTGCTTAGTGAGAAAAGATATTGAAATACATGTATATGTTTCGATTAAATCATATGTATGTACGCATTCATGTGTATATCTGCCGTAATTGTTGGGTTACTGCATGTAATTTATCTGCAACATCAAGTGTTGGTATGTCTAGTAGAGAATAGAATGTAAATGTACAGCCCATTTCAGGAGGTATTTAAGTCATGTTTGTGGCAATCTTCTAGAATTGTTGGCTTACTAAAGTTAAAGAACCCAGACTACTTTACTATCTCGGTCATAGCAACGGCAAGAAAAAATTGAATTATTTCTTTTCAAAGGGTATTAATACGAAGTGAAAGTGAATAAACTCACACAGATTGGCAGATTTTTTCATCTTCGTCTTATATAAGGTATTTTTTATCCTGGTTCTACTAACCATGTGCCAAGTCCACCAGGACGTGGGCGATTATGGCACTCCACAATTTCCTCTCTTTTGTTGCTTCAAGTAATTTTTGAACCATTTTCTTCCTTATTTATCCTTATTCTTCTAAAAATTCCCTTCTTTTATGTGCCATGTTCTTCATGATGTGGGCGATCATGGCACTCCACAACTTCCTGTCTTTTGTTGCTTCAAGTAATTTTTGACCCATTTTCTTCCTTATTTATCCTTATTCTTCTAAAAATTCCCTTCTTTTATGTGCAATGTTCTTCATGATGTGGGCGATCATGGGACTCCACAACTTCCCTTTCTTTTTTGCTTCAAGTAATTTTTGATCCCATTTTAAACTTCCTTTCCCATTTTCTTCCTTCTTTCATGTTAGGTGATGTAGGCGATCATGACCTCCACAACTTCCTGTCTTTTTTTGCTTTAAAATTTTTGACCCATTTCTTTTTTATTTATCCTTATTCTTCAAAATTCCTTCTTTTTTATGTGCCATTTCTTCTTCATGATGGGGCGATCTTGGAGCGATCATGGCACTCCACAACTAATTTTTGACCTTTCATCTTTTTTAACCTTATTTCTAAAAATTCTTCTTTTTAGATCATTTTTGACCCCCACAACTTTCTTCCTTATTTTTTTCCTTATTTAGCCTTATTCTTCTAAAATTCCCTTCTTTTATGTGCCATGTTCTTCATGATGTGGGCGATCATGATCATGGCACCCACAACTTCCTGTCTTTGTTTTTTTTTCTTTTCTTCTAAAGAATAATTTTTGACCCATTTTCTAGCTTATTTATCCTTATTCTTCTAAAATTTCCCTTCTTTCATGTGCCATGTTCTTCATTTGTGGGCGATCATGGCACTCCACAACTTCCTGTTTTCCTGTCTTTTGATTTTCTTCTTTTGTTGCTATTCCCTTCATTCATGAATTTTTGACAGCCTTTCTTTCTTATTTTTTTGCTTTATTCTTCCTAAAATTCATTTTTTTATGTGCCATGTTCTTCATGATGTAGGCGATCATGGCACTCCACAACCTGTCCTTGCTTTTTTTTTCTTTTCTTCCTAATTTTTTATTCCTATTTTCCCTTCTTTATTTATCTTCTGTATTCTTCTAAAATTCCCTGTCTTTCATGTGCCATATTTTTTGTCTTCATGATTTAGCCTTACATGGCACCTCCCTTCTTTTATGTGCCATGTCTTTTTTTGTGGGCGGATCATGGCACTTTCAGAACGTCCTGTCTTTTGTTGCTTCAAGTAATACCCATTTTTCTTCCTTATTTATCCTTTTCTTCCTTCTTTCATTCTTCTTCATGAATCTGACACTCCCTGTCTTTTTTTGCCATGTAATTTTTTGACCCATTTTCTTCTCTTATTTCTCCTTATTCTTCACATCCCTATCTTTTGTGACACGTGTTTTTCATGATTTGTGCCACATGTATCAACTTTGCAGACCCAGCTTCCTTTTTTTTTTATGTTTAAGTAATTTTTGAACCATTTTCTTCCTTACATCTCTAAAATTCCTTTCTATTCAGATCACGTTCTGTCAAACTTGCTCAAGTCTGTCATGTGCTTTACGTTGTTTTCCTTGTCTCTATTTCTCTCTATTTCAACATCCTGTATATTTTGCGACAGCGTGTCTTTTGAATTGTTTTGTGCCTTATTTAGCACGCTTATTCTTCCAGCTGTCATTTTTTATGTGCCATGTCCTTTCAGAACGTTGGCGATCATGTCTCTCCACATCTCTCAATCCCTTACATCTTTAAACAAGTTCCTTTCATCTACTTTCTCCTACAGATCACGTTCTGTCACACACTTGCTCAAGTCTGTCATGTATGGCACAGGTTGTTTTCCTTGTCTCTCTATTTTCTCTCTATTCGGACATCGTGATATATTTTGCGACAGCGTGTCCTTTGAAATTGTTTGGCGTGCCACATGTGGCACGCGTAGGTTGCCGACCCCAGCTGTCATTTCTTTTTATGTGCCATGATCTTTCAGAACGTTGGCGATCATGTCTCTCCACATCTCTCAATCCCTTACATCTTTAAACAAGTTCCTTTCATCTACTTTCTCCTACAGATCACGTTCTGTCACCCACTTGCTCAAGTCTGTCATGTATGGCACGGTTGTTTTCCTTGTCTCTATATTTCTCTCTATTCGGACATCGTGATATATTTTGCGACAGCGTGTCTTTGAAATTGTTTGGCGTGCCACATTTAGCACGCGTAGGTTGCCGACCCCAGCTGTCATTTCTTTTTATGTGCCATGTCTTTTCAGAACGTTGGCGATCATGTCTCTCTCCACATCTCTCAATCCCCTTACATCTTTAAACAAGTTCCTTTTCATCTACTTTTCTCCTACAGATCACGTTCTGTCACCCACTTGCTCAAGTCTGTCATGTATGGCACGGGTTGTTTTCCTTTGTCTCTCTATTTCTCTCTATTCGGACATCGTGATATATTTTGCGACAGCGTGGCTTTTGGCGTGCCACATGTGGCACGCGTGTGGGTTGACCCCAGCTGTCATTTTTTTTTGATGTGCCACATTGGCACGTTCCTTTCCATTTTCTCCTACAGATCACGTTCTGTCACCCACTTGCTCAAGTTGCCGACCCCAGCTGTTTCCCCTTTTTTATGTGCCATGTCCTTTCAGAACGTTGGCGATCATGTCTCTCCACATCTCTCAATCCCTTACATCTTTTAAACAAGTTCCTTTCATCTACTTTCTCCTACAGACCACGTTCTGTCACCCACTTGCTCAAGTCTGTCATGTATGGCACGGGTTGTTTTCCCTTGTCTCTCCATTTCTCTCTATTCGGACATCGTGATATATTTTGCGACAGCGTGTCTTTGGAAATTGTTTGGCGTGACACATGTGGCACGCGTAGGTTGCCAACCCCAGCTTTTTATGTAGCATGATCTTTCAGAACGTTGGCAATCATGTCTCTCCACATCTCTCAATCCCTTACATCTTTAAACAAGTTCCTTTCATCTACTTTCTCCTACAGATCACGTTCTGTCACACACTTGCTCAAGTCTGTCATGTATGGCACGGGTTGTTTTCCTTGTCTCTCTTTTTCTCTATTCGGACATCGTATTCGGACATCTTGATATATTTTGGCGACAGCGTTTGCAGACCCACATCTGCCGAACCCCAGCTGTCATTTCTTTTTTGTGCCATGTCCTTTTCAGAACGTTGGCGATCATGTCTCTCCACATCTCTCAATCCTTTACATCTTTAAACAAGTTCCTTTCATCTACTTTTCTGTACAGATCACGTTCTGTCACACCACTTGCTCAAGTCTGCCATGTATGGCACGGGTTGTTTTCCTTGTCTCTCTATTTCTCTCTATTCGACATCGTGATATATTTTGCGACAGCGTGTCTTTGAAATTGTTTGGCCCCACATCTTTAAACAAGTTCCTTTCCCCCAGCTGTCATTTCTTTTTATGTGCCATGATCACGGCAATCATGTTCTCCCATCTCTCTCAATCCCTTACATCTTTAAACAAGTTCCTTTCATCTACTTTCTCCCACAGATCACGTTCTGTCACCCACTTTTGTTTTCTGTCATGTTGTCTCTTGTTTTCTCTTTGTCTCTATTTCTCTCTCTTTCGACATCGTGATATATTTTGCGACAGCGTGTCTTTGAAATTGTTTGGCGTGCCACATGTGGCACGCGTAGGTTGCCGACCCCAGCTGTCATTTCTTTTTTTCATGTGCCATGATCTTTCAGAACGTTGGCGATCATGTCTCTCCATTTCTCTCAAACCCTTACATCTTTAAACAATTTCCTTTCATCTACTTTCTCCTACAGATCACGTTCTGTCACCCACTTGCTCAAGTCTGCCATGTATGGCACGGTTGTTTTCCCTTGTCTCTCTATTTCTATCTATTCGGACCTCGTGATATATTTTGCGACAGCGTGTCTTTGGAAATTGTTTGGCGTGCCACATGTGGCACGCGTAGGTTGCTGACCCAGCTGTCATTTCTTTTTTATGTGCCATGTCCTTTCAGAACGTTGGCGATCATGTCTCTCCACATCTCTCTCAATCTGTCCTTACATCTTTAAACAAGTTCCTTTCATCTACTTTCTCCCACAGATCACGTTCTGTCACCCACTTGCTCAAGTCTGTCATGTATGGCACGGGTTGTTTTCCTTGTCTCTCTATTTCTCTCTATTCGGACATCGTGATATATTTTGCGACAGCGTGTCTTTTTGCTCAAGTCTGTCATGTATGGCACATTTGGCGTGCCACATGTGGCACGCGTAGGTTGCTTTTGTCATTTCTTTTATGTGCCATGTCCTTTCAGAACGTTGGCGATCATGTCTCTCCACATCTCTCAATCCCTTACATCTTTAAACAAGTTCCTTTCATCTACTTTCTCCTACAGATCACGTTCTGTCACACACTTACTCAAGTCT
Organism: Acanthosepion pharaonis; assembly: GCA_903632075.3. Lineage (NCBI taxonomy): Eukaryota > Metazoa > Mollusca > Cephalopoda > Sepiida > Sepiidae > Acanthosepion > Acanthosepion pharaonis. The sequence goes on along the minus strand of CAHIKZ030002489.1, from coordinate 370,822 downwards.
GCCATGTATGGCACGGGTTGTTTTCCCTTGTCTCTCTATTTCTCTCTATTCGGACATCGTGATATATTTTGCGACAGCGTGTCTTTTGAAATTGTTTGGCGTGCCACATGTGGCACGCGTAGGTTGCCGACCCCAGCTGTCATTTCCCATGTGCCATGTCCTTTCAGAACGTTGGCGATCATGTCTCTCCACATCTCTCAATCCCTTTCTTTAAACGTTCCTTTCATCTATTTCTCCTACAGATCACGTTCTCTCAATCCCAAGTCTGTCATGTATTTAAACCCTTGTCTCTCTTTCTCTCTATTCATCGTGATATTTTTGCGACAGCGTGTCTTTGAAATTGTTTGGCGTGCCAGATCACGTTCTGTCGACCCCTAGCTGTCATTTCTTTTCATGTGCCATGACCTTTCAGAACGTTGGCAATCATGTCTCTCCACATCTCTCAATCCCTTGTCTCTTTAAACTATTTCCTTTCTCTATTTCTCCCCACAGATCACGTTCTGTCACATATTTTGCTGATGTATGGCAGGTTGTTTTTCCTTGTCTCTCTTTTTTCTCTCTATTCGACATTGATATATTTGCCACAGCGTGTCTTTTGAAATTGTTTGGTAGCCACATTCTTCTCGACCCCCAGCTGTCATTTCTTTTTTATGTGCCATGTCCTTTCAGAACGTTGGCGATCATGTCTCTCCACATCTCTCAATCCCCTTACATCTTTAAACAAGTTCCTTTCATCTACTTTCTCCTACAGATCACGTTCTGTCACCCACTTGCTCAAGTCTGCCATGTATGGCACGGGTTGTTTTCCTTGTCTCTCTATTTCTCTCTATTCGGACATCGTGATATATTTTGCGACAGCGTGTCTTTTCTGAATTGTTTGGCGTGCCACATGTGGCACGCGTCTTTTCGACCCCAGCTGTCATTTCTTTTTTGTGCCATGTCCTTTCAGAACGTTGGCGATCATGTCTCTCCACATCTCTCAATCCCTTTACATCTTTAAACAAGTTCCTTTCATCTACTTTCTCCTACAGATCACGTTCTGTCACCCACTTGCTCAAGTCTGCCATGTATGGCACGGGTTGTTTTCCTTGTCTCTATATTTCTCTCTATTCGGACATCGTGATATATTTTGCGACAGCGTGTCTTTGAACGTTCTTGTTTGGCGTGCCACATGTGGCACGCGTAGTTTTTCCCCCAGCTGTCATTTCTTTTTTTATGTGCCATGTCCTTTCAGAACGTTGGCGATCATGTCTCTCCACATCTCTCAATCCCTTACATCTTTAAACAAGTTCCTTTCATCTACTTTCTCCTACAGATCACGTTCTGTCACCCACTTGCTCAAGTCTGTCATGTATGGCACGGGTTGTTTTCCCTTGTCTCTCTTTTCTCTCTATTCGGACATCGTGATATATTTTTTCGACAGCGTGTCTTTGAAATTGTTTGGCGTGCCACATGTGGCACGCGTAGGTTGCCGACCCCAGCTGTCATTTCTTTTTATGTGCCATGTCCTTTCAGAACGTTGGCAATCATGTCTCTCCACATCTCTCAATCCTTACATCTTTAAACAAGTTCCTTTTCATCTACTTTCTCCCACAGATCACGTTCTGTCACCCACTTGCTCAAGTCTGTCATGTATGGCACGGGTTGTTTTCCTTGTCTCTCTCTTTCTCTCTCTATTCGGACATCGTGATATATTTTGCGACAGCGTGTCTTTTCCTTGTTTGGCGTGCCACATGTGGCACGCGTAGTTTGCCGACCCCAGCTGTCATTTCTTTTTATGTGCCATGTCCTTTCAGAACGTTGGCGATCATGTCTCTCCACATCTCTCAATCCCTTACATCTTTAAACAAGTTCCTTTCATCTACTTTCTCCTACAGATCACGTTCTGTCACCCACTTGCTCAAGTCTGTCATGTATGGCACGGGTTGTTTTCCTTGTCTCTCTATTTCTCTTTATTCGGACATCGTGATATATTTTGCGACAGCGTGTCTTTTTCTTGCCACATTGGCACGCGTAGGTTTCGACCCCAGCTGTCATTTCTTTTTATGTTTTTTCAGAACGTTGGCTTTCATGTCTCCCACATCTCTCTCATCTACATCTTTAAACAAGTTCCTTTCATCTACTTTCTCCTACAGATCGTTCTGTCACCCTTGTTCAAGTCTGTCTTGGTACGGGTTGTTTTCCTTGTCTCTATTTTCTCTCTATTCCCTGCGTCTTTTTGTTTGGCGTGCCACATGTGGTACGCGTAGGTTTTCGTTGTGCCATGAAACAAGTCCTTTCAGAACGTTGGCAATCATGTCTCCCACATCTCTCAATCCTTTTCGGACATCTTTAAACAAGTTCCTTTCATTTGGCTGGTACTTTCTCCTTTGAGATCACGTTCTGTCACCCACTTTGCTCAAGTCTGTCATGTATCTCACAGGTTGTTTAAACAAGTTCCTTTTCCCTTGTCTCTCTATTTCTCTCTCTTCGGACATCGTGATATATTTTGCGACAGCGTGTCTTTTTCCTGAAATTGTTTGGCGTGCCACATGTGGCACGCGTAGGTTGCCCCCCTGTCCCCTCTTCATGTCATTTTTCTTTTTATGTGCCATGACCTTTCAGAACGTTGGCAATCATGTCTCTCCACATCTCTCAATCCCTTACATCTTTAAACAAGTTCCTTTCATCTACTTTCTCCTACAGATCACGTTCTGTCACTTTGACTTGCTCAAGTCTGTCATGTATGGCACGGGTTGTTTTCCCTTGTCTCTCTATTTCTCTCTATTCGGACATCGTGATATATTTTTCTCGACAGCGTGTCTTTGTCTCTGTTTGGCGTGCCACATGTGGCACGCGTAGGTTGCTGACCCCAGCTGTCATTTCTTTTTTTTTACCCCATGTCCTTTCAGAACGTTGGCGATCATGTCTCTCCACATCTCTCAATCCCTTTACATCTTTAAACAAGTTCCTTCCCTCTACTTTCTCCTACAGATCACGTTCTGTCACCCACTTGCTCAAGTCTCTGTCATGTATGGCACGGGTTGTTTTCCCTTGTCTCTCTTTTCTCTCTATTCGGACATCGTGATATATTTTGCGACAGCGTGTCTTTTGGAATTGTTTGGCGTGCCACATGTGGCACGCGTAGGTTGCTTAGACCCCAGCTGTCATTTCTTTTTATGTGCCATGATCTTTCAGAACGTTGGCAATCATGTCTCTCCACATCTCTCAATCCCTTTCTCATCTTTAAACAAGTTCCTTTCCCTACTTTCTCCTACAGATCACGTTCTGTCACCCACTTGCTCAAGTCTGCCATGTATGGCACGGGTTGTTTTTTTCCTTGTCTCTCTATTTCTCTCTATTCGGACATCGTGATATATTTTGCGACAGCGTGTTTTTGAAATTGTTTGGCGTGCCACATGTGGCACGCGTAGGTTGCTGACCCCAGCTGTCATTTCTTTTTCCTGTGCCATGATCTTTCAGAACGTTGGCGATCATGTCTCTCCACATCTCTCAATCCCCCCCATCTTTAAACAAGTTCCTTTCATCTACTTTCTCCTACAGATCACGTTCTGTCACACACTTGCTCAAGTCTGCCATGTATGGCACGGGTTGTTTTCCTTGTCTCTCTTTTTCTCTCTATTCGGACATCGTGATATATTTTGCGACAGCGTGTCTTTTCCCATTGTTTGGCGTGCCACATGTGGCACGCGTAGGTTGCCATGACCCCAGCTTTCATTTCTTTTTCTATGTGCCATGATCCTTTCAGAACGTTGGCTATCATGTCTCTCCACATCTCTCAATCCCTTACATCTTTAAACAAGTTCCTTTTCATCTACTTTCTCCTACAGATCACGTTCTGTCACCCTCTCTTGCTCAAGTCTGTCATGTATGGCACGGGTTGTTTTCCCTTGTCTCTCTATTTCTCTCTATTCGGACATCGTGATATATTTTGCGACAGCGTGTCTTTCTCTCTTGTTTGGCGTGCCACATGTGGCACGCGTAGGTTGCTCGACCCCAGCTGTCATTTCTTTTTATGTGCCATGATCTTTCAGAACGTTGGCAATCATGTCTCTCCACATCTCTCAATCCCTTACATCTTTAAACAAGTTCCTTTCATCTACTTTCTCCTACAGATCACGTTCTGTCACCCACTTGCTCAAGTCTGTCATGTATGGCACGGGTTGTTTTCCTTGTCTCTCTATTTCTCTCTATTCGGACATCGTGATATATTTTGCGACAGCGTGTCTTTTTCTCTGGCGGAAATTGTTTGGCGTGCCACATGTGGCACGCGTAGGTTGCCGACCCCAGCTGTCATTTCTTTTTATGTGCCATGATCTTTCAGAACGTTAGCAATCATGTCTCTCCACATCTCTCAATCCCTTAAATCTTTAAACAAGTTCCTTTCATCTACTTTCTCCTACAGATCACGTTCTGTCACCCACTTGCTCAAGTCTGTCATGTATGGCACGGGTTGTTTTCCTTGTCTCTCTATTTCTCTCTATTCGGACATCGTGATATATTTTTGCGACAGCGTGTCTTTTTGGAAATTGTTTGGCGTGCCACATGTGGCACGCGTAGGTTGCCGACCCCAGCTGTCATTTCTTTTTATGTGCCATGATCTTTCAGAACGTTGGCGATCATGTCTCTCCATCTCTCAATCCCTTACATCTTTAAACAAGTTCCTTTCATCTACTTTCTCCTACAGATCACGTTCTGTCACTTGCTCTCTGTGCTCAAGTCTGTCATGTATGGCACGGGTTGTTTTTCCCTTGTCTCTCTTTTTCTCTCTATTCGGACATCGTGATATATTTTGCGACAGCGTGTCTTTTCTGTCATTATTGTTGGCTCTGCCTTCCGTTTTTTGCGCTTTGGTTGTTTGGCGACCCCAGCTGTCATTTCTTTTTTTATGTGCCATGTCCTTTCAGAACGTTGGCAATCATGTCTCTCCATCTCTCTCAATCCCTTACATCTTTAAACAAGTTCCTTTCATCTACTTTCTCCTACAGATCACGTTCTGTCACACACTTGCTCAAGTCTGTCATGTATGGCACGGGTTGTTTTCCTTTTGTCTCTATTTCTCTCTATTCGGACATCGTGATATATTTTGCGACAGCGTGTCTTTGAAATTGTTTGGCGTGCCACATGTGGCACGCGTAGGTTGCCCTTTCCCCAGCTGTCATTTCTTTTATGTGCCATGATCTTTCAGAACGTTGGCAATCATGTCTCTCCACATCTCTCAATCCCTTACATCTTTAAACAAGTTCCTTTCATCTACTTTCTCCTACAGATCACGTTCTGTCACACACTTGCTCAAGTCTGTCTTCCCTGTATGGCACGGGTTGTTTTCCTTGTCTCTCTATTTCTCTCTATTCGGACATCGTGATATATTTTGCGACAGCGTGTCTTTTGAAATTGTTTGGCGTGCCACATGTGGCACGCTCTAGGTTGCCGACCCCAGCTGTCATTTCTTTTTATGTGCCATGACCTTTCAGAACGTTGGCAATCATGTCTCTCCACATCTCTCAATCCCTTACATCTTTAAACAAGTTCCTTTCATCTACTTTCTCCTACAGATCACGTTCTGTGTCACCCACTTGCTCAAGTCTGTCATGTATGGCACGGGTTGTTTTCCTTGTCTCTCTATTTCTCTCTATTCGGACATCGTGATATATTTTGCGACAGCGTGTCTTTTTCTTGTTTTGGCGTGCCACATGTGGCACGCTAGGTTGCTCGACCCCAGCTGTCATTTCTTTTCATGTGCCATGATCTTTCAGTACGTTGGCAATCATGTCTCTCAACATCTCTCAATCCCTTACATCTTCAAACAAGTTCCTTTCATCTACTTTCTCCTACAGATCACGTTCTGTCACCCACTTGCTCAAGTCTGTCATGTATGGCACGGGTTGTTTTCCCTTGTCTCTCTATTTCTCCCTATTCGGACATCGTGATATATTTTGCGACAGCGTGTCTTTGGAAATTGTTTGGCGTGCCACATGTGGCACGCGTGGGTTGCCGACCCCCTCTCTGTCATTTCTTTTCATGTGCCATGATCTTTCAGAACGTTGGCAATCATGTCTCTCCACATCTCTCAATCCCTTACATCTTTAAACAAGTTCCTTTCATCTACTTTCTCCTACAGATCACGTTCTGTCACCCACTTGCTCAAGTCTGTCATGTATGGCACGGGTTGTTTTCCCTTGTCTCTCTATTTCTCTCTATTCGGACAACGTGATATATTTTGCGACAGCGTGTCTTTGGAAATTGTTTGGCGTGCCACATGTGGCACGCGTAGGTTGCCGACCCCAGCTGTCATTTCTTTTTATGTGCCATGTCCTTTCAGAACGTTGGCGATCATGTCTCTCCACATCTCTCAATCCCTTACATCTTTAAACAAGTTCCTTTCATCTACTTTCTCCTACAGATCACGTTCTGTCACACACTTGCTCAAGTCTGTCATGTATGGCACGGGTTGTTTTCCTTGTCTCTCTATTTCTCTCTATTCGGACATCGTGATATATTTTTGCGACAGCGTGTCTTTTGAAATTGTTTGGCGTGCCACATGTGGCTCTCAAATCTTTTATTTCCTCTGTAGAACGTTGTCATGTCTCTCCACATCTCTCAAATCCTTACATCTTCATTTCTTTTTCTATGTTCTCCTACAGATCACGTTCTGTCATGAAATCTTTTCAGATTTCTCTCTTTCCCGGACATCGTTCTCATTTCTCTCCACATCTCTCAATCCCATTTCTTTTTATTTTTAAACAAGTTCCTCTTCAATGAAATCTATTTCTCTCCTACAGATCACGTTCTGTCACACACTTGCTCAAGTCTGTCATGTATGGCACGGGTTGTTTTCCTTGTCTCTCTATTTCTCTCTATTCGGACATCGTGATATATTTTGCGACAGCGTGTCTTTGAAATTGTTTGGCGTGCCACATGTGGCACGCGTAGGTTGCTCGACCCCAGCTGTCATTTCTTTTTCATGTGCCATGTCCTTTCAGAACGTTGGCGATCATGTCTCTCCACATCTCTCAATCCCTTACATCTTTAAACAAGTTCCTTTCATCTACTTTCTCCTACAGATCACGTTCTGTCACACACTTGCTCAAGTCTGTCATGTATGGCACGGTTGTTTTCCTTGTCTCTCTATTTCTCTCTATTCGGACATCGTGATATATTTTGCGACAGCGTGTCTTTTTGGCTTTGTTTGGCGTGCCACATGTGGCACGCGTAGGTTGCCGACCCCAGCTGTCATTTCTTTTTATGTGCCATGTCCTTTCAGAACGTTGGCAATCATGTCTCTCCACATCTCTCAATCCCTTACATCTTTAAACAAGTTCCTTTCATCTACTTTCTCCTACAGATCACGTTCTGTCACACACTTGCTCAAGTCTGTCATGTATGGCACGGGTTGTTTTCCTTGTCTCTCTATTTCTCTCTATTCGGACATCGTGATATATTTTGCGACAGCGTGTCTTTTGAAATTGTTTGGCGTGCCACATGTGGCATTTTCTCTAGTTTGCCTTTCCCTTGTCATTTCTTTTTTCTGTGCCATGTCCTTTCAGAACGTTGGCTTTCCCATGTCTCTCCACATCTCTCAATCCCTTTACATCTTTAAACAAGTTCCTTTCATCTACTTTCTCCTACAGATCACGTTCTGTCTCTTCTCCACTTGCTCAAGTCTGTCATGTATGGCACGGGTTGTTTTCCTTGTCTCTCTATTTCTCTCTATTCGGACATCGTGATATATTTTGCGACAGCGTGTCTTTGAAATTGTTTGGCGTGCCACATGTGGCACGCGTAGTTGCTCGACCCCAGCTGTCATTTCTTTTTATGTGCCATGATCTTTCAGAACGTTGGCGATCATGTCTCTCCACATCTCTCAATCCCTTTTCATCTTTAAACAAGTTCCTTTCATCTACTTTCTCCTACAGATCACGTTCTGTCACCCTCTTGCTCAAGTCTGTCATGTATGGCACGGTTGTTTTCCTTGTCTCTCTATTTCTCTCTATTCGGACATCGTGATATATTTTGCGACAGCGTGTCTTTTGAAATTGTTTGGCGTGCCACATGTGGCACGCGTAGGTTTCTCGACCCCTTTTGTCATTTCTTTTTATGTGCCATGTCCTTTCAGAACGTTGGCAATCATGTCTCTCCACATCTCAAATCCCTTTACATCTTTAAACAAGTTCCTTTCATCTACTTTCTCCTACAGATCACGTTCTGTCACACACTTGCTCTCTAGTCTGTCATGTATGGCACGGGTTGTTTTCCTTGTCTCTCTATTTCTCTCTATTCGGACATCGTGATATATTTTGCGACAGCGTGTCTTTGGAAATTGTTTGGCGTGCCACATGTGGCACGCGTAGGTTGCCGACCCCAGCTGTCATTTTTTTTTATGTGCCATGTCCTTTCAGAACGTTGGCGATCATGTCTCTCCACATCTCTCAATCCCTTTTCATCTTTAAACAAGTTCCTTTCATCTACTTTCTCCTACAGATCACGTTCTGTCACACTCTTGCTCAAGTCTGCCATGTATGGCACGGGTTGTTTTCCCTTGTCTCTCTATTTCTCTCTATTCGGACATCGTGATATATTTTGCGACAGCGTGTCTTTTTGAAATTGTTTGGCGTGCCACATGTGGCACGCGTAGGTTGCTCGACCCCAGCTGTCATTTCTTTTTTATGTGCCATGATCTTTCAGAACGTTGGCAATCATGTCTCTCCACATCTCTCAATCCCTTACATCTTTAAACAAGTTCCTTTCATCTACTTTCTCCCCACAGATCACGTTCTGTCACCCACTTGCTCTCAGTCTGTCATGTATGGCACGGGTTGTTTTCCCTTGTCTCTCTATTTCTCTCTATTCGGACATCGTGATATATTTTGCGACAGCGTGTCTTTGAATTGTTTGGCGTTTGGCGTGCCACATGTGGCACGCGTTCTCTTTTTCTCATTCCGACCCCTGTCTGTCATTTCTTTTCATGTGCCATGATCTTTCAGAACGTTGGCAATCATGTCTCTCCACATCTCTCAATCCCTTACATCTTTAAACAAGTTCCTTTCATCTACTTTCTCCCTGTCCTCACGTTCTGTCACCCACTTGCTCAAGTCTGTCATGTATGGCACGGGTTGTTTTCCTTGTCTCTCTATTTCTCTCTATTCGGACATCGTGATATATTTTTGCGACAGCGTGTCTTTGAAAATTGTTTGGCGTGCCACATGTGGCACGCGTAGGTTGCCGACCCCTCTGTCATTTCTTTTTTTGTGCCATGACCTTTCAGAACGTTGGCAATCATGTCTCTCCACATCTCTCAATCCCTTACATCTTTAAACAAGTTCCTTTCATCTACTTTCTCCTACAGATCACGTTCTGTCACCCACTTGCTCAAGTCTGTCATGTATGGCACGGGTTGTTTTTTCCTTGTCTCTCTATTTCTCTCTATTCGGACATCGTGATATATTTTGCGACAGCGTGTCTTTTTCCTTGTTTTGGCGTGCCACATGTGGCACGCGTAGGTTGTCGACCCCAGCTGTCATTTCTTTTCATGTGCCATGACCTTTCAGAACGTTGGCAATCATGTCTCTCCACATCTCTCAATCCCTTACATCTTTAAACAAGTTCCTTTCATCTACTTTCTCCTACAGATCACGTTCTGTCACCCACTTGCTCAAGTCTGTCATGTATGGCACGGGTTTCCTTTTCCTTTTCTCTCTATTTCTCTCTATTCGGACATCGTGATATATTTTGCGACAGCGTGTCTTTGGAAATTGGTTTGTCATTTCTTTTCATGTGCCATGACCTTTCAGAACGTTGGCAATCATGTCTCTCTCTCATCCCTTTCCCATACATCTTTAAACAAGTTCCTTTCATCTACTTTCTCCTACAGATCACGTTCTGTCACCCACTTGCTCAAGTCTGTCATTTTTTTGTTTTTCCATGTCTCTTTTCTCTCTATTCGGACACGTTATATTTTGCGACAGCGTGTTTTTGAAATTGTTTGGCGTCTCTCCGACACCATCTCATTTCAATCCATGTCCTTTCAGAACGTTGGCAATCTTCTCCATCTCTCAAACATACATCTTTAAACAAGTTCCTTTCATCTACTTTCTCCTACAGATCACGTTCTGTCACCCACTTGCTCAAGTCTGTCATGTATGGCACGGGTTGTTTTCCTTGTCTCTCTATTTCTCTCTATTCGGACATCGTGATATATTTTGCGACAGCGTGTCTTTTTGAAATTGTTTGGCGTGCCACATGTGGCACGCGTAGGTTGCCGACCCCAGCTGTCATTTCTTTTTTATGTGCCATGACCTTTCAGAACGTTGGCAATCATGTCTCTCCACATCTCTCAATCCCTTACATCTTTAAACAAGTTCCTTTCATCTCTACTTTCTCCTACAGATCACGTTCTGTCACCCACTTGCTCAAGTCTGTCATGTATGGCACGGGTTGTTTTCCTTTGTCTCTCTATTTCTCTCTATTCGGACATCGTGATATATTTTGCGACAGCGTGTCTTTTTGAAATTTTGGCGTGCCCACATGTTTCTTATGGCACGCGTTTCTCTTGTTTCCCAGCTGTCATTTCTTTTCATGTGCCATGACCTTTCAGAACGTTGGCAATCATGTCTCTCCATGTCTCTCTCTCTCAATCCCTTACATCTTTAAACAAGTTCCTTTCATCTACTTTCTCCTACAGATCACGTTCTGTCACCCACTTGCTCAAGTCTGTCATGTATGGCACGGGTTGTTTTCCTTGTCTCTCTTTTCTCTCTATTCGGACATCGTGATATATTTTGCGACAGCGTGTCTTTGAAATTGTTTGGCGTGCCATGTGGCACGCGTAGGTTCTCGACCCCAGCTGTCATTTCTTTTTCATGTGCCATGACCTTTCAGAACGTTGGCAATCATGTCTCTCCACATCTCTCAATCCCTTACATCTTTAAACAAGTTCCTTTCATCTACTTTCTCCTACAGATCACGTTCTGTCACCCACTTGCTCAAGTCTGTCATGTATGGCACGGGTTGTTTTCCCTTGTCTCTCTTTTCTCTCTATTCGGACATCGTGATATATTTTGCGACAGCGTGTCTTTGAAATTGTTTGGCGTGCCACATGTGGCACGCGTAGGTTGCTCGACCCCAGCTGTCATTTCTTTTTTCATGTTGCCATGTCCTTTCAGAACGTTGGCGATCATGTCTCTCCACATCTCTCAATCCCTTACATTTTGCGACAGCGTGTCTTTAAACAAGTTCCTTTCATCTACTTTCTCCTACAGATCTTTACGTTCTGTCACCCACTTGCTCAAGTCTGTCATGTATGGCACGGGTTGTTTTCCCTTGTCTCTCTTTTTCTCTCTATTCGGACATCGTGATATATTTTTTTCGACAGCGTGTTTTTGAATTTTTGGCGTGCCACATGTGGCATTTCGTGTAGGTTGCCGACCCTGCTGTCATTTCTTTTTTGTGCCATGATCTTTCAGAACGTTGGCAATCATGTCTCTCCACATCTCTCAATCCCTTTACATCTTTTAAACAAGTTCCTTTCATCTACTTTCTCCTACAGATCACGTTCTGTCACCCACTTGCTCAAGTCTGTCATGTATGGCACGGGTTGTTTTCCTTGTCTCTCTATTTCTCTCTATTCGGACATCGTGATATATTTTGCGACAGCGTGTCTTTGAAATTGTTTGGCGTGCCACATGTGGCACGCGTAGGTTGCTCGACCAGCTGTCATTTCTTTTCATGTGCCATGACCTTTCAGAACGTTGGCAATCATGTCTCTCCACATCTCTCAATCCCTTACATCTTTAAACAAGTTCCTTTCATCTACTTTCTCCCTCAGATCACGTTCTGTCACCCACTTGCTCAAGTCTGTCATGTATGGCACGGGTTGTTTTTCCTTGTCTCTCTATTTCTCTCTCTATTCGGACATCGTGATATATTTTTGCGACAGCGTGTCTTTTCCTAAATTTTTGGCGTGCCACATGTGGCACGCGTAGGTTTCGACCCCAGCTGTCATTTCTTTTCATGTGCCATGTCCTTTCAGAACGTTGGCTTCATGTCTCTCCACATCTCTCAATCCCTTTACATCTTTAAACAAGTTCCTTTCATCTACTTTCTCCCACAGATCACGTTCTGTCACACACTTGCTCAAGTCTGTCATGTATGGCACGGGTTTTTTTCCTTGTCTCTATTTCTCTCTATTCGGACATCGTGATATATTTTGCGACAGCGTGTCTTTGAAATTGTTTGGCGTGCCACATGTGGCACGCGTAGGTTGCCGACCCCAGCTGTCATTTTTTTTTTATGTGCCATGTCCTTTCAGAACGTTGGCGATCATGTCTCTCCACATCTCTCAATCCCTTTACATCTTTAAACAAGTTCCTTTCATCTACTTTCTCCTACAGATCACGTTCTGTCACACCTCTTGCTCAAGTCTGTCATGTATGGCACGGGTTGTTTTCCTTGTCTCTCTATTTCTCTCTATTCGGACATCGTGATATATTTTTTGACAGCGTGTCTGTCTTTTTCAAATTGTTTGGCTGTGCCACATGTGGCACGCGTAGGTTGCCGACCCCAGCTGTCATTTCTTTTTTTAATGTGCCATGACCTTTCAGAACGTTGGCAATCATGTCTCTCCACATCTCTCAATCCCTTTCATCTTTAAACAAAACATCCTTTCATCTACTTTCTCCTACAGATCACGTTCTGTCACCCACTTGCTCAAGTCTGCCATGTATGGCACGGGTTGTTTTCCTTGTCTCTCTATTTCTCTCTATTCGGACATCGTGATATATTTTGCGACAGCGTGTCTTTGAAATTGTTTGGCGTGCCACATGTGGCACGCGTAGGTTGCCGACCCCAGCTGTCATTTCTTTTCATGTGCCATGACCTTTCAGAACGTTGGCAATCATGTCTCTCCACATCTCTCAATCCCTTACATCTTTAAACAAGTTCCTTTTTATCTACTTTTTCTCCTACAGATCACGTTCTGTCACCCACTTGCTCAAGTCTGCCATGTATGGCACGGGTTGTTTTCCTTGTCTCTCTATTTCTCTCTATTCGGACATCGTGATATATTTTTGCGACAGCGTGTCTTTTTGAAATTGTTTGGCGTGCCACATGTGGCACGCGTAGGTTGCCGACCCCAGCTGTCATTTCTTTTCATGTGCCATGACCTTTCAGAACGTTGGCAATCATGTCTTTCACATCTCTCAATCCTTTACATCTTTAAACAAGTTCCTTTCATCTACATTCTCCTACAGATCACGTTCTGTCATCCACTTGCTCAAGTCTGTCATGTATGGCACGGGTTGTTTTTCCCTTTCTCTCTTATTTCTCTCTATTCGGACATCGTATATTTTTGCGACAGCGTGTCTTTGAAATTGTTTGGCGTGCCATGTGGCACGCGTAGTTGCCGACCCCAGCTGTCATTTCTTTTTTTGTGTGCCATGACCTTTCAGAACGTTGGCGATCATGTCTCCACATCTCTCAATCCCTTACATCTTTAAACAAGTTCCTTTCATCTACTTTCTCCTACAGATCACGTTCTGTCACCCACTTGCTCAAGTCTGTCATGTATGGCACGGGTTGTTTTTCCCTTTCTCTCTATTTCTCTCTATTCGGACATCGTGATATATTTTTTTTGACAGCGTGTCTTTTTGAATTGTTTTTTTCGTGCCACATGTGGCACGCAAAGGTTGCCGACCCCAGCTGTCATTTCTTTTTCATGTGCCATGTTCTTTCAGAACGTTGGCAATCATGTCTCTCCACATCTCTCAATCCCAACTACATCTTTAAACAAGTTCCTTTCATCTACTTTCTCCTACAGATCACGTTCTGTCACCCACTTGCTCAAGTCTGTCATGTTATGGCACCAGGTTGTTTCCCTTGTCTCTCTATTTCTCTCTATTCGACATCGTGATATATTTTTTTTGCGTGTCTTTGAAATTTTTGGCGTGCCACATGTGGCACGCGTAGGTTGCCGACCCCAAAATTCATTTCTTTTCATGTGCCATGTTCTTTCAGAACGTTGGTAATCATGTCTCTCCACATCTCCTTCTAAAAATCCCTTCTTTTTATGTGCCATGTTCTTCCTGATGTGGGGCGATCATGGCACCTCACAACTTCCTGTCTTTTTTTGCTTTAAGTAATTTTTTGGACCCATTTTCTTCCTTATTTATCCTTATTCTTCTAAAATTACCTTCTTTTGTGCCATGTTCTTCATGATGTGGGCGATCATGGTACCCCACAACTTCCTGTCTTTTTTGCTTTAAGTAATTTTTGACCCATTTTCTTCCTTATTTATCCTTATTCTTCCAAAATTCCTCTTTTATGTGCCATGTTCTTCATGATGGGCGATCATGGGCACTCAAAACTTCCTGTCTTTTTGCTTTAAGTAATTTTTGACCCATTTTCTTCCTTATTTATCCTTATTCTTTTAAAATTCCTTCTTTTATGTGCCATTTTTCTTCATGATGTGGACGGAATCCAAATCATATCTTCCTGTCTTTCATGCCCTCGTTTTCCTTTTTCTTTTTAATTTCTATTCTTTTCTTTTGTTGGCTTTTCAGGACGTTTTTCACTCCTATTTTTTTGTTGTAAAACTTTTGACCCATTTTTTAATCGGCTTATCTTTTCTGCATCCAAAAATTTTTTTAAACTTTTTCACCAATTTCTTTATTTTATCGTTCTAAATAACTATTGAACTTTTATATACCTAATTTCTTCTTTTTTTCTTTCTTTTATATCCATTCACTTTTTTTAAACAATTTGTGTCATTTAACGTTGGGGATCAAAATTTTGAAAATCATTGAAAGTTTTATATTCATTTTAATTGTTTGTTTTAAAAACAGTCTTTATCGACTTAATTCTATAAATTAATAATTTTTCAGTGAAATTCATAAAAATTTTTTTTAATAAACCTGAAAAAAATTTATTTAAGAATTTTTATTTCTTAATAAAAGTTTGAAACATTTAGGTACACTTAATTTATCAATTCATAAAATCATTGCTTTCATGTAAATTTTTCACAATAAATTTAAAATTATTTTATTAAGAATTGATTAAATTTTAAAAGTGAATCCGAATTTATATTAAATAATTTTAATAAATTATTTATATTATTGTTTTATTTAAACATGAAAAAAAAATTCTATAAAAATAAACATATTTAAGGTTTTTTTTATATTTGAAATTTTGTAAAATAAAAATATTTAAATAAAAAATTGGAAAAATATTAAAACTAAATTTTGATATTTGGTTAAAATAAAACATCTAAAATAAACATATTTAAATCAGAATTCGAACCTTTTTCCTATAATATTTGTTTTTACGCTGACGTTTAAAAATCGGCCAACAATTAAATTCGGTACCAAGGTCGAATTTACTTATAATAAACAGAGCATTTACTTTAAATATTGTATCTATAAAACAACGTTAAACATAAATGTATTTATTAAATAAATTGTCGGAAATTGTCCATTTCTTAATATATGACGTCATTTGTTTACATTTGATACGCCAGAGCAGTTATGAATGTACGAGATTCATGGAAGATTGAAGTTTATAAGCAGTAAATTCGACCTTCCCAACCGAACGCTTCTTTGTGGCCGATCGGTAAGGCACGTCAGTGTAAATGACGGTTCCGTATAGGATGCAGGTTCGAATCCTGTCAAAGGACGAATATTTTCTATGAAAATTTCTCGGACATTCAGGCCGGTAAATGTTATTTAATACTGTTTATCATAAACAGAGCATTTACTTAAATACTTGTATCTATAAAAAAAAACGTTAAACATAAAAATGTCTTTAATAAATATATATCGGATTTGTCCATTTTCTTATATATATATATATATATATATAGTTATGTGTGTGTCCAGGTATGAGATAAGATTCAAAAGATATAATTCATCCATGTAAATAATTTAAATAAAAAGGACAATAATAAAGAGGTTCCATTATTAAATATTTATATATGGATTTAAATTTTTTGCGGATCATTTAAACAAAAAAAAACAAAAAAAAGAATTTTAATTATCAAATACAAAATCCGTTAAACATTTAAATTAACGTTTGATTAAAACAACATTATAATTCTCCTTAAATTGGAATAAAATTAATAATGTGCAAGTTATTATGTAACATATATTTATATTGATCCAGGTAGGTAATTATAATAAAAGTGGACACATTGTTGTTAATACATTTCTATAAATCCTTTTAAATATTTGTTTTAACCTATTAAATCTTTTCTAGGATTTTATTCTTGAAAATCATTTTACCATAAATCACAGTTAATATTGATACACACAGTTTTTTCACAAATAATTGGTTATATTTTTCTTGGGCAGAAGCCTCATTTCTATTTTATTTGATTTGGAAATATCTCCTCTTGGTTGAAAATAATTGGTATATATTTGTTTTGAAATGAAAATTAAGATTTTTTACTCATCTGCTGATTACTGATAATTTCAAAATTGCTAATTTGCCAAACATATTCTTTATTTCTTTCAAATGATTATCTGTTTTGTGTTGCATATTTTCATGTTATAATATATATAAATGTTGGATTTTGTTTATGTTTATACTATATATATTTATATATTTATATATATATATATATATATATATATATACATATATATAAAACATATTTATATTTATAAGTAAATAAAATTTTTTTGATTTGTCCACGAAATCCTGAAAGACAAAAACTCTGTAATTTTTTTTTTTAGTTTATTAAAATCTTCAGTCTTTATTTCAAACAAGAATTTAAAAGAATCTTGATTCATGAATTCATCATAAGTTATGTCTATAAAAAAAGAGTTCCTAGTTCTAATTGTTGACGTGATTCCTAAGACTTTGAGAATCTAGCCACCAAAAATTTGGTTCTCATTTTTAATTTTAAATAAAATCATTTTCCTCTCATTTTCATTTCTTGACTGATGCTAACCTCCCGAAATAAATTGTACGTGAATGTACGTCAGAGATTCATGGAAGATTGAAAAATTTTATACAATAAAATGACCTTTTTCAAAAAATTTATTCTCTGTGGCCAAATCGGTAAAGGCGTCTATGCATTAAAATCAGTTCCATATATATACAGGTTCGAATCCTGTCGGAAAAATATAATTTTCTATTCAGGCCGGTAAAAATTTTTTAATATGTTTATTATAAACAGAGTCAAATTTAAATATTTATATCTAAAAAGAATGTATAAACATAAATGTCTATATATAAACCTTTATTTGAAATAAAATTAAGTCCTTTAGAAACATCTTAAGTTCCTTTGTCGAACGTAAGTCTTTGCAGATATATATAATACATTTTTTAAGTATATCACCGCATAATTTCTCTTCATAAAAATATTTGCAGAAAAGACATTCTGAAAATTCATTTAAAAACTCTGAAAGTGACTGCAGACGAGTTACCAGATCAGGACCTATCACATTGTTATATCCGTTTCTGGATTTTGTCGAACCTCGGTCGTATAAATGAACAGCAAAATTCATCACCAGACCAACAGTATTCAATATAAATACGAATGTTTGATTATCTTTTTTAAAGGATGGACTCAGGCGAGATAAACCTTCTGGCGCGACACAGTGAACCAAATTTCCCTGCGGTAGATGTAGCTATTGATTCAATGTAGTTGTTCCACCCCAGGTCAGTGGAAAGCGTGAGACCAAGCGGTCGAAGAGAGACGCTTTAATCAGTTAAGGAATTGCCATTCTGATATCTCAAATCCATTTTTTCAATGGGCTTGTTGTTGAAAGTCCTTTAGTGATGTGGTTTCTCTCTATTTGGTACGGTTCTTTCTTTGTGATTTTGTTCAAGTAGACTTGTGTAATTCAAATAAGAATGGTCTTTGTCAATGATCCAACTGCTTCACCCACTCGATCTTCTAACTATTGATGTCAAGAAATCATTTATATAAAACAATTTAATATTTTGAATGGTTTTGATATCATGGTTTATGGATTCTTATGAAAACAAGATGATCTAACAAGACTAATTTAAAATATATGAATCAAGCTCAATAGTTAATGTTTTTAAATTTAAATAATTAGCGGTGTTATATAGTAAACTATCTCATCTCTATGCAAGATTTTTATTCAATTTCTTATACTAAATTTGTTATAACATATCCATACATATAAATGTTAAAAGAGAACGCGCTATATTAAAACAGATCTTATAACGTCAAAGATTTCAGTGTATAAAACTGCCAATGTGACAAAGAACTTATTCCTGATTTTAAAGAATGTAGTATTTATTTTTAAAAAAAGAGAAAAAAAAAACGAACTGTTAGCTAAAAGTGGTAACTAGACCGAGTTTAAGAAACATGCTGTTGTTCAAAGTTTGTTGGCACTAGAAAAATCTTTTATTAAATCATGTTGATAAAACCACAGATGTATCATTTCTTTTTCTGCAAATTGATTTCAAGGCCTGTTCTGTTGTGATGAATTGTTGATGCAAAAAAAAAAAGTCGACTGTAATGTTAATTAATATCACTAAAAGTAAATATCTCAGCTGAGAAATTCATTTCGTTAATATACAAATTTTTGAACAATCTAGTTTTAAAATTAAAACAGAACAGAAAACTTACAGAACTGGTCAAAAAATTCTTGATACGATAGAACAATGATAAAAATTAAATGTTTGAATATTGAATACAAATATTTTCAAATTTAAAAAGTGTCATTATATAAATTTGGCCGCGATATTCTCGCATCCGATTAGTTTCCTACTTCATTTAATGTTCATAGTCTCAATTAAATTTTTAGAATGTCAATTGGGATATCTGATTTTTTTTGGAAAATAATGAATGTTGAATATTTTTTAAAAATTTTTTTCAATACATGAATTTCAGAAAACTATTTCCGGGAATAATGGATTGTTATTTTTATTTGAAAGAAGGAAACATTATTCGCAAAATGCCGAAAAGAACTTTGAAATTTGTTGTCCTTAAAAAGGCGGCAACTGAAGACATTCCATCTGGTCAGAGAATAAAATTACTGCCGAAATATTTGATTCTTATTTTTTTAAAATTGGTTTATGGAAAAAAGAATTATTACGAATTTAATGCAAAGATAATTTGTCCTTTTTTTCTGGTCACCTAACTAAAACTGACTGCAACCCCTTGATTATTATATTTTGGGCGCATTCATCAAGAAACCAAAAAATAAATTTATATATATTAGATATTCATGACTGAAAACAAGGATTTAAATATTTCTATTAATTCAACAACTTAAACAAGGAGAACATATTTATTCATCCACAAAAAAAATTATATTCCATTTGTCTGGAATTATGTGGTTGAAAAAATGGCGATTTTATTGAATAAATTTACTATTTAAATGTTTAAAAGATTTTTTTTTTTTATTTGCTCAAAAAAATATTTAAAATTTATGTCAACATTATTTTTAATTGTTTGTTTTTAGAAATGACAGTTTATTCATCGAAAAAATAATTTTTCGAAAAATTAATGACATATATTTGTGCTTCAGTTTTTAATCGGATATTCGATTTTTAAAATCTATTTTCTATATTGATTAAAAATTTCTATTTATATCCATTCTCAAATGACATTAATTGTTTCAAAAAGTCATTTTTCTTTTCTATTTTTTCAAAAGTTTTAAAATTTTGTTTAATGACTTTGTTCTCTTGTTTGGGGTGAAATGATTGAAAGTTTTTCTATCCATCAATATATTTTCTATCATATCTATCTATTCATAATTTTGGTTCCAGAGTTTCAATGATATATATAGTTTGATATCTATCTATCTATTTTCCTATTTAAGTATATTTTTATCTATCTATCTATCTATCTATCTATCTATCTATCTATCTATCTATTTTCCTATTTAAGTATATTTTATCTATCTATCTATTTCTATCTATCTATTTTTATCTATCTATTTTCCTATTTAAGTATATTTATATCTATCTATCTATCCATCTATCATATCTATTTTCCTATTTATGTATATTTTATCTATCTATCTATTTTCATTTAAAAATATATCAATTTTCTATCTATTATTCCTATTTTCTAATCAATTATCTATTTTTATCTATCTATCTATCTATCTATTATCTATCTATCTATCTATCTATATCTATCTATCTATCTATCTATATGTTTCCATTCATCTATTCATTTTATCTCTCATTATCATATTTATCTATCTATCTATCTATTTATCTATTCATCTATCTATTTTGATCTATCTATCTATCTATCTATCTATCTATTCATCTATCTATCTATCTATTTTCCTATTTAAGCATATTTTTTATCTATCTATCATTTTTCATATTTAAAAATATTTTTATTATCTATTCATCTATTTTTCTATTTTATCTATTCTTTCATCTATCTATCTATAAATCTATCTATTCATATATCTATATCATCTATCTATCTCAGCCTATTTATATATCTATCTATCTATCTATCTATCTATCTATCTATCTATTCATCTTTATCTCATCCATGTTCCTTTTTCTTCATCTATCTATCTATTCATTCATCTATCTATCTATCTATCTATCTATCTATCTATCTATCTATCTATCTATGTCTGTTCAGTATCATGTATTACCTTGTATTTTTTTTATAATATTTATTATTATGTACAAGGTCGGACCGGAAAATAATTACTGATTTTGAATATCTCAGCTTCCTATCTTTCATGTCCTGTGCACCTTTTTAGAGCCAAACACCACATCACCTAATCATATAGCCTACAGTTAAATTCGATCATTGAGTGTGAGAAGATTTCAAACCAGAAGCATTTGTTGAGAAAAGTAATAGTAATTAGTAAAAGTAATAGTAATAGTAAAAGTAATCTAATAGCAAACAGTATCAAGAAGGGGGCAGTGCATTTGGATAGGTGTGTAAGGTCCTAAAAGGGGTACCTTGAAAGTATTAAGGTGTTATTATCCTTGGTAAAATATCGTTTCGTAAATGTTAAATAACTTGATAATTTCAGGAATGACGTCATATTATTCTAAGTTATTTATAAGGTATATTAATTACATAATATTACTTTTTACTCAAATTCTTTCTGTAACTGATTTTTTCTGACTTTTAAAATGCTAAATTTATAGTCTAATAGGATTTACTTAAAATATTTTATTTTGGACTTAAGACATAGATAGTTAAACAATACTATCTGTAATTTAAAATATTTCTAAAAGTTTCAAAACGTTATGTCGGTAAATTTTAGAAATGAGATATATGGATTAAGAATAAAACAGACTAACAGATAGATAGGTACTGACGGAGATACATACATACATATATATATATATATATATATATATATATATATGCAACATATATGTGTGTGTGTATGTGTGAGTGTGTATTGAGGAAAATACGATCATAATAGCCTCATCCATATCTAAAAATGGCTAAAAATAATAGGTGCATTAATAATAATAATAAAAAGTCAACACTCAGTAGCATCAGTCATATCCACAACTTCGTAATCACGTTCTTTTTAAAAATTCAATCTCTATAGATACACATATATAAAAAAAAACTTCATATTCAGTTAAAAAAAGAAGGCGAAACATCCATGATAATCGCTAATAGTCGAAAGCGTACGGATATATAGAACATTTGGAGAGTTTTTACACAAATTTATGTCCAAAAAAAGAAAACACTTGTACAAAAGTAAGATAAATTGAATGAAAGTTTAATCGCACTACCTTCTCAGTTGGTTTTAATGAAACTTGTATAAAAGAGGGATTGCTGCCCAAATACACAATATACTCACTATAACACCCCCACCCCCCCAAAAAAAATATATATAGTATCAAACTACTAGATTTCATCAACACATATGAAAAAAAAATCCCGCAGATAAGTTTGACTTTAATTTATTTCTTGCAATTTAAAATAGAACATTCTGATTTTTTAATTTTTAATTTTACACAATAAATATTCATATCCTTATAAACAATTGTTTTTTTTATTATTGTGATTTTCTTTTTCTCGAATTTCTTTCATAGGTCTATTATATCCACACACACACGCAATAATATATATATATATATATATATATATATATATATATATATATATATATACTGTCATCCACAGACAGACTATTTCACCGTTTCACAGCTCATCAGTGTGGCTAGACATCCGATTGTCTCAAGCCGGGATCGAAACCTTTCAGTCGGAGATTTTAACTAAGGGGTAACGGTGAATTTAGACGTATTTATTTTTAAACAAACACGCCAGTGACTGGAGAACTCTATTCGTCTTACCGCAGCAGTAATAGTCATTGTTTACAAATTATCTTTTATCCCTTTTGCTCAGGTGAAAGGAGCATATATACATGCATACATATATATATATATATATATATATATATATATATATATATATATATATATATATATATATATATTAAATTTTCACTCTTAGTTAATTAAATTTCTTTAAAAAAATTCTTACAATTAACAATAACACATTTCTATACACAATTTATCGGATTACATCTATATTTTCGTTATTACCGAGAAGTAAAAATACAAAAACAAATCAATTTCCATACCTGAGGATGTCTGTAGGAACAGACGAAAGCTTGTAAAAACTAAAAAAGACCTTATGTAACTGGAATTTATAAACAGGGATCATAACATTCATATACAGGTTTGGGGTTAATGTACTTTATCAAAATTGTTTGCGAAGATGTATTCTCGCCATTTAAATCATTAACTTCTATATCTGTTTTTGTATGAATGATTCATGTAATGTAAATTGAACTGCACCACATACTTGATTATATATATATATATATATATATATATATATATATATATATATATAGATTATTTAAGAGGATATCCGTATAATAGGGCGGCTTCAGGCACATTTGTTTTTGTTGGTTTTATAGATCCCACCTGCCTATTTATTTTAAAAATATTTTGAACAGACCTTGTTACAGAGCCTGTTTTATCTAGTCATTCACAAACCAAAGTTATGACCAGATTTGTTCGTCCGAATTGTTTAATCGGGCATATAAACCCGAACAGAAATTAATATTAGTCACGAAATCTTTCCTCTAGGCATCTATCAAATAAAAAAGAAATTTTGCAAAATATTTACGTAGCAGACGAAAACGTCATGATCTAAAACCTGCATCTACGAACACAAATACAGATTTATTTAAAATCTTTTTTAGACAATACTTTCAAATTCTCTCGTATTAAATTAATGAAGGTATCTTTCTCAATAACGGACCGTATGGTGAGAGTGAGAGAAAGAAAAAGAAAAGAGAGAAAAAATCAGTTTGAGATAAGTCATTTGAAATATAGTTCATAGATACGAGATGATAGAATTATGAAAAAACAAAGGAGAAATAGATAAATAAAATAATATCTTATATTAAAAAGATGCTACCTATATAGATGTATTCATATCTCCTACTTAAAAGCATCATGGCCCGGCGTTTTCTTTGCTTGTACCGATTATATAAAATCGCTATCACTTTGAAAAATTTTTGCTCTTCCTTGAATTTAAAGGAGTCCCTTGCCGTGCTGATGTTGTTTGCCTTAAAAAATGCCTATCTCATACTGCGAATTTTTCTGAGCTCTATACTAAACATTAAATCTGTTACGAAAAAAGAACTAAACAAAACAGAACACAAAACGATCAGCTTTAAAAAAGGACTCGTAACTGGAAAAACCGAATGAAAAAAGAGGATGTTAACAACAAATACTTTTTCAGAACCCAACCCAGTTCTGCGGAATCAGAATCAACAATGAGTTTAAGCAAGCGAATGAGCCAAATGGAGTAAAGTGCCATGCAGTTTTAACTTTTTCCCACTTGACTTGACGAATGCAGCTATCGATTTTTTTTACATGCTAGCTAACATTCTGTCAGTCAGCTGTTGGCTTCTCAAGACTGGCCAATAGAATCTTCCTGCCTATTCGTGGCAGCCATTTATTAGGTATGGAATAGGCCATTATGAAAATGGCCGGTAACTACATGAAAATATATATATATATATAAAAATATATTATTTATATATATATGGGAGTTGGGAAATGCAAAGTCGGTGTTGGTCTTCCCAAACAAAAAAAGAGCATGTGCATGTATATTTTGGTGCAAATCCGTCAAAATTATTCATGCATTCATTACACACACACACACACACACACAATGTTTACACACACACACACACATCCTGCCTTTTATAGATAGAAATATTAACAACTATATAGTGATGATGATATAAATAACTTATTTGATCCTTTATAATTTCTACAAAAAATCAATTGTGTTAATTTAATCTTTTTTGTGTTTGACAATCCCTTAGTCTGAATTCATTAAAATGAATCAAAGAATTTTGAATACAAACAAATGGAAAAGAAAGATTATTTTGCCAACCGTCTTTACTAAACAAATGCTAACATATTTCTCATTATGGATGGCTGTCATCTCGCTAAACGAGTGTATAAATTTTACTGATTCATTTGAGACAAAATTTGTATTTTGAGCCTGATTTGTTGAAGCCTTTGAATCCATATTTTTGAAAAAGTAGATTTTTTAAATTTCCCCCAAGAAAATTTTTGACTAATTTCACATTCATGCTATTTTTGTTTGATTTTGTAAAGTGAAAGTGAAAGTGCAATAAAAACTGAAAAAAATGAGGATTGATGAAAAGATAAAAAACGAACAAAGTTCAAGAAGATAGATATGGCATTGAAAAAATAATTAAGCCATGTCATGTTGGCATAATAAATTGACTTACATTTTGAGATTGTTTGTCAGGATAGATTACATTAATAATCCATCATTGGATTTTGTCAATTTTGTTAATTGTAATAATGAATAATAATATAATCATTAATATAAAAATTTAGGTTATACATTCTTTTAAATTGTTTTATCCCAAGAAAGGTTGAAAAATGTCATCGAATAACAAGTCTTGAGGGTTTTCTAAACGTTAAAGAAAAGTGTTGCTAACGAGGACCGTAGATTATTGAATAACAAAGACAGAATAAAAATTGGCTTTAAAAAAATAAAAAATAAAATTTTTTAAATGAACGCAATAAACGGTTAAACTTGTTGCACAATAAGGAAATGGAAAATAAACTGTTTTATTTAAATATATTCTGGTTTAATCTATTTATATTCAACATTAAAATGGTGGTACCTAGATGCCAGTCTATTAGCATGCTTAAATTCATGTAGTTTTGCACAATGGAAAAAGCTCATCAGAACAGTTGCCATGAAACTATTTGTAGAAAAGACAGAAGGAAGCGACATCACATTGATGAGAAAGTGACTGAAGTCGAACTGTCTAGTCAGGATTGATTAGATTACAGACGGCTTTTTTTGGATTTTAATACAAGAATATGAAGAAGCATAGTCCTCAAATACAGTCTCCTATTCAATGCATGGTCGAAATTATTTTTATCAATGTGCAAGATGGATCATGATGAGAAAAATTTTTTTGGTATGACAAGCCTCTTACCAACTTTATTGCTATAGATAAAGAAATTAATTTGATGTAACTGACATCTCTTCATGTCAAGGAAAATGTATATAAGAAGGCATAGTATGTTGCTTTGACACATGACAAAATGTTTTGTAAAGTCTTCGTTTCCACTTTTGTGAGAACTTCATGTCACTCGTTTATTTTCTCTCTCTCGCAAACTCAGTCCATGTATGTATATATAAATATATATATATATATATATATATATATATATATATATATATATATATATCCTATGTATAGTGATAAATCATCTCCACCCACATTCAAATACGTACACTCACTGATCTATCGTATATTTCTTTATGAAGGTAAATTCATCTATTGATACTTATTCAACACCCAAAGAAACAGCCTGTTCGATTCTTCAACTATGTTGTATTCCATTGGTCAAACAACTTGTTTAATAGACTCAACTATGTGAACCACTGCTTAGTTGAACCGACCCAAATAATGTTTTTTCAACAAGTATGCTCTTAACCCTCGTCATTTTGACTAACAAATGCATCAGCCCACATCTAAATTTGAATCACAAGATTTTTATCAAGCTGAAAACATTTTCAGGTACTTTATAACCTGTTCATACATCATGAATATTATCAAAACCTTTCTGGAAAAGTTGATTATTTTTTCATCATCTGTTCAGACATGGCGTAACAGTCCGAAACTTATCTTTACATCCATCCCTACAATTTATACTGTTTCTTAATTCCTTGAAATTTGCAAAATTATGCCACTTTACAATGATCTAATATCTTGAAAAAAAAAAAAACAGATGTTTTAACAATTTAGAAGAAAACCTGTTCATGTCAGAATTTTCGTTATCCTATCCAGAATCCGTATAAACTGTGTTTACAGTTTAACCCTCTAAAAATAGCTCACAATATTTTAGGGTTATTTTTGATTCATTTTTTTTTTTTGTTTCATCTGATAACAGTTTGTTTTGAGCATTAATTTGTTTAAGCCTATTTAATCCATATTCACAAGACTTTAGATGAAGAAGATAAATCCAATTTTGAAAGATTTAATAATATGATTAGTTATGAATATGTGCGTCTAAAGTCAACTTTAAACAAAAAGAATACGTGTTTTCTGTCCTTTTACCTGTAAGAGTGAAAAGTATTTCATTATTTAAAACTATGAAATCAAAATCTATTCTTTCAGTTCCTTCTTGATCATTAATGTATGTTTAATTTAACAGAAAATGTATACATAAATTATGTAATATATTTAGAGAGAAAGAAAAAGTAATAAAGATATATTTAGGCCTTTGTTGCTATCTTCTAAAGAATTGTTAGGTGCTAAGTCCAAAATTAGATTATTGATTTTTTACATTCTCTAAGACTTGGAGCATTTTATCGATAAAATCAAATAATAATCAATTTAGTAGTATAGAGGAGGAGGTCAGAATTTCCATACTATTATGCCAATTAAAAACATGCATTATTAATAATTACACATTGCTAGGATGAAAGGGGTGGAATAAAAAAATATAAAAAAAAGAACAAATAATCATGAAAATAAGGAATCCTCCAAGACCTTCCATATTCAAAAATATTAACAAATAACGAGACAGGCTATATATATATATATATATATATATATATATATATATATATATATATATATATATTTTTATACAGCATAAGAAACATTCAAATTAGAAAACAAAATAAAGAGGCATATATGTACTGACAACGTAAAACATTTTACATGGTAAATGAACAAATATGTACAAACACGTACAACTATGCATATACAGATGGGCAAGTATAAAAATCATAAAATGGTATGAAAATTCTGCCCGATCTGTTTCCCTATACAAATTGCTGAATGCATGGATAAATGTATTGTTGATTTTAACATGAATTTTTGTAAGCTAGAGTGCAAAATTGTCATTGCAGTAAATGCAAATAATAATAGTAATAATAATAATAATATGAAGAAGAAGAAGAAGAAGAAGAAGAAGAAGAAGAAGAAGTCAACGAAGAAGAAGAAGAAGAAGGAGAAGAAGAAGAAGAAAGAGAAGAAGAATGAGAAGAAAAAGAAAAAGAAGAATGAGAAGAAAAAGAAAAAGAAGAAAATCCAGATTTATTCTAGGACAACGAATTTGAAGGATTTATAAATCAACCAAGGGAAAAAAAATTATAATCGATCAGTAAATCGATTGTTAATCCAAGAAATCAATCTCTTGTTTCATGAATTCTTAGAAACCATTCAAAAATATTTTACAAATGAATAAAAAATGTACCGAAAAAGTCAGTGAAAAGATTTGAACAACCATTGCCTCCAAAATAAATAAACAAAATAAAATAATCAGGTTTAGTGCTTCTACTCTGTATTTAGAGATTCTTGATGCAATCCAAAGAAGAATTTGCAATGTTATCGATTCTGACCTGGCATCTCGGATTTGGACCCTTTTTCACCACCATAAGCTAGCTTTCCTGTACCTTTCCATAAATATTTTCATGTTAATTTTTCCCAGAGTTTATGAATTTCATTTCTGTGACCATCATACATTTAATAATTTAAGCATCTTGTATAAGATTAGAAATTTAAAAATGTTAATCTATTTTGTAATTCATCATTGATTTTTTCATTCTAATAATTTCTTTACTGGCAGTCCTTGCATTCCAGTATCTTTTGACATAGAAAAATATCAAATTTGTTCTTCAGAAAAAAATAAAAATTCAATGTTTTAAAAGATTATATTTTGCCTTTAATTCCACTAAAATATTTTATTTTATTTTCTTTTTAATAAAACTTTTTTCAACTATCATTATTAATCCTCATACTCCATGGAAAAGCAAATTTAGTCTTAGTAGAAGAACATTTTTAGATCTTTTCTTGGAATGAAATGATTCCAAAAATCTTATAACCTGTACACAATATTTACTTTTATATTTATCAGTATTTAATGTAAAAAAAATATTTATTCTTAATTTAGGATTCATCATAAAAAATTAAAAATGATTTTATCAATGTATTTAAAAGAAAATTATCTTGCATTTAAAGAAAATAAAAATAAAATATATTAATTTATTTATTTTATAAATTGTCAAGTGACTGACATTTTCTTTTCAATTGATTGTCCAAACTGATTTCAACTGATGACATTATCAGTATTCAATCTGTTTCTGTAGTTGAAGAAAAACATACAGATCCATATTGATAAGCCCCCAAGAAATGCAAATTTCAATAGGTTTTCTAGTAGAAGGCCCAATTGGTAACACTGTCTTAAGCATTATTTTCTGTCTCCTTGTATGTCTTACTCAACCTGTCATGTATAATGTTCTCTTTCCTTAGGTGATTTGTTTATTTTTGTGTCGTTGTTTTTTTTTATTTCTCTTTCATATCTTTAAAATTTCCATCACCATAAATATTTTGTGAAAATGTTAGTTTTTAGTCATAAGTATTTTTCATTTGGCAGAACCAATTGTGATGATGAATGTAACATTCTACTAATACGTAGTATGTAGGAATAAATATAGTGTACACTATCATACCTAACTTTTGCATAGCAGTAATAACTTACACAATTGATTAAAGAATGAATTTCTTTATTCTTCACTAATGAAGGGAGTGAAAGTACATTTATGCCAAATAATGTTATGATAGTTCCAGGAAGGGAAAATAACTATAAGGATATCTAGAGGTCATGTTAGGATTAAGTAGTCATAACTGGCCTGTAAGTATGAAATTTGTTTGTAAATTACATTCTGGAAAAGAAGATGTATGGAAGATAGAACTAGACTTTGATGACAAAGTTTTAAGTCATTACAAGAGAAAAGAACTCAAGGAATAGCAAGAAGTTAAATACATCACAATTTACAATGTGTAGACATTAGAAAAAATAAGGAATGTCAGCAAGCAGTTGTTCGATATACACATGTTCTTAGTGAAAAGAACAAAGTAAATCATCTATTTACAGTGACAATTCTCTTCGACAAGTAAAGAAATAATCCGTTCCTTGGATATATCATAGCAAGTCCTTAAAAATGAATCACATATGAAATATACTAATATTATGCATGTGGTTGTATAATCGGAGTACAATTTAATTTCAGTTCTTAAAATTAAAATACTCAAAGGTTCGTTAAATGCACAAATATACATTAATCAGATGCAATATGTCCATAGATGGAAAGTATGAAATATGTTTTTCTCTGAAGGAATAATATAAAACAACAACTTAGGAACTCTTTTGACAGTTTCTAGCCCACCTGCCATATTCATTTAAGTGTGCACTAACCTATTATTACATTTTTTGGTTGCTTTGAGGGGAAAACATTCTCTAATGAAAATCAGGTTCAAGAGATTCATAAAATTGGAAATTACCTGTGTAGAAAATTTCTTTAGTCTTCTATGACAATGCAAAGTTATATACTGTAGGTATAACAATGAAATAGAAATTTGGGAATGGTTAGTAGATTCTAGCCCATCTGCCATTTTCACCTGACCTTGCACCAAACAATTATTACATTTTTTGGTTTCTACAAAATTCTTTGAGGGGCAAGGTTTCTTTAGTGAGAATCGGATTAAAGAATTTCTTCAAGAAAAATATGATATACTCATGTCTTTCCATAGTTTATTTTACTTGTTTGCTTTTGCTTAGCGGCATATCAATACTCCTGTGGGTTATTTAATGCCAAATTCATGAGAAATTTGTATGAAATTTAATGTTTTTTTTTAATAGTGGATAATAATTATTTTAATGATACAAACCTTACTAATTGGTCCATACCAGTTAGAGAAGAGGGGGATTCTTAGCTTTCTCAATGGTATTAGTTCATAAGTAAATATAATGAACCCAACTTGAATTGGATCTCGGCACTCTAATTAACTATTCCGTGCCATTATTGATTACACCAGCCGCACATCGAAGTTTACAGCACCTGGTATTCCAAAGCGGTCACCCATCTAGATAGTGACGAGGATTGACATTGCTTAACTTCCATGATAATATGGAACCAATGTATCAACGTGTTATGGTTGTAACCCTTTCAAAAGAACATTACTGCAAAGCAAAGTTAATATTCACAGTTAATGCGTCTCAGTCTTCATGCATTCTGTTCCAGATATTCTATCATAATGTAGAACTTTTCAAATGCTCACAATTGAAATCTATATATTTATAGATGTTCTGTTTAATATTAATGAAAAATATCGTATTTTGATCCCAAAGAAAAGACACTTCAAAGTGACGTAATAATACCCACTGTTAGTAATGCAATAATTTTTAGTTCTCTCAACGTTTGTCAGAGTGGTTTTTGCGTTAGTCAAATCTGATATAAGATGATAATGATAATTTTGTTTTTACATTTTACTAATATATTCATGAATACTAAGCGAACTTACTACCAGAAAATTAGGTTTCAAAATTGTGCCGTTGCTCTAATTAAAATATTGACCGCATCGATGTTGGTTTTAAGTAAGGAAATTTTTAATTTAGCCTAATGATTAAATAGATATTGTTGCCACTATAAGTAACATATATATATATATATATATATATATATATATATATATATATATATATATATATATATATATATATATTCAGATATAAATAAAAATATATTTATAAAAAATGAAATATGAACAATGACATGAAGGAAACTTTTCTTTATCTACGCGTTTCGTTTTATATAGAAATCAATTTTGATTTAAAGGATTTCATACTTATTAAAAGAGGAAGTAACTTATTTAGATGGAAAGTTCTTGAGAGTGCCGCTATTGCATCTTTTTAAAATATAAATCTGCGATCCGAATGTTTTAAACATCTCCTTTTTGAAAACATATACTTCTTTTTCATGCATTATTTTTCCTTTTACTGTTTTTAAACTACAATTCTACATGAAAAAAAAAAGTAAAATCGACCTTACTAACCGAAACGCTCCTCTGTGGTTCAATCGGTAAAAGCACATCAGGCTATATGACGGTTCCGTATAGGATACAGGTTCGATTCCTGTCGGAGGACGCATATTTTCTATGACAATTTCTCGGACATTCAGGTGGGTAAATGTCGTTAATACTGTTTATTATAAACAGAGCATTTACTTAAATATTTGTATCTATAAAAAGAACGTATAAACATATAAAAAATGTCTTAAAATAATTTTCGGACCTTGTCCATTTCATGATTATATATATATATATATATATATAAACACACACATAAATATAAATATATATATATCTGTTTGTGGGTGTGTGCATGTTGCTTATAGCAGCAAAATCTCAATTTAGGCATTATTGATTATATAAAACAAGCACTTTTATTCAGTTTTTAATTACATTTTTTTTCGCGTCCAAGAGATTTATTTTTAAACGTACTGATTGTAAAACTGCTCATTCCAAATGATTGTGCATTTTGAGCTGTTTCGATATTTGAATGCTGGTATACAATAGTAAGTAATAGTAACAATCCTGGTATACAATAGCAAGTAATAGTAACAATCTTGGTATACAATAGCAAGTAATAGTAACAATGCTGGTATACAATAGCAAGTAATACTAAGAATCCTGGTATACAATAGCAAGTAATAGTAACAATCCTGGTATACAATAGCAAATAGCAACAATCTTGGTATACAATCCTGGTATAATCAATAGCAAGTAATAGTAACAATGCTGGTATACAATAGCAAGTAATAGTAACAATCCTGGTATAAATAGCAAGTAATAGTAACAATCCTTATACAATAATAGTAACAATCCTGGTAATAGCAAGTAAGTAACAATCCTAATAGGTATACAATAGCAAGTAATAGTAACAATCCTGGTATACAATAGCAATAATAGTAACAATCTTGGAATAAAATAGCAAGTAATAATAACAATCCTGGTATACAATAGTATAAAATAATAATTTGGTATACAATAGCTAATAGTAACAATCCATATATAGTAATAATCCCTGGTATACAATAAAAGTAATAAACAATCCTGGTATACAATAGTAAGTAATAGTCACAATCTTGGTATACAATAGCAAGTAATAGTAACAATCCTGGTATACAATAGCTAATAGTAACAATCCCCTGGTATACAATTGTATACAATAACAATCTTGTAATAGTAACAATCCCGGTATACAAGTATAGCATACAATAGTAATAATAGTACAATCAATAATAGCAATCCTGGTATACAATAGTAAATAATAGTAACAAAATCCTGGTATACAATAGCAAGTAATAGTAACAATCTACAATAGCAAGTAATACAATATCAATAGTAAATAATAGTAACAATTTTGGTATACAATAGCAAGTAATAGTAACAATCCTGGTATACAATGGCAAGTAATAGTAACAATCCTGGTATACAATAGCAAGTATAGTAACAAACTTGCATACAATAGTAATAGTAACAATCCTTGTATACAATAGCAAGTACAGTAACAATCCTGGTATACAATAGCAAGTAATAGTAACAATCCTGGTATACAATAGCAAGTAATAGTAACAATGCTGGTATACAATAGCAAGTAATAGTAACAATCCTGATATACAATAGCAAGTAATAGTAACAATCCTGGTATACAATAGCAATAGTAACAATCCCTTATACAATAGGTAATAGTCACAATCTTGGTATACAATAGCAAGTAATAAAAACAATCCTGGTATACAATAGCAAGTAATAAAGTAACAATCCTGTTATACAATGGTAAGTAACAGTCCTGTATATAAGTAACAAATAGCAAGTAATAGTAACAATCTTGGTATACAATAGCAAGTAATAGTAACAATCCTGGTATACAATAGCAAGTAATAGTAACAATCTTGGTATACAATAGCAATTAATAGTAACAGTCCTGGTATACAATAGCAAATAATAGTAACAATGCTGGTATACAATAATAAGTAATAGTAACAATCTTGGTATAAAATAGCAAGTAATAGTAACAATCCTGGTATACAATAGCAAGTAATAGTAACAATCCTGGTATACAATAGCAAGTAATAGTAACAATGCTGGTATACAATAGCAAGTAATAGTAACAATGCTGGTATACAATAGCAAGTAATAGTAACAATCCTGGTATACAATAGCAAGTAATAGTAACAATGCAGGTATACAATAGCAAGTAATTGTAACAATAATAATGCAAATAATAGTAACAATGCTGTAACAATGCTGGTAATACAATATAAAAATGCAATAATAACAATCTTGGTATACAATAGCAAGTAATATCTAATAATCCTGCAACAAGTAATAGTAACAATCCTGGTATACAATAGCAAGTAATAGTAACAATCCTGGTATACAATAGCAAGTAATAGTAACAATAATAAATGCTGGTAACAATATACAATAGTAACAATCCTGGTATATAAGTAATAGTAACAATGCAGGTATACAATAGCAAATGTTAACAATGGTATACAATAGCAAGTAATAGTAACAATCCTGGTATACAATACAACAATAGTAACAATGGTAATAGTAATAATCCTGGTATACAATAGCAAGTAGTAGTAACAATCCTGGTATACAATAGCAAGTAATAGTAACAATGCAGGTATACAATAGCAAGTAATTGTAACAATCTTGGTATAAATTAGCAAGTAATAGTAACAATCCTGGTATACAACAACAAGTAATAGTAACAATCCTGGTATACAATAGCAAGTAATAGTAAAAATGCTGGTATACAATAGCAAGTAATAGTAACAATGCTGGTATACAATAGGTATACAATAATCATGGTATACAATAGCAAGTAATAGTAACAATCCTGGTATACAATAGTAACAAGGTAATAGTAACAATGCAGGTATACAATAGTAAGTAAATTTGATAAATAGCAATAATTTGGTACAATAAATAATAGTAACAATCCTGACAACAATAAATTAATAGTAACAATCCTGGTATACAACAACAAGTAATAGTAACAATCCTGGTATACAATAGCAAGTAATAGTAAAAATGCTGGTATACAATAGCAAGTAATAGTAACAATGCTGGTATACAATAGCAAGTAATAGTAACAATCTTGGTATACAATAGCAAGTAATAGTAACAATCCTGGTATACAATAGCAAGTAATAGTAACAATCCTGGTATACAATAGCAAGTAATATTAACAATGCTGGTATACAATAGTAAGTAATAATAACAATCTTGGTATACAATAGCAAGTAATAGTAACAATCTTGGTATACAATAGCAAGTAATAGTAACAATCCTGGTATACAATAGCAAGTAATAGTAACAATCTTGGTATACAATAGCAAGTAATAGTAACAATCCTGGTATACAATAAATAGTAACAATGCTGGTATACAATAAGTAATAGTAACAATGATGGTATACAATACAATAGTAAAAAGGTAATAAAATAACAATCTTGGTATACAATAGCAATAGCAATAATAGTAACAATGCTGGTATACAATAGCAAGTAATAGTAACAATCTTGGTATACAATAGCAAGTAATAGTAACAATCCTGGTTATACAATAGCAATAGTTTCTAATAGTAACAAATACAATATTAAAGTAATGGGTATACAATAGCAAGTAATAGTAACAATCCTGGTATACAATAGCAAGTAATAGTAACAATTTTAACAGTAATAGTAACAATGCTAATAGTAATAATTACAATAGCAAGTATACAATATACAATAGCAAGTAATAGTAACAATCCTGGTATACAATGGTATACAATAGCAATATAATAGTAACAATGCTGGTATACAATAAGTAATAGTAACAATCTTGGTATACAATAGCAAAGTAATAATGTAACAATCCTGGTATAAATAGCAAAATAATAAAGGTAACAATAAAGTAATAGTAACAATCCTGGTATACAATAGCAAGTAATAGTAACAATCCTGGTATACAATAGCAAATGTAATAGTAAACAATGCTGGTAATAGTAACAATCTGGTATACAATAGGTAATACAATGCTGGTAATAAATGTAATTTGTAATCCTTGGTATACAATAGCAAGTAATAGTAACAATCCTGGTATACAATAATAGCAATCCTGTAATAGTAACAATCCTGGTATACAATAGCAAGTAATAGTAACAATCCTGGTATACAATAGCAAGTAATAACAATCCTGTAACAATCCTGGTATACAATAGCAATGTAATAGTAATAGTAAATAATCTTGGTAATATAACAATAGCAAAAATGTAATAAGTAACAATCCTGGTATACAATAGCAAGTAATAGTAACAATCCTGGTATACAATTGCAAGTAATAAGTAACAATCTTGGTATACAATAGTAATAGTAACAATGCTGGTATACAATAGCAAGTAATAGTATCAAAGAATACAATAATAGTAACAATAGTAACAATCTGATATAGCAAATAATAGTAACAATAATATAATAGCAAGTAACAATCCAATGGTAATAGTACAATGCTGGTATACAATAGTAATAGTAACAATCCAATGCAAGTAATACAATCCTGGTTTACAATAGTAATAGTAACAATCATGGTAAATAGTAGTAACAATATACAATCACAATCGTGGTATACAATAATAGCAATCCTGGTAATAGTAATCTTGGTATACAATCCTGGTATACAATAAAAGTAAATATACAATAGTAAGTAATAATCCTGTTACAATAGCAAGTAAAGTAACAAACATGGTATACAATAGAAAGTGCTAGTTTCAATAATAGTAATAATAGTAACAATCTTGGTATACAATAGCAAAATAATAGTAAAAATCCTGTAATAGTAACAATCTTGGTATACAATAGCAAATAATAGTAACAATCCTGGTATACAATAGCAAGTAATAGGTAACAATCCTGGTATACAATAGCAAGTAATAGTAACAATCTTGGTATAAATAAACATAATAGTAACAATCCTGGTATACAATAGCAAAATAGTAACAATAACAATGCTGGTATAACAATCTTGGTAACAATAATCAATAGTAACAATCCTGGTATAAAATTAGTAACAATGTAATAGTAACAATGCTGGTATACAATTTAGCAAGTAATATAATAATGTAACAATGCTGGTATACAATAGCAACAACAATCCTGTAATAATGCTGGTATACAATAGCAAGTAATAGTAACAATCTAACAATGGGTATACAATAGCAAGTAATAAATAACAATGCTACAATAGGTAATTTTTTAACAATCTTGGTATACAATGGCAATAGCAATAGCTGGTATTTCTAATAGTAACAATAGTAACAATCCTGGTATAAAATAGCAAATAATAGTAACAACCCTGATATACAATAGTAAGTAATAGTAACAATCCTGGTATACAATAGTAAGTAATAGTAACAATCCTGTTATACAATAGCAAGTAATAGTAACAATCCTGGTATACAATAGCAAGTAATATATACAATGCTGGTATAACAATGCAATATAAATAGCAAGTAACAATCTTGGTATACAATAGAAGTAATAGTAACAATCCTGATATACAATAGCAAATAGTAATAATGTTGGTAACAATCCTGGTATAATCAATAATAGCAAGTAATAGTAACAATCCTGATATACAATAGTAAGTAATAGTAACAATCCTGGTATACAATAGTAAGTAATAGTAACAATCCTGGTATACAATAGCAAGTAATAGTAACAATCCTGATGTACAATAGCAAGGAAAAAATGTATCACTCTATGCGAGCATCTGGTTAGAATAGGACAACTAATATTTCCATTTTTTATGTTTATTCGTTCTTTTTATAGATACAAATTTTTAAATAAACGCTCTGTTTATTCAGACCAGTAAATGTTGTTAATACTGTTTATTATAAACAGAGCATTTACTTATATATTTGTATCTATAGAAAGAACCTATAAACGTAAAAAAACTGTCTTAGAATATATATATATATATATATATATATATATATATATATATATATATGTTATTTACCATCTCCCGAAGAGAAAGCATTATAGATAGTTACAAAACAAAAGTTTTTGTGTAGTGATGTAAAATGGTTTTATTACAATTTGTTATAATAAAAACATTGTAATATAATCACTTATTCAACTTTTTTTGCGCCACCGTGAACACCCACTTCTCTTCAACTCACAGTTGTGGTTCGTTGTGGCCTTCTTGTCAGAATAGTGCAATGACGAGCCGGCTCCTTTTGTACCGGGAATGTTGAGGTTAAAAAGGCAAGACCTATAAGACAGTAAGTGGTTGCAATTCAGTTTTCCTTCCAAGGCTTTAGGGTCTAGCCTGTCCTGCTATAAGAGATAGAGTCATACCTTTTTAAGGATATTAGCAACTAAATGAATACAATGGATC
Source organism: Acanthosepion pharaonis (assembly GCA_903632075.3). Classification (NCBI taxonomy): domain Eukaryota; kingdom Metazoa; phylum Mollusca; class Cephalopoda; order Sepiida; family Sepiidae; genus Acanthosepion; species Acanthosepion pharaonis. The sequence continues at coordinate 333,012 of CAHIKZ030002489.1, read as the reverse complement.
CGACTGGAATTCGAACACGGTTCTCCGATTCCTCAATTGATTCCTGAATTCGAGCCGTTATCCATTGCCCCACCGCGCCTATTATTAATTAAAATAAAATTGTTGATTTAAGTTATATAGGCGTAGTAACGTTCATCTTCTTTGCATCATTAGAAGCATATGCTTCTATTTTCATGCAAACTTGCATATGCATATAAATAAGTAATTATATATGTATATTATAAGTAAAAATATTGGGAAGTATGCTTGCATGAAATGTATGTCTTATAATAGTAATATGCACAAACATCAACAAGAACATTATAATTTGAACAATAACACCAACCACGATGAAAACCAATTCTATCGGTGGAAATTAGCCATGGACAGGAGTAAATAAGTGGATAAATATGGAAAAAATAGTGTTTCCATAGAAGAAAACAGAAACTGAACATAGGAGCTATAGTGGACAATAAGAATTGAAAAGTACAAGGGTAACAATAACAAAAATGGAAGGTTTGCTCGTCAAGATGACGTGTCGACCTTCACCTTGCAGCGCAGAGGACTGACCTCGCTTTAGGTTTTTTCCTTCCAATAATGACATAAACACTTGCAACATTTTTTCTGCCGCCATTTTGATTGACTTTTCACGTCATCGCTGAGAGGTTCATTGGCATTTCTAACTGCCCTTGTCCGAACTTGTCTTTATATTAGCTTAGAATCAAAATGTGTGCGTGCTAGAGTGAGAGTGAGTGAGAGAGAGAGAGGGAGAAAGAGAGAGAGCCTGAGATAGAGGTGGGGAGAGGAAGAGAAAGAGAAAGAGAAGGAGAGAGAGAGAGAGTGCAGAGGAAGGTTAGGGTTGGTGAAATGAATAAAAATTGTATAGGGAAAAGGAGCCGACGGAATTGCTTAGACGAAGAAGAAAGGTTAGGAGAAGCTAGGGTATTCATAATAGTGAAAAAAGATTAAAGGTTTGAAAAGATAGCGAAAATTACATCTAAGGAAAGGTCAATAGAAAAAGTGTGGTAAAAAACAGGTTAATTAAGCTATGGAAAATTAGAGAGACAAAGAATGAAAAACGGAGGAATAGAAGGGAGAAGATGATAAAAGAAAAATACTATAGTCAAGAATTGAATGAAACAAAAACGAAAAGAAAAAAACAGAAAAACAATAGAAAGGAGGATAATACCTGAACATAGAGAAGAAATAAATAAAGTAAAGAATTAAAAAACAGCATTTACTTGAATAAATTGTATTTATTAAAATAACTTATAAACAGAAAATATATTCTACGTGCCAGATATGAAGGGAGAAAGAGTGTTAAATTTTTGGTATATACATATATTTAAATATATGTGTGAGGGAGAAAGATTATTCTAATTTTTTAATTTGTTTATTTATTTATATATATATATATATATATATATATATATATATATATATATATATATATATATATATATATAGATAGATAGATAGATAACTAGACTCGTTTCGAAAAACCCTCAATTTTTGATTAGCTAATAATCAAATCAATCTCGAGGGAAAAAAGGTTTTAAAAAAAAAAGAAAGAGCTACAAACATGAACTTCTGCCGACAAAAAAAATCGCACAGATGCAGGTCTGAAGCCCAAAGAAAAAAACCCGATACGAGTAACAACTAACTAACAAAAGAGCTCAATACAACCGTAGACAGACCTAGATACACCTAGTGAGCCAGACAAACCTACCTAGGTTTCACCTAAACGGATCGTCAGGGAAAGTAAGGCCTTACTTTCCTGACGATCCGTTTATATAAATATATATAGGTTTGTCTTAGAAAATATATACTACTAGGTGTATATATATATAAATATAAATATATATATATATATATATATATATATAAAACGTATATTTTGGCAGCAACCATTCTTTCAAAAATCTTTCACCGAACACGGCCGACAAGCAGGATTTAATTAATTTTTTCTCAAGTTATATCCAACATTGTTACATGTTTTTTTTTAACGTTTTGTAGGAATTAAGTAATACAAAAATTCTCCATATATATTTTTTTATTGCCCCAAGCGTTTTTGGCCTCATCTATAGCCATTTTTAAGGGTGCTTTGTCTCTGGTTTGTTATTTTTTCTCATGCTTTGTCTGTTACGTTGTAAATTATTTTGTGTTGTTTTTGAAAAGGAGCGTTCATTCCAAACTCTCACAACTGGAATTTGTGATCATCTTTGCATTTTTTTATTTTTAAAACACTCTATTCAACACTCTATTTTTACTATTAGATAATGTAAGGCTGGTGGTAGGAGAGAATTGTTTGATATATAGGGCCTCTCGAATCGCAAGATGTTTCTGATAATGTGATTTATATAGAATTCTTCTGTTTTCAATCAGAATTTTCCTTAAGAGTTATTGTAGGTTATGGATTAATAAATATTTTTATGGCACTATGGTCAGATGAATGACACGTAAGGCGTCTACTCAAGGATGTGGTAGTGTGTCCGATATAGGTATTTGATTTGTGACAAGAAACACAGTCTTGTACTGGGAAGTAAAATTGATACACTATATTGGTCATCGCTACTTTAGATTTGATGCGGTTATGTTTTTCAGGAATTACGTCAGAAATATGGTGTTTAATAATTCTTCGTATAGCAAATTCGTCCTGCCTTTTTTTTTAAGCATTCAACCCCAAGCAGGTCGGGAAGCCACTAGCACGCAAGGGGTTACAGAGAGTTGGAGCTTAAGGATGAAGAGAAGGATAAGGGATAGATCAGGGCATCTGGAGACGTCGATTGGCATTACATTTGAATAGTTGGTGATTATAGCTTTCAGGGAAATCGAAAAGGGGGAGGGAGTTCCACAGGCGAGAGGTGCGAGACATGAAGCTATTGGAGTAGAAGAGACGGTTACATTTAACAGTTTCGACAGTGAAAGTGTGAGAGCGAGATGCCAGCCTAGTAGAACGCTTAAATTCATACAATCTGGGAACTAGTGAAAGCAGCTCCTTGGAGCAGTTACCATGAAAATATTTGTAAAAAAGACAGAGGGAGGCGACGACACGTCTGTGAGAGAGTGACTGCAGACGAGATGTCAGATCAGGGCTAGTTACGTTGTATATCCGTCTCTGGATCTTATCAAGAACCTTGAGACAAATAGAAGGGGCTCCAGACCATATATGGCAGCAATATTCCATGCAAGGGCGAATTGTTGATTTGTAGATTTGAAGGATCGACTCCGGTGAAAAAAATTTCCTGGCGCGGCACAGGGAGCCAACTTTCCTTGCGGTGGACGAAGCTATAAATAATTATAATTATTGTATATCTGGTTACAGTAAAATATGTTGTTTTGTTGTGTGGTATTTTTATTATTGATGTGTATTTTTAAAAATAATTTTATTTGTTAATTAATGATGTTGTTTGTTGATTAATGTTTAATTTATGAGTTTTGCTTCGCTCACACATATTTTTTGAGAAAAGGAATTTTGGTGTTCTCTATTTAAGAAATTTGTTATCACTGCTAATATATATATTTCCGGGCATTGACTATCATAGAAAAGGGTTCGTACTAGTGTTTTTTTTTAAGTGGTAAATTTTTTGGATTTTAGTTCTATATCAACATCAAGGAATGATATTTTGTTATTAGCCATGAGTTCATATATAAATTTTACTGCTGAGTTTAATTTTTTTTCAAATGTTGATTTTAGATTTATAATTTCGTCGTTATTTTTTTTTATTAAAGCAAAAAAAATGTCATCAATGTACCTTTTGTAGACATCTGGTTTATCAGTTGTTTTAAACCTTTTGTTTTCAATATAAGACATGGAAAAGTTAGAGAAAGCAGGACTTAAAGGGTTTCCTATACAGAAAACATTACTTTTGATGTAGGTATTGCAATTATGATCATAAAATAGAGCTTTTATGGTAACGGCGAGGAGTAGATTACGAGTAGTTCTTGCTCGAATTTTAGGTAGAGGGTTACAAGGGTGTTTGTAGACGGAGTCAATAATTATTTGATAGTTTCTTCAACGGAGACGTTGGTAAAAAAAATTTCAACGCTAGGCAATGATAGAGTTTACCGATGGGATTTGTTGCTTTTAAGATATGGAGAAATTGATTTGTTTATGCAATTCTGTAATTATTTGGTGTGTATGGAAAAATTATGTGATTGAGGGTTTTTGGTTTTTAGTATGCAAGTGTAGGTATTTTTATGATAGTTCGGAGAGGAAAACCTGATTTATGGGTTTTTACATTACCATACATATATTACCATACATATATAACCATACATATATTACCATATATATATCCTGGTTGGTAATCACTGACAATTTTCTTGATTTTTGAATGATCAACCTCAGCGTTGTTCGCTGGGATAGGTTTATTTACGTACTTTTTAATTAATCTGTGGGATTTTTCTTTAATTTAGTGAATTTTGTTGTATCATCTAGGATTGTTTGTAAGTATTTGTTATAATCTTGTCGGTTGCGAATTACACACACACGCAAACACACACACACAGGCACACACAGACACACACTCACACACATACATATATATGTACATGTATAATCTTTAATTAATAATAATTTTGCTCTGTCTTTTGAGATGGACCTCTTCCTGGATCTATATCCTCCTGGAAAATCCATACGGATTATCATATTGTATCATTTCTCTCTCTCTCTCTCTCTCTCTCTATCTATCTATCTATCTATCTATCTATCTATCTATATATATATATATATATATATATAACCTACGGATCTACCTGCATATCTATGTATCTATCAATCTATCTATAATATCTATGCATGCGTTCACTCTCTTCATCTATCTATCTATCTATCTATCTATCTATCTATCTATCTATCTATCTATCTATCTATCTATCTATCTATCTCTCTGTACATGAGTATATATATATGTGAATATATATATATATATATATGTATGTATATATTTCGAATGTACCTGCATATCTATCTATCTATCTATCTATCTATCTATCTATCTATCTATCTAAAAGTGAACATGGAAGTCAGCACTCAGAGGCGACAGCCTGTTTCATGCTGGACGCAATCGTCAGGCCACCTGAAAAAATTATATGTGTGTGTGTGTGTGTGTATGTATATTCAACTATTGTTTTGTCGGCTATAAAGAGATAGTTGAATATCTACTATTTATATATTCATCCATATATGTGTGTGAGTTTATATATGTGTATGTATATGTTGGGACAAGTAATTGTGTATGCACAAATATATAGGTTTAAGTATACAAACATATATGCATACGTATAGCGACTGTGTGTTCGATTTAATGTAAACGAAAATAAAATAAAAAGTCAATGGATAAAAAAAGACGAAAAAGATGAAAAAGACATAGAATAGAAAGAAAAAATAGTGATTTTAGAATGGGAGGATTATTGCTTTTGAATGCATATATTTTTTCATTTTTATTTTACTCTCTCTGTCAATCTGTCTGTCCATTTATATCCCAGTCACTTTCTCAACAGATTCATTCCATCTACCATGACTCCCTTAAAATTCGCAAACTCTCCACACTCATCTTTATCATCTCCAAACTATATCAACATTCCCAACCAACTCTAGTTTCTATCAACCCTTCCCCTGTAACATAACTCACAACCACTCGCTCCATCATTGGCCTCCGTCGGTGCTCTTGGGTCTTACCGGACGTTGACAGCTTCACCTCATCGATCAACTAAAGGGTCGCGTAGAAAAGGATTATGGTCCGTCGGCCAATTGAAGTTTCTAACTATGTGCACGATCTTATTCCTAACTTACTGCGCTTGTCATATAGTTCGTCCTTTACGAAGAAGGGGAGAGTTATATTGATAGGGACACGGTAGTAGAAAGAGTTTTGTAGTACTGAGAGAAACAGAGTATGTTTAAAGAAACACACACAAGAGATGGGGGGAAAAATAAAAAAGAGAGAGAATATATATATATATATATATATATATATATATATATATATATATATATATATATATATATATATATATATATATATATGATATATATATATATATATATATATATATGTGTGTGTGTGTGTGTGATACTAGTCAATTCTATAGATACTATGATAATAAGAGTTTTAAGATTTTGACAAACAATATTAGGGACAATAGATATAGGGATCAGCATTGAAAAGGAGAGAGTGATAGATAGATAGATCTGAAAAAAGATAGATACTAATAGACTGACAATAGATAGATAGATATTAACAAATTGACATAGATTGAGATAGATAGATAGATAGATATATAGATAGATAGATAGATAGATAGATAGATAGATAGATAGATAGATAGATAGATATTAAACATTATGGAAAGGTTTGAAGTTCTGAAAGAATGATTATGAAAATTATATTGAATACTATATTAGCCTGGTTAAGGATGGTAAGACGGAGGAGAAAGAAGAGAAAAAAAGTGATATAAATAACATTATAGTATGGTAGTAAAGGTGAGCGAAATAATGTGGTAATAGGAATGATCGAAAGTGAATAAGAAATAAAAAAGAAAAATAATTGCAGATGTGTAATTCGGGGAGAATATTACCAGAGTACCGATAAATGAAAACGTGAAATAGAAATAAAATGATTGATAGCTTAAATGGTATGTTTACTGATTAGAAATTACCACTTATTTTTTTTTTAAAAAGGTTGGTTAGAGCAACAATGAAAACCTTGGCAAGGAGCTGAAAGACAGATTGGTACGTAGGAAAGAAGGCATAATGGAAAAAGTTGTGGTAGGAATATTAAAACTAAAAGAAGTCAAAGAGAGACAGAAAAAGAAATCAGAAATAAAGAAGGAAAAAGAGAAAGAATGAAGATATTAAAAATAATAAATAAACAAATGAGAATGTTTATAAAAATACTTATTAACAAAAATAGGGACACGCAAATAAGCAGACATTTAAATACATGCATAAATAAATATATTTAAGAAAGACAAATAAATAAAATCTGAAATATAGATTTATACACCCAGAGATAAATATTAAATGATAGATAGAACTGAAAAGATTGGAATAGATATGAAGATACTTAGATAGATAGATAGATAGATAGATAGATAGATAGATAGATAGACTGGCACAGATGGATAGGTAGATAATGGTCAGTTGATTTCTTATTTTTCAATATTATGGCTTCTATTATTTTTAAGCGTTTTCTTAAGTTAGATGAATGTATCGTGTTTTCCGCGAGTATATTGCGGACATTCTTGATGCCCCAAATGAAATACTTTGTACAAATACAAGAAAAATATAGTAGAAAAGCTTAATCACATTACCTTGTCAGTCGTTTTCAGACAAATAGATAGATAGATAGATAGATAGATAGATAGATAGATAGATAGATAGATAGATAGACTGGCACAGATGGATAGGTAGATAATGATCAGATTGTGACAGATATATAGACAGATAGACGATGAATAGACTGAGATAGATAGATAGATAGATGTATAGATAGATAGTTGAACAGACTGCGATAGTTAGATATGCCATTTTTATTAAATTTTTACCCAATATAAAGCCAAAGAATCACTCAATGTGTGGAATAATGAATTGAGCTTGTTGTATGTAGGAAGCAACAGAAAGTTATGAGTATATATAGGACAGATAACAGTTGACCGACAGAGATAGATAGATATTTATGAAGAGATTGAAATAGATATGAAGAGACAGAGAGACATACAAATAAAGAGATAGATAGATTGGTAGTGAACAGACTGGCATATATAGATAGATAGGTAGATAATTATTAGATTGTGATAGACTGATAATGAACAAAATGAGGTAGATAGATTCGTAGATATAAAAAAGATTGAAATAGATATAAACACAGGTAAATAGATATAAAGACAGATATGAAAAGACTGAATTAGATATGAAGAGATAGATAGATAATGAACAGACTGATATAGATAAATAGATAGATAAGTAGATAGATAGAAAAATAGATAATGATCAGATAGAGATACGCATTATTATCTACATTATCATATTATTATATACATTATTATATTATTATATACATCATTATTATAATAAACATTATTATATTATCATATTATTATAATATTATAATAATAAATGTGCATATGCATATATCATTATTGTTCTGTTAGGTAATAGAAATAATCAGCAATGTAGATTTTCTGAATTAGCACCTTAAGTAATTTACTTATATAGCTAACAAAACTGATCAAGAAATTATTATATTATTATTATTATTATTATTATTATTACTACTACTACTACTACTACTACGAATTATATTATTTTTATACCAACAATCTTGGTGAATTTAGTCATCATTACTACAAGTATTTTAAGTTTTACTTCATCATATTAGTGTAGGTTTTTTAGTCTTACTCTTATTAGATTTTTAAGCTTTGGCAACATTTACTCTCCAGATAAAACCCCACAATAAGACAGAATAAAACTAGTAATAAAATAATATTTATAATGAAGAGTGTTGCGATAAAATGCAAGAATAAAAAATACAAAACCAATTACCATCTCCTGCCCCCTGAAACCTGTTCTTTTATTGTCCTTTCTCCTCAATAAAATCTTCTCATTCTCTTTCACTTCCAGTAACACCTTGCGTCTTAGTGGCATTATCACCATCTTCTGTCTTCCTGAAACCTGTTCTTTTATTGTCCTTTCGCCTCACTAAAGTCTCCTCATTCTGTTTCACTCCCAGTAATCTCTTGCGTCTTAGTGGCATTATTTCCTTTTTTGGGGTGAAATGATTTAAAAAAATTAGATGGAGTAAATCTAGTAATGAAATAATAGTAATAATGAAGAATGTATTGACCTAGATTTCTGTGATATAAAGTCGCTATAAGATGACATAAAACCAATAATAAAATAGTAAAATAATGAAGTGTGTACTTAATCAATGTTAGTGATAATAAGCAACAATAATAAGATGTAGTATAACTAGTAATAAAATAAAAATATGACTAGTATATCGACCTAGAGTATTGTGATAAAATAACAATAAAATTAATTAAAAGTATCGAAACATTGAGAAATAACTACTATTATTGCTATAAATCATAACAAGAATGTTACGGAGAATCGGAAAAAAATAGCAGAATGATTAATGGTTACTCATTGGTGCTATAAGTTCCTTGAATAATGCTTTTGTGTTTTTTGTTCATGCGGTCGAAATTTTTTCAAACTGTACAAGATTTCGTCTCTTTTTATGAAATGCATCAATATATTCTATATATTTGTGAATGTGTGAGGATAGCAGATTTGACTGAAAGGTGAAAATTATTATATCCAAGATGTATCTTCAGGTAAAGAAAAACGATATCTGGGAAGACATGTTCAGTCATCTATCTCTTTAATTGTTATTTCTCTTCAGGAAATAAATGATTGTGGTTCCTCCTCTATTTCTGTAATTTTTGCATTACCATAATTGTTTTTAGAAAAACATAACGTCGCGATTTCATGTTGCCTCCTCCACGGTTTTGAATTCTTTGCTTACTTGGGTCGGAGAGAGATCGTTTATTATTTAGGAGTATAAGCCTTTACTTGTGTCGTAGCATACCTACGGAATATAATGAGTATGTCCCCGTTCGTATAAACACAGTAGTAAATACTGTATGTTAGCATGCAGTTGGAGATTCGTCTCCAGCTCTGCAGGTCAAACTCTCTGACGGAAGGGAAGTTCCTCAGATAAGGCTATGTCGAAGGTCAAAGTCTCGTCTCGGGAAATAGCTACCCGACCCCATTTTATACGGAGTCTACGGGAAACTTTTGGTTGAGCCTACGGGCTCGGATACCCACCATTAAATTCAGCCTTGTGCCACATCTGTCTGCGTTGGGTGGTTGGTAGATATCCTGCAGCTGGAGATTCATTGTGGAATTCACTTGACTCACTTCTAGCAGTTGACTACTTCTACATGACGCTGGCGAATCTTATATGTGTTGTTCTTGTCCTAAGTATTATCGTTCATTAACAATCTTCATTTGATTATTCTATTCAGTAATCTTCCCTAGGTTACAACATTTTGGCGACGAGGATGAGATAGAATTACAACAACTTGATAGTGGGGGCCTCTTTCGAAACATGTTAAACGCTGCAGTGAATTTAGTTAGCATTGCTAAGTGAGTGGTGTCTAATAGAGAACAGTATAGAGATACAGTAATTGTTTATCAACTTTGGTTTATTTTTCAGTTTATGAAAGTCTAATAATAGCTACGAAGATTTTTTTAAAATGGCCCTTATTAAGATACATATAAGCTGCGCTGATTTAAAGATTCTTCAATATATGTAATTTTTGCATCGTCATTATTGTTTTTATAAAAAAGCTAAAGAAGAGATTTCTTGTTGCCTCTTCCACAGTTTTGAATTCCTTGCTTACTTGGGTCGTAGAGAGATCATTTATTATTTAAGACTATAAGCCTTTACTTGATAGTGGGGGCCTCTTTCCAAACGTGTTACCCGCTGCAGTGAATTTAGTTAGTATTCTATGCATTGCTAAGTGAGTAGTGTCTAATAGAGAACATTATAGAGATACGGTAATTGTTTATCAACTTTGGTTTATTTCTTAGTTTATGAAAGTCTAATAATAGCTACGAATTTTTAAAAATCATTTTTACCCCCAAGAAAGGCGCTAATGACGCGGAGTGAAAAAGATAAAAGACTGAGCATAGAGAGGATTGAAGAAAGGGAAAGATGAACGGCATTCAAGAAGACAGATGATAGCGTTTGACGTTGCATTTAAATTTTTGAAGATTGTATTTATCAAGGAAGCAAGTAAATGGAAGGGAGTTCCACAGATGAGAAGTGCGAGAAAAGAAACTGTTGGAGTAAGAGTTGCGGTTACATTTAACTATTTCAGCAGTAAATGGGTGGGACCTAGATGCCAATCTAGTAGCACTCTTTAAATTCACGTAGTCAGGACACCAGGGAAAAAAGCTCGTCAGAACAGTTGCAGTGAATATACTTGTAGAAAAGACAGAGAGAAGCCACATCACGTCATTGACTGAAATCGAGATGCCAGGTCAAGATCATTTACATTACAAATCTCTCTTTGGATTTTGTCAAGAATCACAAGATGTACATTTATTTGAAAATACCATAAAATGAACATTTGTTATCTACCCAGAACTGAAACTAAAATTTGTTGAAACAATGTGATAACTAAACAGACGTTCAGTCGAAATTATTAGCATCATCTATTTATGTGTCATTTTAAAATGTGAACATTTAATAGATTTTCATAACTAGCCAGAATGGTTTCCATGATCTTAATATTTAAATATTTTGCGTACGTTCATAAATACATACCAATAACTAAAGATATGATATAGTCTTATGGATATGTCTAGCAAATTAGCTGCTAAGACCACTGTTTGGGAAATCGATCGTCACCAGTTATTCACTCGTATGTCCTTGCAGTGGAGTCATCTTTTTTAAAAAGTAGGGTAACGTCTATACATTTCGTGCGGCTATCTATCAATGGAAGAATATGATATGTAGATTTCTATATAGCAGAACAATATTGGGTAATTGAATGACAAAGTGAAAAAATTCCGAGTAACTTGTTTCATCCTCCTTAGATGAAGTCCTTCTAAAAAACTAATGACTTTGTATAAAATCTTTACAGTTTTCAATATATATATCTATCTAGTTATGTCAATTTCATATCTATCTATCTATCTATCTATCTATCTATCTATCTATCTATCTATCTATCTATCGTCTTCGTCTCTCTTTCTCACTCTTTCTATATCTATCTATCTATCTATCTATCTATCTATCTATCTATCTCTATATATATATATGAAATGACAATTGGAAAAAAATCTTATAGATTTTGCCGACGCGTTTCGTCTTCCGACTTTTTCAAGGCAAAAATGAAATCGAAATGTTTTTTTTGTTGTTATAGTTACATTAAAATTCAAAATGAAAAAGATAGACGCTTGTTAGATAGATAGATAGATTTTTTGGTTAATGTAAATTACTTTTATAGTAAATGAATTATTATTATTATTATTATTATATTTATTATTATTATTTTTTTTGCATTTCGTCAATATAGTTAAAATTTTATGAATTCTGATATTTTACAAGACAGATTGGTATCAAATGACAATTGGAAAAAAAATAATAATTTACTATAAAGGTAATTTACATTAACTAAAAAAAAAAAAAAAAAAAGAAACACAAGTCGTCTATCTTTTTCATTTTGAATTTTAATGTAACTATAAACAACAAAAAGATTTTCGATTTCATTTTGCCTTGAAAAACAAACAAGACGAAACGTTATTTGGCAAAATGTGAATTTTTTTCCAATTGTCATTTGATACAAATCTGTTTTGTCCACAGAATTCATCTAACAAATTTAACTATAAATATATATATATATATATATATATATATATATATATATATATATATATATTATATATATATTTTTATAAATAAATATATACAATATATTTTCAATTTTACATTATGTATTTGGCTTTTAATAAAAATAAATAACATTTGGTAAATATTTTTTACGGCAAAAATTAATTCTACATCTTAATGAAAAATCCATTATTTTTTTATTAAATCTAAACAGCCTTGTTATAAACAAATTTTCAAATGTCTTAATTTTTTAATTTTCAAACAATATATATACACAACGGTTTCCTTATTTATTCTTCAATCATTCTTATTGACAGGGATAGTGAGATCTGGTCTTTTTTCGCTTCGATGAAATTATATGAAAAAATTGAGTGATCACTATGTAAAAAATAACATATCATCATTGTTATCATCAGATATATTAACATATATGTTTATATGTTTTTAATTACCAGGTAATGGCTTGAGAATAGCCGAAAGCTTAGATTTATTAAAAAATAATGAATAAATATTATAAATACATTTTTTCGGTAAATGATAATAAACAACTATCAGAAGATTAAAAATATTTATTTAAAATAAATAGACAACACTTGTCATATATTTATTTAATGAAAAAGAATGCAATGAAAATATTAAGCCTAAAAATTTATATAATATATATATATATATATATATATATATATATATATATATATATATATATATATATATATATATATATATAAATTATAAAAATTTTGAATAATCATAATTTATTGAGTTTAGAAGAATTATCAACAGAATGCGGAAAATACCCTATTTTGGGACTCATCAGATGTGCGCATCCAAAATGACTGAGAATTTTTTTGACAGGAATACGATATATAATATCTCAGTGACAGACAAGACAGACAGACAGATTTAGATAGATAGATAGATAGATAGATAATAGATAATAGATAGATAATGGAAAAAGGTAAAATAGATAGGAACCGATTGAGATAGATAGATAGATAGATAGATAGATAGAATGAGGTTAGAAAAATAATAGGAACCGATTGAGATAGATAGATAGATATTTAGATAGATAAAATAGATAGATAGATAGATAGATTTGAACAAGATAAAGATAATAGATAGATAGATAGATAGATTAGATACATTTGAACAGACTAAGATAGATAGATAGATAGATAGATAGATAAGATAGATAGATAGATAGATAGATAGATCTGTTTAACATATAATTTCCGTAGTTTTTTTTTTATGACGGGAAATTCTGACTTATTTTTTTATTATGAAAGCAACTCAGAAATCATTCACCAGGTAAAAAGCCACTCATTGATTTACATAATTCTGTTTAAATGCAGAAAACAAATTAACCGTTACCAAAATTTCATGCTGTCACTGGAATGGCATGCTGACAATTTTAATCTCAAACGAGCCCAGATGTCTTGTTTGATACATTTTTTTTCAAAAGCCTTAACTTGTTCGTTGATATATTTATGATTTTTTTTAGATTAAATAGATCAGGTATAACATGAATAGGCACAAGCTTTCTACTAATGGTTCTTTTTTTATTATAATAAATATAAATTACCATACAGTCTTTCCTGCATCTGTTTTTGTCTAATCACTTAGGCTTGAATCACATTCGTTACGAAACTTCCATTTAACTGTTTTGCGTACTTTGTTGAAAAATTCTCTTATACAGAAGAAAACACAATACACAAGTTTGCTTTAATCAATTCTTCTGGATATATCATATGATCTAATATATGATACTGAACTAAAAATAATTATGATAATTGTATAGATCTTAACTAATTCAAATCACACTAGGAGATTACTGTTGGTATAAAAGTAATTCTTGTCACTAGCAAATTACTGCTGCTACGTGCTTTTGAAGTAACTCTTTCTTTTTCCCTTGAGAAAGTACATTCTTTAAGATGTAAATGTTGGTGTACTGAAATATATCTGAATGAACAAGAAACTCTCTTAGAAATAAATACGCTTTTCGCAAGTCCTTTGAAATATTTTGCAATATATATAATTAATTTTTACTGAAATTGTTTTCTGATTATCTCATCATATAATAATCACCTTATTAAGGTCAGGCTGCATGATGATTAACAACTATATAGTCATATTGTGTTGTATATTTTAAAATAAAAGCACTAACACGCATACACATTAATTCTTTCTTTCTGTAGATAATTTTGATTTTAATTGGCATAATCATTAGAACACTGTCAGTATTTTCAATATATCTTGCTTGCATCTTTTGACACTCTGCTATAAAGAATAACAAAAATAATCCTTGCATTTCATATAGAGTAAGTTATAAGAAAAGAATAAATATTTTCCTATATCGAGAAACTGTCCAAATACAAGGGTCTGGAGAATAAGAAGATGTGGAGAATGAAGACTGAGACTGTACCAATGATAATCGGAGCACTGGGTCTCGTGAAAAAAGGAATGGATAATTTTATTAACAGTGTCCCTGGTAACATAACCATACCAGTTGTCCAGAAGATCGTCCTACTAGGAACACCCCATATACTTAGAAAAGTGTAATCAATTAAATGACAATTCTCCTATAAGGGCCTAAAGACCATAGTTTAAACTCGGCTTTACAGGATACAAAGCAAGAAGCATAACATACACAAATAATAATAATAATGATGATAATAATAATAATAATAATAATCAGGTTGCACGATATTGGCACCCACTGAATATAAAACCCGGCATGACAGAGTGGGCCAATATCTGCACTGGAAAATCTGCAACTTCTACGGGAAGGAAACTGAAAGAAAATGGTATGAACACCACCCAGACCCGGTTACGGAGATAGGACCTGTTACAATTCTATGGGACTACACAATACACACTGACAGAACAATCAAAGCCAACCGCCCAGATATTGTTATTAAAGACCACAAACAAAAAAAATGCCTCCTTATTGATATGGCAGTCCCTGCTGACTGCAATGTATCTTTGAAGATATTCAAAAAGTTGTCAAAATACAAGGACCTTGAAATAGAAATCTCGAAAATGTGGCATATGGGAACATCAACAATCCCTGTTGTAGTTGGAGCCCTAGGACTGGTTGGAAAAAATTGCAGTAGACTAATTGAAGGGATTCCTGGAAGTCCATGCCTCAAGGAGATACAAAAAATTGTTCTGACAAGTACAGCCCACACTTTACGAAGGGCTTTATCTATGTAATTTTTTTTTTTTTTTTTCAGTGGAAAGTGTCATGATGCCATTTCTAACCTTAGGTCCCTGGGCGGGACCCGGAAAGAAATGTGTAAACGCCAGAAATCAAAGAAAATAATAATAATAATAATAATAATAATAATAATAATAATAATATATTACAATTATTGGAACAAAATAATGATTATACATATTTTCGATTATTTTTAAATTAAAAAAAAAAATAATACAAAGACAAAATTCTTTGAAAACAACGAAAATTAATCTTACACATCTTTTTAAAAATTAAAATATTACAATGTATAACTGCAAAGGATATCATTCCTCAAAAAAAAAATGCATCTAAATAAAAATGTCCCAAATATGCTAAATGAATCTTTTTAGATCCCCATACAAAATCCCGGAAAAAAATGGACTTTTTATTCATATGCAAATTATAACATTATTTCTTTGGCAAGATAATAACACAATTAAATTTTAAATTTTACAAACGAGATCATATATTTTTTGAAAAAATAAAACAGAACCCTAAACTAATTTTATTTTTTTAAAAATGTCAAAAAAATAAGATCAAGGATAAAGTTCTTGTATAGATGAAAAAATGTCATTAATTTTTGACAAGACAAACCTTAAACTATGATTAATGAATATCCAGAACGAAACTAATAAAAGAATGTTGATAAAAAAAGTACTCATCGATGGGTTTCGAAATCATATTAAAATTTGAAACAGAAGGTTTTAATCTTCATTCAAAATAATCACCAAAAATCTTTTCACTATAAACTTTCAGGCAAATATCA
Organism: Acanthosepion pharaonis; assembly: GCA_903632075.3. Lineage (NCBI taxonomy): Eukaryota > Metazoa > Mollusca > Cephalopoda > Sepiida > Sepiidae > Acanthosepion > Acanthosepion pharaonis. The sequence goes on along the minus strand of CAHIKZ030002489.1, from coordinate 316,625 downwards.
TATTTTAATAGTGTGGATCCAAAAATGCAGGTTCTGTGACAAATATCAATTAACCATAAACCATTTAATCTCAGGATGTTCTGTATTTGGATTGCCAAATAAATATAAAAAATCGTCATATATAGATTATAGGGCAATATTTAAAAATGGACAGTGTATAAACACTTTGGGAACATCTCCAGTTTAGTTTTAAATAAAATAAATAAAAAAATAACAATAAACTGTAAATTCTATATATATATTTGAATAAATTAAATATATATTCCTTAATATTAATTTTAATTTTATTCAAAATTTTTTTTCTGCTTTCTCTTTTTTATTTTCTCAAAATGATATTTTGGTGATGATTCTGTGATCTTTAATTGATATAAGATAAAAAGAAAAAATTTTTTAATATTAAAAAATTAATATATTAAACAAATTTATTCAACCATATTATATATTTTTATTTTAATATTTTAATATTGCATCACCATTTTGAGGCATTTTTTAAAATGAATTTTTAAGATACCTCCCAGAACTTAGTATCTTTCTCTGGGTGATGAATGGGTCTAAGTGGTTGATACAGGCTTCTAGAGAACTGAAGTTCTTCCTACCAACAGAATATTAATATATCGTACATTTATTCAATTATATATGTGTTGTTTTGCTCCACTACCTGTTACCATCTCTGAAGAAATTTAAAAGTTTAAATCCATATTTAACTTTATGTATCTTTCTCTGATTATAATAAATGGCCGTTTGCTGATGTGGGCTTTTTATGTAATCTCCAAATTTATATTATTTTTTTTTTCTTATAGATTTATTCATGATCGTTATTTTTGTTATTTTATTTCTAAAAATTTGTCACCATCTTTTTTCATAATTTTTTTAATATTTCCATCATCGCAAAACTTGAATTTTCTCGGGTGATGAATGGGTGAATCAGTTGCTTGAAGCGTTCTTCTCAATATTTAAATCTTTTTTCCCCATAAAAAAATTTTTTTCATAAAATTTTTTATTTAAAAAAATTTCAGACTTTGTGAAAACACAAAATTGATTTTGAATTATATAATTTTTATAAATTTATATAGTTGGCATTCAATTTTTGTTTCCAAACCTTTAAATAAAAAAAATTTAAACATATTTGGTCAAAATTATTTTGAATTCAAAATAAGATTTTTTTTAATTTTCAAAATTACAAATTTTAAAGTAAGAAATCTTTTAAATAATACCAAAAATTTTTCTTTAAATTATTTTATTTTCATTTCTTAATGTTTTTTTTTTTAAATATTATCATCTTTTATTTTCTTAATATAAATTTATGTTACACCTAAATTTTTCATCTGATATAAATTTTTCTTTGTTAATTCACGAAAATCCAACTTTATAAATCAAAATAATTTCTATCCAAATGTCTGGATCTGTAAATCAAACTTTTACAAATTTTATATTATAAATTTGATGGAAGATTTAATTTACTGTTCAACTATTTTTAAATTACTTTTTATATATTTCATAATGTTGCTTTCTTGATTTAAAGATCCAAATGAAACAAGTAATTCTTATTTTGATTTCCATATCAAAAAAAAACGAAAAATAGAAAAACAAATTAATGATTCTCTTCATTGTATATCAACTAGATTATAATTTAATATATTCATTCGGATGCAGATCGGCTTTTTTTAAATTAACAATTGGACTAACTTACATTTTGAAAAAAAACCAAAAAAATGTTTTTTTTTTTTTTGTTTTCAATTTTATTCAATATAAAAATGCGAATGATTATTTTTTTTTGTTAAATTCTATAATATAACCAAACATTTATTTTTCATTTATCAAAATTTTCAAACTTTTCTACATTTAAAAATAATATAGGTAAAAATTTAGTATATTCCAATAAAATAAAATGACATATCTTAATGAAAAAAAAATTAAACAATTGGCCAATTTTCAATCTTTTTTTTAATTACTCTTTAATTTTAATTGTACGTCTGATTTATAGAATTTCTCGTAAATTTTAATGGTGATACAACAATTGTACTATGATAAACAAAATTAATTTCTTTGGATGCAGATCATTATTTTTTGGAAATGATTAAAAATGGCTTAAAATATTCTTTGTGAACTTTTTCTTTGTACTATTGTTGTAAAAATCCATTTTATTTGAATTTAACATTATTTTTTTTTTTTTTTTAATAATTCTATTTTATCATATTTGATTTAGGTTAAATATTCAAATTGATTTTTCAAAAGAATTAATTAATTTTTCCAATTAAATTCTATCTATTATCCAGACATAATATTAATTCAGGTATAAAAATATTTAAAAACAACTTTAGCATATTTATATTAAAAATATAAAATTTCTTTGATGTTCCGTATGTTTTATTTTTTATAATTTTAAGCATTTCAATTTTTTTTTTTCATCCAATTAAATGGGATTACCTGAAAGTTCTCATTTCTCCAAATCACCATTTCTATTCTGAACCTAGCGAACAATTTTCGAACAATAAAATCAGCTATTGTTCCATTCCATAAAAAGGCATAAATATATCATTTGCTGTTTTAAATTAATATTTTCTTTGTTATCATAATGAAAAATTTTTCCCCAAATTCGAAATTTCTAACATCTCTTCTTTTAATTCAATTTTAAAAAAAACATTTAAAATTCATAAGATTATTTAAAAGGCGTTGGTCTAATGAAATTTAATTTTCAACCTCATTTTATATGTACAAACTTTTTTTTTTTGTAAACTCTATTGCTCAAATTTTCTTTGTTCTTGTCCAGGGTGAATATCACTGTAAAAATTTATATTACATTTTAATCATTTTTTTCAGTAAACGCAATAATTCGTAAATCATTTACCGATTTTGAAAAAAAAAATAAAAATTGAAAAAAGCAATTAAAATAAATTTTTTTTATTTATTCGCAACCGTAATATATTTTTTGCATTAAAATTTTTAAATCAATGCATTATTTTGGTTGTTAGAAATGAAATTATTTCCATAAGCGAGACAGTATCCTTTATTTTTTATGAACTGTTATCATTAGAAAATATCTTTTACATCTAACTAAATCAACTATAAAATGATGAAAAAATTACCAATTTAGAACTGTATTTAAATTCAAAGAACCAAATCAAAGAACAATTATCAATAATTATATTTATAATATTTGATATGAGGAAGATTTTTACATGTGATGGGAAAACATCCGATTTGAAGCTGGGATATCAGGTCAAACCAATCATATATGCAGATTCTTCTTTTTTTTTTTATGGCAAGAATTTTTTTAAAAGATATTGCAGGAGATATATCTCACATGTTACAGCAAGGACGAATGGTATATGAAAATATATAAAATAAAAAATGATGGGAAAGCATTTTTATATATTTTTATAAATAGTAAACCAACTTTCTTAAATTGGTGAAAATAGAAATGATTCAAATATATCTTTCCACTTCATTTCAATTTTCAACATTTAAGTTAAGACGGCGCAACGAATTGCTCTTCTCTGATGTTAAAATTAGCAATAATGATTAATAGAGAGCAGTTTTGTTTGGACGCGTTAAAACTTTTGTGATCTGCTGCAATTTGACCTCATCGATCCGATCGAATTCACTATTAGTATAAGAGTTGTGTCATGAACATAGTTACAGAGTTGAGAACTGACGATACAATTTTGAAAACAATAATGGAAATTTTCCAACAATATTTTTTGGATTAAGAATTAATCTTATAGATCTAAAAAAATATATATATATATTTATATTCGTGATTTGATAAGAATGATTTATCAGTTCAAAAGTTCGGACAGAAACACCATAACCTTTTAATTTGTGAAGAAGACTTGTATGCCAAAACCCTGTCAAATGCCTTCAAGAGGAACAAAGGAACAGCCCATCTTTATCTAAAGCTTCATAGACACTTTCAGCAATAATCGTTAACATATCAGCAATTCATTTAGAGAAGCGAAAACCATATTGAAAACTAATGACAAAGTGGAAATAGGTTTTCGTCTGACGCGTTTCCTCCTAGGACTACATTGGAAGCTTTTAATTTGAAAATTAAATTTTTAATTTAATTTGAAAATTAAATATTTAACATATATATGGTCTTGGATATATTTTCCGATATATATATATATATTTTCCGATATATATATATATATATATATATATATATATATATATATATAATTTAAATAAAAACAGACCACTTTAAGGTTCCATGTAATAAATTATTTCACCACAGCCCTTTTAAAAGGACTGCGGATCATCAGACTTTACTTCCAAACAAAAAATGAAAAGAAAATTTACACATTTTTGACGGGCCGTATTAAACATATGTAAATTAACGAAGGAGATTAATATAGATATTGACACATTTAAACGGTTAACTTAACGGAAGTTATAAATTGATATCGAAGGGTAGAAAAAAAAAAAAAAAAAAAAGGAGAAGGAACAAGAGAAGATGTCACTAATTTTCTTTGTAAAAAAAAAAAGGCTAGAAACAGACGCTGTTATTTTGCTTTTTATTTGAAATGTTATTTTGGGGGTTCATAAAGATTATGTATATAATATATATATATATATATATATATATATATATATATATATATATATAGATTAGAGAGAGAGAGAGAGAGAGAGAATTAATTTTCCCCAAACAAGGCATAAAGGCCACTAAGACGTAAATGTCTATTGGGGAGTAAAAAGAGTATGAAAAAATTTTAGAAGGAACCTGAAACCAAAATCCTAAATAAGAAACAAGCAATAAACCTCTAAATAATGTTGAAATGTCTGTCGTTGGATTGCAAACTGGACGATAGGCGAAAATATCTGACCAGATAAAAGATATAATAGACAAATAGACAAATGGATAGATAAATAGATAGATAGATAGATAGATAGATGAAAAGACAAGGATAGATAGATAGATAGATAGATGAAAAGACAAGGGTAGATAGATAGATAGATGAAAAGACAGGGATAGGTAGATAGATGGGGGAGAGAGAGAGAGAGAGAGATAAATAAATATACTGAAATAGATAGATATATTTTCCGATTTCTTTTTTGAATTTATAGGTCTGATGAATTGTATCGTAATTAATATTCCAAATTATTACCATGGAATATTAGTGTTTTATATATATATATATATATATATATATATATATATATATATATATAAAAGTAACATATACACTTATACAGTCTGTTTCATGCTATATGCAATCGTCATATATATCTCAAAATTATTTATATATATTATATATATATTCTATTATGGCGGTTATTTTTATATTTCGGAATAAATAAATAAATAAATAAATAAAATAAATAAAAAATAAATATAGTATATGTTGCTTAAAACCGAAAACCAAAAAGAAAAATATAAAAATAAATTGACCTAAATTCATCCAAGTAAATAAATAGCAAACCAATCCCAAATTAAAAACTGTTCCCTGCCAAAAAAAAATAATAGTTAGAATGAACTACAACAACCAACCCCAAAATTGAACAAATAGCTTTAATTAAATTCTCAAACCAAAACAAAACTGTTAAATACGTGATATAAACAAATTTTTACTACGTTAATAAATAAATAAATAAAATAAAATAAAAAAAAAAAAAAAAAAACGAAATAAAAAAAAAAAAAATAAAAATAAATAAAACAATATAATAAAAATAAATGAAACAAAGCGACTTCCGGTAAAAAATAACCGCCATAATAGAATACCCACAATGCACCACTAACCCGTATATATATAAAATAGCCGAGAAAAATAACAGCATATGTGGCCTGACGATTGCATATAGCATGAAACAGACTGTCGCCTCTAAGTGTTGACTTCCCACTTTTATATTTATATACGCTCTATCTCTGATATTGAGCACTTTATCCCATAAATATAGCACATATAGACTATATTTCTTTATATATATATATATATATATATATATATATATATATATAATATTAAGTCCGACAATTATTTAATATATTTTCTGCTTATACGTTTTATTTAATAGTACAAGTACAAACTATTTAAGTAAATGCTCTGCTTTGAATTAAACAGTCTTAATTACTTTTACCGACCTGAATGTCCGAGAAATTTAGTAGAAAATATGTACTTCTCCGACAGGAATCGAACCTGTAACTCCAAAGGGAAGGATCATTTGATCCGACGATGTGCTGTTAACAGTCAGCCATTGAAGAAGCATCTTGTTAGCAAAGACCAAATTACTGTTTATAAACAACAAATCTCCGATGGTCTTTCTCGAACATTCAAACCAGTAAATGTAATTAATACTGTTTATTTGAAAACGCGGAACATTTACTTAAATAAACTGTATCTATTAAAATAACGTATGAACATAATCTGTATATATATATATATATATATATATATTATTAATAGTAATCATATAAGTATAAGAAACTATACACGCTCGGAAAACCTTCGGTGTCTTGATTTGCAAATAATCAAACCAATACCAAAGGGAAAAAAAAGGTATAAAAAAAGAGAGACCAAGATCATGTACGTTAACCCAAAATAATCGTCCAGCATGCAAGTCCAAGGTCCAAAGAAAAAAAAAAACGATACGAGTACGCAAAGCAACTAAATAAAGTGCTCAATACAATGAGTAGAGCAGACCTAGTTAAACCTAGAGAGCTAGACAAACCTACCAAGGTTTCACCTAAGCGAATCGTCAGGGAAGTCTGGCTAACAAGGTAAAGAAAGAACGGAATATATAGTCAATAAACAAAAAAAACATAACCACGTGACTAAAAAAGTGTGTGTTTGTGTGTGTGTGCATATGTCTGAGTGAATAAATTACAAACATTATGTCCGCTTATTTGGATCATAATCCTTTCATATTCACTTTCAATATTTTTCGTATATTGCAATTAAATAAGGCAAGGAATGCACTGCAAAAATACCTTATTTAATTGTAATATACGGAAAAATATTCGTGAATATGAAAGATTATGTCTGCTTATGATCAACATAAGCAGTCATAATGTTTGAAACTTATTAAATCAGTCATGCCTAAAAGAGAATTTGCTGCCTAAATACATACATATCTATCTATCTATCTATCTATCTATCTATCTATTTGAAGGAGTGTACAAAATGAAACCGTCCTGGGTAAGACGATAAACTACATCCGAAAGCAAGGTCTTTGATCAGAATGTTTTGCCGAGCGTGGAACCACGACTTAATTGCTGTTGTTCCCAGGTCCACCAGTAACACCTGTAAAGATCCCAGCTATAGGCAAATAGTTAATCCCCTAAAAGGGTTAGAACACTATGAATGTATACAAACAGGTTTTAATACTAGCAGTACTTTTTTGGAAAATTTTTTTACCAGCCATACATTTTTGAAAAAGAATATTACCAACAATAAAAATCTTGTCGGCATTAAATAACCCATTAAGGTTTATGTGCTGTAAAACAAATCAAACTAAACCAAACCAAACCAAAATGAAAGATGCAAATATAAACTCATCAAAATTGTTTATAACTGTATATTTAAATCATTGTGCATATATTATCTGACGTATGGCATTACTTTCTACGCAGTCAACATAAATGCATTCCTTGAATAACATGGTATGAGGCGACTAGAGCTAATTTTGCATCTCTGCTATAAGAACGTCATATGTGTGAAACCGCTTATTGGCCAAAAATTATATTTAGTAGCTAATGTATGAAAGATTCATTGTAATATAAATTGAACTTCACCACATATTTGATATATATATATATATATATATATATATATATATATATATATATATATATATCTATTTATCCCATATCATATCTATTTATCCCAGTCTGTCCATATCTATCTATCTATCTATCTATCTATCTATCTATCTATCTATCTATCTATCTATTTGTCTGAAAACGACTGACAAGGTAATGTGATTAAGCTTTTCTACTATATTTTTCTTGTATTTGTACAAAGTATTTCATTTGGGGCATCAAGAATGTCCGCAATATACTCGCGGAAAACACGATACATTCATCTAACTTAAGAAAACGCTTAAAAATAATAGAAGCCATAATATTGAAAAATAAGAAATCAACTCTCAATAATGATAATTATGACTGTGTTTGCCACAAAAAATCAACATATTCAGGAAAACAAAAACATAATTAATGGATAATAAATTAGCCGAAAGCGCGCGGCATCAAACATCATATGGACAGTTCTAACACACTGTATGCCCCAATAAGAAATTTTTTGTACGAATGCAAGAACAATTTAAGATAAAGTTTCATCATAGTGCCTTGTTTGTCGTATTCAATAAAAACTGTATAAAAGAGGGATAAGCTGCACAAATATACAATCACACACACACACACACACACACACACACACACACACACACACACACATATATATATGAACATAATTTTACGAGCAAAAAAAGAAATAATAAAATATATTTACATCTATGGTGTAATATCATATTTATGTATAGTTATATGATTTAAATTTACTAAATGATCGTTGAAATACTCTGTAGTTAAATAACCTGCAGTCTTGTACAATTTCTAAACTTTAAACAGGAAAGGCAAAATAAAATTCACATTTGTACTTTCCACTGAGACGCATATATTTAATATTTGTAAAGTATACACCATTGTATTTTCATCCATCCATCAGAAGGGTGCAATTACTGAAGAAAACCAGTAATGCTCGAAACACGATGGAGTTCAAAGAGATAATCTTATATCCTAAAAAAATAACAATAATCAATGAACAACCAATAAATCAATGCAATAAATTCCGCGTTTCTTTTGGAGTTGTATTGATTCGTGTAACTTACTTTGTGCCTTTCATTTACATGGGATCTGACTTCCTTTTAGCATTCAGTAAAAAAAAACATTTAGGGGTTTAAAAAAATGGAGGTAAAGTTTGAAAACATTTGTTTCATTCTTGTCTTTGACTGGAAATGGTGAGTCTAGTGAAAATATAAACAAAGAATTCATATATATATATATATATATATATATATATATATATATATATATATATATATATATATATATATATATATATATATATATCTGTGTGTGTGGGTGTGTGGGTTTGTGCATATACTGACACATGTGTCTGTATATGTGTTCATTATAAAGCGAAATCTGATACGATAAGCCAGCGAAACTTTTGAGGGACTTATGGAAGAAACTCCCTTTTTTCTTTAGAAAAAAATTTCTGTGGTTTCTAGAACAGTCGCCATTTCGAATTACTGAAGAGGGGGGGGGAGAAATAAACTGAATAAAAAAACTACAAATCCCACAACCCAAAGTCCTTAAACCCCTAAACCAAAACAAAAAAATAAATATAATAATTCATCAAAAACCCCCAACCAGCAACTACAATAATAACAATGACAATATTTGGTATACTATTTTTTATGATGGGAGGAACAGATTATCTTTAGATAATCCCTGACTTAGTTTTATATCTAATCTAATTTTAAAAGATGTACTGAAAGAGTATACACACACACACACACACACACACACACACACACACACACACACACACACACATATATATATATATATGTGTGTGCGATTGTTTGTGTGTATGTATTTTTATATATGTACACGTTGTATCACTGTCTGTACATAAACACATGCACACAAATACACACACATACACACATATATATATGTAGGCATATATGTAGATGAGCATATGTATATGGACACACATTCCTGTATATGCATAAATTCAAATTTATCCACTTAGTTGTTTTGTACATGATTATATATATGTGTATATATATATATATATATATATGTGTGTGTGTGTGTGTGTGTGTGTATATATATGTATGTGTGTGAGTGTGTGTGTATGCATATATGTATTCCCTCATATACATTATCTAAATACATATTGCAGATTTACAAAGGCATGAGTGTGTACACATGAATATAGATACAGATTTTTATACATATATTAATTTGTATGTATACGTGTGCATGTACATTTGTGTGGGTGTCGTCTTAAAAGTTTAAATATTATGTGGGTGTATATATCTACGTATTATATCGTGGGACATTCACCATGAAAATATATCGACGAGTGATTGTTGGAGTAAAAACTAAAATTATTTTATTAAATGACATGATCAAGAGGACAATAAATTGGTCGCGTATGTTGCTATAAACCATGTTTTTCATGTAAATGAACTGATAGTAGTATGCGGAGATTTCTTTTATCTTTAAATGTCTGTCTATATGACTATACCTGTTTGAATATATGCATAAATATTTAGGAGTACAAACGTATATGTAAAAAAATATAGATTTTTAGCTATAGATACTTACATGCTTGTATGAAAATGTTTAGGGATGTCTACATGTATTTCATTTCTGTTTTGATACTTAAAATCATATAATCATTCTTTGCGAAGCATACACAGTGAATAAACGCTAGCATACATCGATCCTTGTAAAACAGCTTTGAGAATCGCTCAGACACGCATATCACAAAATGTTCAAGAGTTTTTATTTATCATTATATGTTTATATGTATATACCAGTGGTTATGTATATGTGTGATTGCAAATTAATAGATACACAAATTCTATTATACGATTTGATCCTTCGAGTAAAGACATTTCTTCTTTCACTAGACAAGATAAAGGACCGGCTTAGGCACGAATGAAAGAACAGGCACCTAGACCTTGGGCAAGTCTTTCACAGGCTATGATCACCAAGGTCAATCAATTCTTATACATTTTAAATCTGACATATTTTAATGGCCAAAGACCTACGTAGGCGATCAAAAACACATTTACTTATATATTTAATACATACATACATACATACATATATATATATATATATATATATATATATATATATATATATATATATATATATATATATATTACTAATATTACTGATGAATTGGATCGTATTTACGATTCCAATGGAATAAATTATGACCATGGAATATTAGTGTTTAAGCCTTTTTATATATATATATATATATATATATATATATATATAAATATATATATATATATATATATATATGTGTATATGTGTGTGTGTGTGTATATATATATATATATATATATATATATATATATATATATATATATATATATATATATATATATATATATGCATATCTATCTATCTATCTCAGTTTTTTCGTATCTGTTTATCGACCTACCTATATATTCTACAGCAACTGAAGCAAACGATAAAAATAAAATTACAGAAGATATTGTTGTCTATTTCCTGCTGGAGTGATCTTAAGATATGTGTGTATCTGGCGAGACATGGGAAATACTCGAAGATGAAAGTTTGACAATTTGCATCCTACGTAATGTATGTATATATGTATGTATGTAAGTATGCAGATGCGTAGACATAACTTTGTATATTTGCTTGTGTGTGTGTATTTGCGTATTTGTGTGTCGTGGGATTGTGCAATTAAATGCATGCATTCATAAACAGATGCATATAAGAGAAACATAATTGACGTCGCCCTTTTTCTGAAAGTGTATCTTTTCGCTAAACATGATAAGGGGTCGGCTTAGTCACGAATGAAAAAACAACCCCTACACTTTGAGCATGTTTTTAAAGAAGTTAATAACCAAGGTCAATCAATTTCAGTGTTTGAAATATCGATATCAGATGCTCATTCGTTTATGCACACATAGAAACATCTACTAGATGATTACATATCTAAACAATGCAATTTCATACATAAATATATGCACATATATAAGTATATACAACTGCATATGTCTATACGTTTAATTGTTTACTTACACATCAAAACTTTATAAGCAAATACCTTTATACATGTCTGCGTCTTTTGTTGTTTACTTATGTGTACTTACGTAATAGATCAGCATATATATTGATGAGGATATACTTACGTATGTACAATATGTTTTTATAATAAACTCGATATTAACCAATCTATTAGAGTATTACGGTTTACTAGCAAGTCCCTCTTGCAGACTCCCGCTTATGCACTGTAATTTATACTATGCTGAGCCGACCTTAGTTACAGTTTCTGGGAGAGAACAGCATTATCTGGTAGAATCAACAGTTAGAACACGGTCAGTACGCTCAAACACTCGGTCAAGATGACATATGACCATCGACGGGCAATTCCATCCTGCTACTTTCAGCTACAAGTCTTTCGGGAAACCGTGGTATGGTTTTCAAACACTTTCCAAAGTTACCACACTTTGGGATCTTCCCCGCAGAAAAATAAAATCAAGAAGCGAACTTCCTGACAAATCGACAATGGTGAGATTCGAACACGGATCTCATGGTCGGAAAGCGAATGTTTTAACCACCCGCCCACCATTTCAAAAGATATTTATATTTATATAAAAAAGCTCGCCAGAATATATTTTACACATTTATAATTTCTGTCATATCTGGTCAAGTGCATTTGCTATGTATTTAGAAATCATTGATAAAGTGCAAAGAAGAGCCTGCGATGTTATTTGTTATGACCTGGCATCTCGGTTTCAGTCACTTTTCCGTCGTTCTGTATAAATATTTTTCTGGTGAGCTTTTTTCTTTGAAACCTATACTTTATAAATTTAAGCGTAGCACTGTATTAGCGGTTAGGTCCCATCAATTTACAGTTGAAATGGTTAGATGGAAATCATTTTACAGTTGAAATGTTTATATATAAGTTTTATGCTAACAGCTTCTTCCACACTTTTCGCTTGTGAAACTATCTTCCGACTTTTTGCTTTCCAGCCCACTTTGATCTTCAAAAATTTAAATGCAATGTCAATTATTATCTTCTGTCAAATTAGTTCATGTTCTTTTATTGTTTTCACTACATAATAGTGTTTTTTCTCATATTCTATAACACTCAATAGCCTTTTGCATCTTAATACCTTACTACCTTTTTAGGAATGAAATTATTTTAAAAAATATATGTGTGAATTTTATCTTATAAAACCTATTTTTATTAGAAATATTTACAATAAGTTATTTGGTGATGTGAAATTTTATTATACAAATTGGTTTCTTTTAGAATTTTGGAATAGGTATATACAACACTATAGTTATTAATACTTATTTAATTACAGGTAGTTTATGCATTGTTTTCTTCTGTCCCACTTGACTTCAATCTGTCATGTGAGTATCAAATTTGGTAAGCCCTTTTCCCTCATTATGAACTAGAAAATCCAGGTATCTTATTCTGATATTAAGTAAAAGTGTCCTTTTTGTGTACATTTTCTTTAAAACTTCATATTTCCTCACATGTTCAGACTATGGCAGAACCATATTTCTATTGCTTCAAGTCTCTTCCTCATCTTTGAGGAGATTGTCCAGCATTCATTGCCATAAGGGAGGATTGATATTACATATTTTTCTTCTTTGATTCTGTTGCTTTAAGTCTTTTCATCATCTATGAGAAGCTCATCCAGCATTCACTGCCATACAGGAGGACTGATATTATATAACAGCTCGGTATTCTTTTCTTTGTTTCTCTTGCTTCAAGTCTCTTCTTCATCTGTGAGGAGATTGTCCAGCATTCACTACCATATAGGAGGACTGATATTACACAAAATTTTAATTAATACTCTTTTCTTTGTTTCTTTTCCTTCAAGTCTCTTCATCTATGTGGAGATTGTCCAGTATTCACTACCATATAGGAGGACTGATATTACACAAAATTTTAATTAATACTCTTTTCTTTGTTTCTTTTCCTTCAAGTCTCTTCATCTATGTGGAAATTGACAAGTATTCACTGCCATATAGGAGGACTGATATTACACAAAAGAATTAATACTCTTTTCTTTGTTTCTTTTCCTTCAAGTCTTTTCATCTATGTGGAAATTGACTATTCTTATAGGAGGACTGATCAAATCTTTTCTTTGTTTCTCTTGCTTCAAATCTCTTCTTCATCTCTGAGGAGATTGTCCAGAATTCACTAGTATATAGGAGACTGATATTACATAACAGTTCAGTACTCTTTTCTTTGTTTCTCTTGCTTCAAGTCTCTTCTTCATCTTTAAGGAGATTGTCTAGCATTCACTGCCATATAGGAGGACTGATATTACATAACAGTTCAGTAATGTTTTCTTTGTTTCTCTTGCATGAAGTGTCTTCTTCATCTGTGAGCAGATTGTCCAGCATTGTATAACAGTTCAGTACTCTTTTCTTTGTTTCTGTTGCTTCAAGTCTCTTCTTCATCAGTGACATTCACTACCATATATGAGAACAGATATTGCATAACAGTTCAGTACTCTCTTCTTTGTTTCTGTTGCTTCAAGTCTCTTCTTCATTTCAGAGGAGATTGTCCAGCATTCACTACCATACAGGGGATGGATATCACGTAACAGTATAGTAGTGCTTTCTTTGTTTCTAACGAAATTTTCCTATTACATAATGGTTTGCTTAACTTTTGGAAGGCATATTTCTCTATCTTAATGCGCTTTAATAATAATCAAAGAAACGGAAAATATTGGTAAGATAAGTATAGGAAAAAACAAATGCTTTTCGAATGTCACAAAAGAAATTTGGCAAAAACAGTAATAATTGTAAAATTGTAATAATAAATTGTAATAAGCAAGAAAAATATTTGATAAACAAAAATATATGAAAAAGCAGAAAAAATGTATAATATTAAGAACACACACACACATACACACACATATATATATAGGTATGTGTGTGTGTGAGAGAGAGAGAGAGAGAGAGAGAGAGAGAGAGAGAGAGAGAGAGAGAGAGAGAACCGAACAGAATAAGTGTATTTAGATAGATAAATAGATGGAAATTTCTAAAGAATTAATGTATTTTATTTTTGAATCCGACTTCAAACGTTATTTAAATAAACGATCTGTTTATGTTAAACCTTATTAAACTCCCGGCCTGTGTACTCGAGAAAAGTTCTCTTTATTAAGTTTTCGGTAGTAAACTGGCCGGTAGGCGAAATAAATACTGTTTAAAATTAACGGAACGTCTACTCAAATACGAGTATCCACTAAAAATGATGTTTGAAGTAATATAGACAGATGGACCAATATATATATATATATATATATATATATATGCATGTTTCATTAAAAACGACAGACAAGGTACTACGATTAAGCATTTTATTTACTTTTTCTTCTGTTCGAACAAGAGCTTTCTTTTCTGGACAAAGGGTGTGTAAGAACTGTCCAAATCATCCTTGATAATGGCTAAAGGTATAGCCGAAAGCGCTTGGAAATATAAAACATTTGGACAGTTCTTACACACCCTTTGTCCAGAAAAAGAAAGCTTTGTTCGTACAGAAGAAAAATAAATAAAATGCTTACTCGTAGTACCTTGTCTGTCGTTTTTAATGAAACATGCATAAAGGAAGGATTACTGCCTAAATATACAACTATATATATATATATATATATATATATATATATATATATATATATATATATATATATATTGGACAAAATTTTAAGGCCAATGAAAATCAAGAAAAAATATATATTGCATTGTTAGACTCAACCAATTATTTGTAGAGAGATTTAAAAATAAAAATAGGAAAAGGAAAATGAAAAACTTTATTAGCATTTAATAGGGAAGATTTGAATATTGGAAAATTAGGCTAAAATCCAGCTGGCCAAATGTTTAAGATCATACCTAAAAGGAATACTAAAAGTCTAGTAAATTCCCAACAAGACGTTTCAGTAGCGAGTTGCATAGCCGTCACTGTGATTAAAAGTTCGCTTTGGCATAGTTGATATAAACGTTTACATAGGGCTGACTGAAATGTTATTCCAATTGGCTAAGATGGCTAAACGAAGATCATGCACTGTTTGGAATTGCCGTTCATTTCTATAGATTTCCCTTAACATCCTTCCTTAAACATTTTCAATGGGGTTGAGGTCAAGCAAACACGCTTTTTGGTCCCCAAAAAATATCATTATTCGCCAAAAAAAATGACCTTTGTCCTGCGGGTATTATGGATTGCAGCGTTGCCCTGCTGAAAGTCATTTCCTCGCAAGCGAGGTCCTTCAATCAATAAGGATGCTCTCTCTAACATGCCATTGTAATCAGTCGCGATTTGATTACCCTGTGTAACCTGAAACCCCATTTTGTCTTAGAAGGAGATAGCACTCCAGATTATGATTGAACCTTCTTCATTGTGTCGTGTAGGAAATGTTACCGGGGGGATATCCTTATCGTGTCAGTAACACTGGAAGCCATCTGGGCCATACAGATAAATTTCTTTCTGATCAAAGAGCAAAACCATCTTCCCACTTTTAAATGTCACACATTTGGCGCTTCTCTGCAAAGCTTAACCGAGGTATTTTGTCGTGTGAACTTTGAAGACTTTCACAATTTTTAATGCCTAAGATGTCTTGTTCTTGAATTGCGTTCTGCGTCCCCGAGCGAGCTTAATTTGATTCAATGATCAGTTAGTGTCTTCCTTGACAATCCGTCAAATTGTTTACTCAACGCCGACGAAACTATTTTGTGCAGACCACCTGAATTTTTTTCCATATCCCTCATGTTCTTTTAAGAAATTTACAACGGAAGTTTTACTACGTTCAATCTCATGAGCGGTGTCATGTTGAGAGATACGATGCTTTTGCAGCTCAATTATTCTGCCACGTTCTCAGTCAACATTTTAGTCTTTGCCTTTTTTCATCTAATGTAACGCAGTAGATACCAGTGGGAGATGTTGACCGCGCAAATGATTGAACCCAAATGTTTACATTTCGTTACATGTTTACCAATTAAATTTTCATTTAAATATGTTCTTGAACTTTTTACCAGCTAGTATTTAACTTAATTTTCTTGTATTCAAACTTCCCCTATTACATGCTAAAAAGTTTTTAACATTTCTTCTTCTTATTTTCATTTTTCATCAAGATTTTTCCAGCAGTATATATATATATATATATATATATATATATATATATATATATATATATATCAAATGTAAAAGAACGAAGAGTAAGATTTCTGCGTTCAAAACATTAATGTAAAACAGGGCAAAAGTAGAGCAATAAATATTTATTTATTATGCACTCTTACATTAGAACATGTAAATACCCACTACAAAACTGTACAACTTGTTTCAACGTTAAATTTTTTAAAAAACTTTTCATCAGGTGGGAAATAACGATGCTACTAAAATATTTTCTATATAGATAGATATATGATAAAATGTGTTTATAAGATATGCTATATTTATAAGACATGCTATATTTATGAGACATTCTATATTTTGAGTAAAAGGTTCAATATCAGAGATAGAGCGTATGTAAATATAAAAGTGGACATTGAGGTCAAGACCAAGCGACCATGAGTGTTTTATTTTGTCTGAACTATTTATATATGCTGGAGAGTTGTGCATTAAGTATAACATGGTGTAAAGTGCATTATCCCGTCGGTAACGGGGATAATAATGAACGGTAACGGCTATGTTTTAAATTATTATAGGGCCTACTGATAGATAGATAGATAGATAGATAAGAGTATACTTAAATATGAAAAGAGATAGATAGATAGATAGATAATGAAGAAAATGAAAAAACTGAGATAGATAGATAAATAGATGCATATTTAGGATGCTTCATCAGGTAAATCGATATTAGCTGCGCGGTTGAATGAGGCTAAACTTAAGGAACATTCGGTAAGATTTTAAGTAAGTTTTAGGGACTCACTACTTTCATATAAAAATGTATGGAATCCGAGTAATTTGCAAACGGAAATAGTTACATCAATACACACTCATGTATGTATGGCGATATCTATATGTATAAACAAAACACACAACTATATATATATATATATATATATATATATATATATATATATATATATATATATATATATATTCCATTTAATAATATAGATATTGTATCTATTTATTTTTATATAGCTCCTTTCCAGTTCTCTAATAAGATTCTTGATGTTAAGTTGAAATTCATCGAGGAATGTGCTGTAGTTTTTTCTAACCCAAGAACTTTCGATGTTTTCCAAGATCATCTTCAGGGGTAAAATACAAAGACAAACATATTGTAACTGTGATAAAATATGCATTTCGTTTTGATGGCGATTTTTAAATCAGGCGCAAACGCCCTCTGTAATTATTTTAAAATTTTAAATTCATCCGTTGTAGCTATGCATTTTTTTTTAAAAAACAAGCATTTCAATATCAGGAAATTGAACGGAAATTTGTATAAATGCAAAAAAGGCATTAAATATTTGTTAAATGCATTTCAAAACATTGCGGGTCCACTCTAATAAATATTGTTGAGTGTTGGTTGATTTTGATATAGAGGACCTCGAGAATTTGAAGATTTTGTTTATTAATTTCAAGATATAGTATATTGGTGTTATCAACAAGTCTCTTCTTGTATTGTGGAGGTGGACAGGAATGTGTTTTTAGATGTTGGGCAATAGAACGTATATCCAACAAATGAAGTGTAAGACGTCTTGATAATGTTGTGGTAGTCAGACCCACATATTTATATTACACAACGAAAATAAACAAAAACCATTGCACTCCGTTGTGATTACATCAACCTTACATTTTTGTGCAGTCATTTCCAATGTGTGTGAATTTAATTCTACTAGATTAACATGATTTATGCATGAATTTAAATGCAAATGGTATATTTTCTAGCAGGTTATGTAAACATAAACAAATTGGTTGCAATGTTAAAAATTTTGCAATGCAGTATAGCTACTAAGATACAAAGTGTTACAGCGTGCGGAAAATTTAGGAATAGAAACGTTAATAATGAGAGGGAAGAGGAAAGAATAATCAGGAGAACAGTAGATAGCGATTGACATTGCATTTAAATGTTTGAAGATTAATATTGGCCGTAAAACGTGGAGTCGGAAGGGAGTTCTAAAAGAAAGGCAGTAAAGCCACTAAGACACAAGGGGTTACAGGGTGTCAAAGAATTAGGAACAGAAACATTAATGATGAGCAGAATGAGAAGAGAGTAATCAGGAGGACAGTATATAACGATAGACATTGCCTTTAAATATTTGTAGATTAAAGTTGGCTGGAAAGCATGGAGCTGGAAGGGAGTTCCACAAGAAAGGTAGTAAAGCCACTAAGACACAAGGGGTCACAGGGTGTGGAAGAATTAGGAACAGAAACATTAATAATGAGTGGGAAGAGGAATGAGTAATCAGAACAGTAGATAGTGGTTGATATTGCATTTAAATTATTGCAGAATAATGTTGGTTGGAAAGCATGGAATCGGAAGGGAGTTCCACAAGAAAGGCAGTAAAGCCACTAAGACACAAGGGGTTACAGGGTATGGAAGAATTAGGAACAGAAACATTAATGATGAGCAGAATGAGAAGAGAGTAATCAGGAGGACAGTAGATAACGATTGATATTGCATTTAAATTTTTCCAGATTAAAGTTGGCTGGAAAGTATGGAACCGAAAGAGAGTTCTACAAGTGAAAAGTGCGAGAAAAGAAACTGTTAGCATAGAATTTACAGCTATATCTAGCCAATTCATTTGTAAATTAATGAGATTTTGATTAGTATTGCGCTTAAATTAAAAAAGTCTAGGTATTATAGCGAAGGGCTCATAGGAACAATTACCATAAATGTATTTATAGAAAATACACAGAGAGGCAACCTTATGCCAGTTGGAAAGTGACTGAAATGGAGCCGCCAGATCAAGAATAATAATATTGCTGATTTTTCTTTGGATTTTATCAAGGACCTCAAAGAAAATAAGGGGCACCGGACCATATGTGGAAGCAATATTTTAAGCATGGGCGAATGGTAGACTTATAGATATGCAAGATAAATTCTCGAGAGGAAAATTGTCTGGCGAGAAAAAGTACAGTACGAATATAAAAAATTAGTACGAAGATCAATGTCTTCTTTGTTTTGTGTCTTCAGGACGCTCCCCAAAATTTCTTATCATTTGTAGCTCTAAGCAATAATTTTCTTTTTACTGCTCCATACTTACCCTTCTGCCATCCATTTACACAAACTTATAAGGAAAGTTGTTTGCTATTTTTCACTTACCTTCAATATCTTGTGAATATCGAATTCTCCAAACTCTTATTATGTCTCCGACTTTCTGAATCTAAATATATGTATCCTTTTCCTATTCATTTTCCTTAAAACGAACTCGTTAATCAAACGTTACAATAATGGTATTCGCTGCATCCTTCCGAAGAAAAATTTCTCTCACAATTCTCTTCATCGTCTATGAAGATGGTCCAATAACATTTTTAAATCTGAAGAAACCCCATTGAAGGACGAAACACATCACATAGAATTTTTTCTATTTTGTCATTCACTTCTCCATTTGTCTGATGTATAGAGTTTATATATCATATTCTTCTTTTTATTTACCATATATTCTGCTGATCATTCAAAATTTACTTCGTATATCTTAATATATTTAATACATTGATCATCGATACAACATTTATGCAAAATAAGTAAGATTTTCATTTTTTTTGCTTTAGTCAATTCTTTTACCTCAAATATGCTTTTTCAAAAAATGTCTGCATTTAAATATAAAAAAATGTATAAACTGCTTCTTATGCTTTATTAATCTTTATAAATTTAACCCTTTTTTGATGTATGGTGAATGTATCAGAGGTTAATTCTACTTTATTGAGACGTTCTTCAGCGAATTTTACTCTTGAAATCTATTTCAAATTCAAAGGGATAATATTGGATTTTTCTCTTGCTATATACATCAATACATGATATATAAATAGCAATTTCTAAAGGATAATTCAGGGTAAATGTATTCATTATTTTTCTTGGGCCCGTTGATGTCAGCAGAATTTTAGGTAATCATATTTTGTCAAAATTATCTATAATTGCTAAAATCGAATGTGTGGTGAGTATATAATTCTCGGTTTGTTGTCTGTGTCTCAGAATATATAATCTTGTTCTTATTTTGTACTGCACAGTAATTGCTTGCCTTGGTTCCAGTGAGTCTAATTATTGGTTGATTTTTTTAAACATTTCTCCTCAATTAAGGCAATAAAGTCACTACGACACAAAAAAGTTAGAAGGCAAGTGCAAGAGAATAAACTGTTAGTATAGAATTTACGGTTATATCTATCCAATTTAACTTCAAATTAATGAGACAGTGGTGCTAATCTAATAGTGCGCTTAAATTAATCAATTCCAAGTACCATATAGAAAAAAATTACCATGAACGTATTTATAGAAAAGGCACAGGGAAACTACATAATGGCGGTGGGTAAGTGACTGAAGCTGGGATGTCAGGTCAGCACCAATAACATTGCAGGTTCTTCCTTGGATTTTATTAAGAATTTCTAAATATATAGCAGGAACACTAGACTGGATGTGACAGTAATACTCGAAGCATGGACGAATCGTAGACTTATAAATATGTAAGATAGATTCTGGAGATAAAAACGATCTAGCACGTCACAGTGAACCAACCTTCTTAGCAGCAGTCATAGCAATTGATTCAATATAATCTATCCACTTCATGTTAGCCCGAGAAAACGCAGAGTCACTCTTCTGGAGGTTACCATCAGCCATACTGATGGAAGGCAGAATGGCGTTTTTCAGATGATTAATAGAAAGCAGTTTAGTTTTGGAGGTTTTACAATTAGGCCATTCCTTGCCCCAGTTAGCACTTTTAAGATCAGCTGTCAATCTGATCCTATCAAAACAATTAGATTTACTATATAAACAATAAATAATTGTGTTATCAGCATAGATACCAAATTGACAGCTTATTGATGAGTTTTTTACGGCTTATCAACTTTTTACAGTTTATTTAAAACCAGAAAATAGTTCTAGTTTGTGAGAATATATTGGAAATAACAATAATTTAATGATAAAAATCTGGGGATGAAGATGGGGATTCATGCCTTTCCCAAGGGTATTTGCGCGAATCTGAATATGATGAATCCGTCTAAAATTGAAACTCTGCTCTCCGATTTTCTATTTCAAGCTGTTATGCTGCATAACACCACTTCAGGTATTGGACAGGCTCGACGTTGCTTAACTTCGGTGGTCATTCTATAACCAGCGTTTTAACGTGATGTGGTTGTGTTATAGTGGAACCCACCTATTCTTTAGTTAATAGACTCTCCCACCTATAATAAGTAGGAGTAGTAATAGTAACGAGGAGTCGCGCAGTCGGTCAGTCAGTCAGTCGATGTCGGACGACCGTTAGTCGAATACGAAAGTAGTCAGCGACCACAACTAGATTACTCTGCGTCATACCTATTATATCAAGTTCCTAACGTTTTGTACGTCGAACCTATTTTAGGACCGACTTAGTACAAATACAAGCCTCCACTGTGAAATCACTCCACAACAGGTTGTAAGGCTTTAAAAATGCACTATGCGACCCGGTGATTGAATTCACAATTTCCATGTCCCCATATTAATTTTGTTATAATCTGTTTGAGTACAAAAACTATGATAATTATTTCTTCTGTTAAATACATTAGAGTAACTTTGCTTTTATAATATTATAAAGAAATGAGAAAATTGCAAATTTAATGCATCACGATTTTCTAATCGTATCAAGTGTGGCACAAGGCCAATAGTATGGTGCAACAAGTGACGACCAAACTCACTACTCAGTCGTAATTGTTATAGCGACACAAACTTGTTAACCACTACATAACGTCGAAGTGATCTAAATATTTTCTAAGCGTAGCTTAGATGTAACACAAGGCCGAAAGTATAGGGCACCTAGTGAGGATCAAACTCATTCAGTCAGTTATGTGCCATACACGCTTAGATGATCATGTAGCGAAAGATACATGACTGACAAGGTAGATTTTTCCCCGCAGTAGGTTACCATTTCTTTCTACGGTAGACCAGTTGCCATCCAAGAACCCGGCCTGTCAAAGCTAGGGGGATTCATACCTTTCCAAAGGGTATTAAGTAAACGTAATGGATTCGACTGGAATTCGAACTCGGATCTCTGATTGCTTAATCCGAGCCGCTATCCATTACCCCTTCGTACTGCTGACAATTTATATAATTCTGATTGAATTTGTCGCAATGCATGAAACCCATGCGAAAATCTCGATCTGATGTGATTATTTAAGTACATAACAAGTTGTTTTACTTAACATAATTTTAGTTTTCAGGTTCAAGTTATGGTTTCGGAGCTATTGGTGGTATTGTGAAAAAAACTATTTCTAACGTTTCCTATTCTATGTTCACACCGAGGTATCTGAAGTGTTTAGTACTTACTAATTCCACATACTGAATTTTTATGATGGATTCAGTGTAGATACCATCACTGCTTTCATCAAAATTCCAGATCGTAATTTCTGTTTTGGATTACTTTCTTGTATCCTACTCATACTTTTTATTTTTCATTTGATGATGGATTCAGTGTAGATACCATCACTGCTTTCATCAAAATTCCAGATCGTAATTTCTGTTTTGGAAAGCTTTATCTTGTATCCTATTTCTCAGAACACTTGATAGAGGATGTTTTCATTTGATGATGGATTCAAGGGATGTGTCATCATTGCTGTCATTCCAATTCTAGATCGTAATTTCTGTTTTGGAAAGCTTTATCTTGTGTCCTATTTCTCAGAACACTTGATAGAGGATGTTTTCATTTGATGATGGATTCAAGGGATGTGTCATCATTGCTGTCATTCAATTCATAATCATTGGTTGTCAATTCTAGATCGTAATTTCTGTTTTGGAAAGTTTTATCTTGTGTCCTATTTCTCAAAAACACTTGATAGAGGATGTTTTTTGATGATGGATTCAAGGGATGTTTCATTGATTCAATTCCAGATGGTAATTTCTGTTTTTGAAAAATTTATCTTGGGAACACTGTTTGTTCATCATTTGCTTTCATTCAATTCCAGATCGTAATTTCTGTTTTGGAATTTTGTCTTGATTTCTCAGAACACTTGATAAAGGATTTTTCATTTGTTTTCAAGGGATGTGTCATCATTGCTTTCTTCAATTCAGATCGTAATTTCTGTTTTTATAAAGCTTTATCTTGTGTCCTATTTCTCAGAACACTTGATAGAGGATGTTTTCATTTGATGATG
The DNA here is from genome assembly GCA_903632075.3 of Acanthosepion pharaonis. NCBI lineage: Eukaryota > Metazoa > Mollusca > Cephalopoda > Sepiida > Sepiidae > Acanthosepion > Acanthosepion pharaonis. The sequence continues at coordinate 292,593 of CAHIKZ030002489.1, read as the reverse complement.
GATTCAAGGGATGTGTCATCATTGCTTTCATTCCAATTCCAGATCGTAATTTCTGTTTTGGAAAGCTTTATCTTGTGTCCTATTTCTCAGAACACTTGATAGAGGATGTTTTCATTTGATGATGGATTCAAGGTATGTGTCATCATTGCTTTCATTCCAATTCCAGATCGTAATTTCTGTTTTGGAAAGCTTTATCTTGTGTCCTATTTCTCAGAACACTTGATAGAGGATGTTTTCATTTGATGATGGATTCAAGGTATGTGTCATCATTGCTGTCATTCCAATTCTAGATCGTAATTTCTGTTTTGGGAAGCTTTATCTTTTTCTTGGGACATTTGATAAAAAATGCTGATTTCCTATTCAAGATCATTCTTATCACAACTATGAATATCTATTTCATAAACATCCCCCACCCGCCCATTATCCGTACATTGGTCTCAAGGGGAGAAAGTGGATTGTTGTATTCTATTGGTAGACTAGTTTGGGATGCGGTATGTAATGCTTAATTGTTAGGAGGGACTAATTTTCTATTTTCGAATATTTTATGAGACATTTGTTTCGCATTCAAATAAGGTAGTGAATGGTCACGAAATTATTTTTAATATATTACTCCTCTTCATGTAAATATTGAGGGTTGCAAATTCCGAGTGATCTTAAATAGAATCCAATGATGAACAGAAATGTATTGTTTATCAACTGATAAAAATGACCACCTAATAGATTTCTCTGCTAACAGTCATTTTACTCGCAGTTCTCGCTTGTGGAACTCTCTTCCGGCTCCGTGCTTTCTGGCTAACTTTAATCTGCAATAATTTAAATGCAATATCAACCACAATCTACTGTTCTGATTACTCTTTCCTCTTCCCACTCATTATTAATGTTTCTATTCCTAATTCTTCCACACCCTGTAACCCCTTGTGTCTTAGTGGCTTTACCGCCTTTCTTGTGAAACTCCCTTCTAGTTCCATGTTTTCCAGCCTTTATTCTGCTAAATAAAATTTAAATGAAATGTCAATCACTATCTACTGTCCTCCTGATTACTCTTTTCTCATTCTGCTCATCATTAATGTTTCTGTTCCTAATTCTTCCATACCCTGTAAATCCTTGTGTCTTAGTGGCTTTACTGCCTTTATGGTGGAAATCCCTTCCGGCTCTATATTTTCTAGTCAACTTTAATTTGCAAAAATTAAATGCAATATCAATCACTATCTATTGTCTTCCTGGTTACTCTCTTCTCATTCTGCACATTATTAATGTTTCTGTTCCTAATTCTTCCACACCCTGTGACCCCTTGTGTCTTAGTGGCTTTACTGCCTTTTCTTGTGGACCGCCCTTCCGGCCCCATGCTTTCCAGCCAACTTTAATCTACAAAAATTTAAATGCAATTTCAATCTCTATCTACTGTCCTCCTGATTATTCTTTTTTGTTCTCACTTCTTAGTAATGTTTCTGTTTTTTAATTCCTCCATGCCTAGTAATCCCTTGTGTCTTAGTGGCTTTAGTGTCTTGCTTGGGAGGTACTCGATTATAAAAAAGAAAAAAGAAAAAAACAAACAAACAAATGCTCCTAATGTTATCTAACAACAAAAGCATATACAACTCACAGTACAAACAAGAGGCGTCTCATCGAATGAAGTTAATTATAAATACGTATGCTTCTAAAACCATCTATTAAAAAAAAAAACAACGTGCATTAGATCCCACCCAATATTATAAAAAGTAATTATCTTAGATATTGTTATTTACAACGCTTCTAATGAAGTTTAATAATAAAAATTATGACGTTTAGTCACTAACCAATATATGCAAATGTCATGTTTTTTTAATGAATTTAGTTAAAACTAAACGGGTCTAATATAAGCTAATGACAAAAAGACAACAAGGTTTTTAGTTTTTAAATGTGATATTTGCTTTCATTGCAGATCAACAAACAAGACTTGGCTTCATCAAAGACAGACATAAACCAAATGAACCCAGGCTTACGAACTAATATTTGAGCCATCACCAGGCATATGACATTTAATTAATGCATCGTAAATTCCTATAGATAACCCTTCTTCAAAGCCTTTCTTCCCACCATGTAAAACTTACGCATTTGTCTAGCATTTGTCTTAAGAGTAATGGCGGAATCCCGTGTTATTACGTCTAAATTTATCGATGTTGAACTGCACAATGCAGGTTTATGCGGTGAGGAACCGATGTCAAATGTATTAAGCTAAGTGCACAAGTGCAGTTGCATACGTTGTATGCTGCAAGTCTCCTCGATGAGAACCTCTATTGTACATGCATTACGAGGCCACAAGTAAAGCCAGTTTGTCATTTTATACAAGAAAATCTATCTATCTATCTATCTATCTATCTATCTATCTATCTATCTATCTATCTATCTATCTATCAATAGTATTTATCGATCTATCTATCAATGTATATTATCTATCTATCTATCTATCTATCTATCTATCTATCTTAATTGAAATAAACTGGTGTTATCAGTTGATGATACAAAAACTCACTAAAAACTCTCTAAATTTATTTCTTTAACAACAAGACAGGACTATTTTTAAAGTTATTTGTTTGTTACCCAATGATTTAATAAAAGTTAAAATGTTTTATTGAGCCGTTACAATAATTTATATGCTTTTCTCTGCTGTTAAGATATCGAACTATCTTAATAATATATATAAATATGTTCATGTGTTTTGGGCGGTGTTAAGGGGAAAATGTTATTCGTTTTGGAAGAATTCGAAATTTTTAGTAAAAAAATTCCTTATCATATATATATACATATATATATATATACATATATGAAGAAATATATTTTTAAGGTGTGGTATATTTATGGGATAAAGTGCTCAGTATCAGAAATAGAGTGTATGTAAATATGATTATAAAAGTGAACATGGAATTTAACACTCAGAGGCGACAGGTTGCTTCATGCTAGACGCAATCGTCAGGCGGCCTGACTACAACAATCGGCCTTCAAAGCTACCTGGAAACTACAGAAGACTTGATGATGATCCGTCGAAGAATATGAAAGAAGTAATAAATTGTATCCAGTAATAAAAGAAGCCAACAAATAAAGAATGGAATTTCATTTGGGTGAAGAAATGCAAGTAAAACATATGACACTTACTGCAACGCGGTAAAAACTTACCAAAGAAAGCGAACGCCAGTGCAATGGGCCAGATAGAGAAACAATGACAAGATAAGACTCTTTATGATCAATACGCTAGCCGTGCCAAACAGGGTGATGTATACAAACCCCGCACTCATCAGTGGTTACGTAGTGCAGAGTTAAAAGCTGAAACCGAAGGTTTTATTTTTGTTATATAGGACGAATGCCTGCTAATTTGAAATTACCAAGCACACTTATTGAAAAATTGTGTAAGCTCAAAATGCAGGTTCTGTTATAAATATCTAAAAACAATTAACCATCTTGTATCAGGTCTCACAGTTTTAGCACCCACTGAATTTGAAACGTGGTATGATAGAGTGGATCATTATCTACAGTGGAAAATAGGCAACTATTAAGGGAAGAAAACCGGTATGAACATCACTCAGACCCGGCTACAGAGATAATACCTGTAACAATTTTATGGTACTTTACAATACGCACAAACAGAACAATCAACGTTAATCACCGACACATCGTGATCAGAGAGTGCAAAAAACAAAATATGCCTTCTTATTGAGATGGCGGCTCATGTAGATTGCAATGTATCTTTGAAGATCTTCAAAACAATATCAAGGATCTTGAAGTGGAAATGTGGCACATGAGGACATCAATAATTCCAGTTGTAGTTGGAACCCTCGGATTGATTGGAAAAGGTTCCCATAGACTCATTGAAGGGATTCCTTTTAGTCCATGCCTTAAAGAAATATAAAAATTTTACTCACAAGTACAACTCACACATTATGAAGAGCTTTATCTGTGTAAAATGTGTGTGATCTTTTTTTTTTTTTTTTTTCAAAAAATGATCAGTAGAAGATGTCATGAAGCCATTTCTGACCTTAGGTCTCCGGTTGGGACCCGGAAGGAAATGTGTATACAAAGAGAAACCCAAGAAAATGATAATAATAATAATAAATGGAACTTGCCCACAGAGTTACAAAGTTCGTAAAAAAGAAATTTAAAAACTGTCAAATTGTAAGGACTTGCATATTGAAGTAACAAAAACATGGGAACTTAAAACTACAATTTTCCCTGTTGTGATAAGGGCATTGGGTATAATAAAGAAGGTTATCGAAGATTATGTAAGTAATATTTCTGGAAACATCAGCATTTTAGAGTTACAAAAGATTACTTTGCGTGGAACTGCTCATATAATTCGCACAATCCCCTCCATCAAAACAAAACGTTCCAAGTGTACATAGATAACTCCCCTGCAGTGCTCTTTTTACTCATAGAATCTGGAGGGGGCTTGGTAATAATAATAATAATAATAATAATAATAATAATAAAAATTATGATAATAATAATATCGATGCAGTCGTAGGTAGATCGCATTCATAGAGCCATTGTAAACTTCCTGATCTTGTTAATGGCTCCATAGTATGTGCAGCGTCAGTACAATTCAAGGCTTATAATTCAAAGTTGTCCATCTTCTAAACATGTTACCAACATGGTTGGCAACATGGCTATCAAGGAAGCGTTAATAACCAGTTGTTTAACATTATTATTTAAAACCTATTTTTGATTCAGCCTCACAGTACGATAGCAGAACTCCGTTGCTATTTCCTGAACTTCAAGAATGAGATAACTGAGAATTATTTACAAAATATACTGAAGCCTGATCCATTTTAAATTATAGAAAATAAAGCTCTTAAATGGCACCGTCTTCCTTGTCTTGAAAATCAACATCTTTAAAATTCACCTTATCATCAACAGTTATCTGAAACCGCTATACGTTAACATCTTTTCTAGTCAAACACATTCACTTGGCAGCTAATTATCAATGGTACAAAAAACAAAACCTTACAAAATTTTTCGGATTTTTCCTACAATCCAATTTTTACGGCTTCCATCAAAATCTTAGAAGATTATAAAATGAAAACAGTTGGTCATCCAAAAAAATTTTTTGCTGCTGACAAAAAAGAAACATAAAGAATGGGAAAGTGATGAAAATATAACGATGTAGAACTGTGTATTTTAATCCAGATAGAATCTTTCAAAAGTTATTCTCTTAGATTTGGTTATTTATTATTTTCTCCTTTGAATTCTACTTTATTCGAAATACGAAACACTTCAAATACCTAGGTGTATAGAGCAGTTAAAACAAATTACGTATAAGAGAAAAAGAAATTAAACATAGAATAGGCTGTGACAGCGGTAGCCTGGCACAACAAATTGCTACGAATCCAAAAATCAATCTGAAAACCTATCTGTTACATGAATTTTCAACTCGGTATCTACTTAGAGTTGTCTTAATAGTACATCTGATTGGTTCTATATAAGGACAAATTGGGAGTTGATCTAAAAAATAACCTAAATTCTGTTGTTAAATGGTGTGAGGAGATTTTATAAACTCAAAAACGCAACCTTTTAATCATCTGCTTGGCTGATTCTAACCCCCAAGAGAGTGATTCTTGTGCCATTTCGGACTAACGTTTTCAGCTGGCATGAAGTGAAAAGAGTATATTGAATTAAATGCTAAGTCTGTAGCTAATAAATCAGCTTCATTGTGTCATGCTAGACATATTTTCGATACTTATATGTCTACCATTGGTCGTTGCTTTGAATATTACTGCCACATATGGTGTGATGCTCCCGTTTATTGATAAAATCCAAAGAATTTGCAATGTTATTGGTCCTAACCTGGCGTCTTGGTTTAAGTCACTTTCCCATCAACATAATGTAACCTCCCTCTGCTTTTTCTATAAATATTTTCATGGTAAATCTTCCAATCAACTTTCCGCTATGGTACATAGACTTCATGAATTTAAGCTCAGTACTAGTTTGGCGGCAAGTTCTCTTCATTTTACAGTTGAAATAGCTAAATGTAGCCGTAAGTTCTATGTTAACAGTTTGTTCTCTCGTACTTGCTCCTCGCTTCCGGTTTCTTGCTTCCCAGGCAACTTTTAATATAAAGGCAATGTCAATCGATATCTTCTGTCTTTTTAATACTTGTTCTTTTATTGCCCTCTCACACTAATAGTAGTTTTTATCATATTCCCTAACCCGTTTAGAAATATCTAAACTCAGTTGTATATAAGCGCTTCCTAAGAACAATAGTGAAAAAAAGCTTAGAGCGAGTAAATCCTGTGGGTCTTGTCAAAGTTTATCCTTCTTTGAACATTGTGGATTGGCGCTATACAATCACAAACAAGGAACTGTAACAAGTAACACAAACAACATCACTTGAGGATTGCCAACAGCAGCAACAACTAAAATGGATGGCACGTGTAACTCGAACAGAAAATAATTAAATAATCAAGATATAAACATTCCACACTATTTCAAATAAAAGGTTAGGAAGGAAATACCAATCAGTATGGGAAGGGTTAGGGTTAGCCCTAACCCTTTAACACCTACTGGAATTGATAAATCTGTTTTCCTAAGAGATTGTTTTAAAAGATTTTATAAATTTCATACGAAAGCAGTAATGTCTACTCGGTTAATAAATACCAAATGTTATCTTGTAGAGAAACAACTAAAAGAGTCATTATTCTACGAAGATATTCAAATAGTGGATATTCATTTCCGGTAGTGTGTAATATGTTTAACGAAACATGCGTTCTCTCTTTCTCTCTCTTTCTCTCTCTCTCTCACTATATATATATATATATATATATATATATATATATATATATATATATATATAAGTATATGATTGGTGTATACGGAATGAATTCCAATAATCAACAAATACTATTCTTAAAAGAGTGCTCAATACAGAGTAGAACAGATATAATTATTTATTTAAAAATTATAACATAAATATATTATAAAGTCACTACAAAAATAACCATTTTGTTTCAACACCTCCACTGTCTTGTCAAGTAATGATTCAACAACATCATTTGATAAGACACCGGAGGTGCTGAAACAAAATGGCTATTTTTATAGTGATTTTATAACATTTTATGTTATAATTTTAAATAAATAATATATATATATATATATATATATATATATATATATATATATATATATATGTGTGTGTGTGTGTGTGTGTGTTTGTGTGTGTTTGTTTGTGTGTGTCTGTGAGTATTTTTTAGCAATGCTTGAATTAATTCTTGACATTTTTTGCAATAATTTGTAATGCGTTCTTATAGTAAAATCTTTTATCATGCATTTTTATAGTAAAATTATTTAGATTATATTTCTACAGTAAAAACATTACCAATTAGTATTTACATTATGCAAATAATAACCCTATTCTGTTTGGGAATATAACACGCCCTATAACTTTTGCGTTCATTTCTAACTACTGTTTTTTAATTAATTTGTAAAGAAAAACAAAAATAAATAGATAAATTGCAGCATTCTCAAAAAAGTATTTTTTTTTAAATTAACAAGAAATCATTAATTTTAAGCCCAAAGGTACTATCATCATGTGTATCCTGTAAAAAAACAAAACCTTCTTACCACAAGACGAAACGAACAATCACTCAGAGTAGGTTAATATAATTTTTTTCTATGAGAAGTTATAAATGTACATTTTTCATCCTCGTGGTATACATAACATTGTATAAGTTTTCTAACTGGACGTGGAAATTATTGATTCATATCTCGTGTAAAATATACAATGCAAATTTTGTCATCAGTTTCTTTTCAATATGTAATTTTATCATTTGTTATATTAATATATGCAATCATTAGAGTAATGAAAGTTGTGGTGTAATGTACTACAAGAGTTATGTTTTTCTTTATTCCTTGGCCATGGAACAAGGATCAAAATGTAGTATCTGTTCTTCGCATTTGTTATGATAATTATAATATTCATCATTTCCGTATAAAGAAACATTTAGTATAAATTGACCGAGCTGTTACTTTTTTTGAAATTTATAAAATCTTTCTATCAAAACATTTTCAGGTTTTTATATCCAGTAACTGTTATCACTTTTTCTAGTAAGGATAGGGGCTGCCTTTAAGTTATATGTACTATCAATTTTAGTTGTTACTGCTGCTGAATATCTTCAAAATGTGGTTTCTGATATTTAGTACAGTTCCTTGTTTGCGATTCCGTAGCGATGATACGTAGTTTGTATATATATATATATATAAGTTTTGCTCCTAAGGAAGTTTTCAGTATTCATTTATAAAAGCTAATTAAAAGATATGAAATTCTGTCTCATATTTTAAAAATTTTCTCATTGACGAATTTGAATTAAAGTTGTGAAGGAACTGTTCACAAATCATATCAGTTTAATTCTCGTCAATGCTTGAATGAAAAAATGCTTGAACTGTAAAAACGTTTCGAAATATTTAATTATATATACATATTGTTGCATGTATAAGATCAGGAATTCAATAAATATTTATTAGAAAAATATGCTGTCAGAAATGGATTAGGGACTTAAACATAATTACAGGATACTAAAAATAGAATATAAATATCTACTACATTATTCGGACTATTGTCCTCATCTTTGTCGCCATATTTATTACAACGTTTCGTCCGTTGTATGCTCCGGCCTTCTTCCCTGATTGGAATGTCGAACTGAACTGAACCCTTTATTTCGTAGTCTGTTCTAGTTCCACGTGCCATGTTTAATGGATGACAGTTATCAGTTATCCCCTGTTAATTTCCCTCTGAAAGTTCTCCACACTCTTTGGTTCCTGTCACTGAATCTGACCAACGCCTTTATCCACTGTGCCATGTGCCCTTGAGGATATCTGCGTATGAATTTCTTGGTATTATAAACCTAATGTTTTCAACAACCATTTTTTTTTTACCAGTGTTCATATTGCAATTTTTGCTGTTATCATTCCATGTTTTTACCAGAACGCATGGCACGTGGAACTAGAACAGTCTACCGCAGAGAGAGAAATAAAGGGTTCAGTTCGACATTCCAACCACCTAAAGAAAGCCTGAGCATACAACGGCCGAAACGTTGTAATAAATATGGCGACAAAGATGAGGACAATAGTCCGAATAATGTAAATAGTGTACATAATACCTCTTCTCAGAAATATAGACAGATATTGAAGGGCCGAAACGTTGTAATAAATATGGCAACAAAGATGAGGACAATAGTCTGAATAATGTAAATAGTGTACATAATACCTCATCTGAGAAATATAGACAGATACTGAACGGCCGAAACGTTGTAATAAATATGGCGACAAAGATGAGGACAATAGTCTGAATAATATAGTGTACATAATATTTCATCTCAGAAATATAGACAGATACTGAACGGCCGAAACGTTGTAATAAATATGACGACAAAGATGAGAACAATAGTCCGAATAATATAAATAGTGTACATAATACCTCATCTCAGAAATATAGACAGATACTGAATGGCCGAAACGTTGTAATAAATATGGCGACAAAGATGAGGACAATAGTCCGAATAATGTAAATAGTGTACATAATACCTCTTCTCAGAAATATAGACAGATATTGAAGGGCCGAAACGTTGTAATAAATATGGCAACAAAGATGAGGACAATAGTCTGAATAATGTAAATAGTGTACATAATACCTCATCTGAGAAATATAGACAGATACTGAACGGCCGAAACGTTGTAATAAATATGGCGACAAAGATGAGGACAATAGTCTGAATAATATAGTGTACATAATATTTCATCTCAGAAATATAGACAGATACTGAACGGCCGAAACGTTGTAATAAATATGGCGACAAAGATGAGGACAATAGTCCGAATAATATAAATAGTGTACATAATACCTCATCTCAGAAATATAGACAGATACTGAATGGCCGAAACGTTGTAATAAATATGACGACAAAGATGAGGACAATAGTCCGAATAATGTAAATAGTGTACATAATACCTCATCTCAGAAATATAGACAGATACTGAATGGCCGAAACATTGTAATAAATATGACGACAAAGATGAGGACAATAGTCCGAATAATGTAAATAGTGTACATAATACCTCATCTCAGAAATATAGACAGATATCTGCTAATCCAACAGGTTCATTACTATAAATAAAACTATGCATATTCTATAAGCAATACTGTTCAATTTAGACTCTATCAATATTTATATACTTGTCTTATCGATACATGATCCCATGATTACACTTTTTGAAAAACATGGCGTCAAGAATCTGGAGAAACTGTATTGAACCACTTCCTTGATATATGCCATTTGTGGAATCAAGTCAGCTAATAGGAATTCTTATTCTTTCATCCTCAACCCCAGAAAGAGTCGTTGGGGTGCCGACGTTCTGAGCTGTCTACCATTCTCCTCTATCACGGTCATGTGCCAGATCCAGGGTCTCCGCGAATGTTTTTTTGGTATGACGTATCTTGGGCGTTTTTAACCTGGCAGTGTCCATCCTTCTCCAGGTTAGAACATAGCCGATATCCTCCCATTAGGTGGCTCGCCTTCGTCGCGAACACTTTGTAGTCCGTTGTAGTTAATGTGAAGAAACCTTCCGTCTTGGCCGGTGACCTGCGGGAGGTTGTTCTTCGACCAGTGGGGTGCCATGTTAAACTCCTCTTCACTCACGTGAGTTTAGCTGAAACTGTTTACCGGTGCATGGCAACTTGGAGCTATCGCTTGAGAGATTTAGGAGGTGGTTGAGGACCAGTGATAACCGCCCACTAGAAGGTGCAGCGTGTCAGATATCAAATGTATTGCCTCTATCTAGAGTCCCTATGCCCACACTTGTATATATTTTATATTTAATTAGTCAGCAAAGTTCAAATTACTGCTTATAAACACACATCTTCGACGGTCTTTCTCAATATATCATTTCTGCTCCGAAAAGTAACCTAACGTAAGCAATGATGGTTATTTTATTTCACTTTGCTAACCGCAAAGTTCTCTGTGACTGAATGGTTAACGCTACGTAAGGATATATGACGATTTCCGCATGGAATATATGTTCGATTCCTGTTGGAGTACTCATATTTTCTACGCAATTTCTCGAATATTCAGGCAGGTAAATGTAATTAATACTTTTCAATTAAATAACAGAGCATTTACTCAAATAAGTGTATCCATAAAAAATAACGTATTAACAGAAAATATATTAAAATATTTGTTGGATTTAATCCATTTCTTCTAAATATTAGTACAGTGTAACCCAGATATAAGAGAGTTGTCGGGACCGGAGAAGAAGTCTCTTATATCCGGGTTTCTCTTATATCCGGGTTTCTCTTATATCCGGGTCGAGTCTAATTTATATACATTAACACAGGCTCTAATTTGGGACCAGAGAAAATCTCTCTTATATCCGGGTTTCTCTTATATCCGGGTCTCTTATATCCGGGTTACACTGTATATATATTTTAAATGATAATTATAGAAAATCAATAAATAAATGAGAAAAGAATAAAAGTGTATAATTATAATTAAATATAGGAAAACATTTATTTTTAATTATTATTAACCAATTACATGAAAAAAATAACGTTATGACTTGAAACGTTTTTCTGGCAAATTTGAAAATACATCCTCGTCCAAACAAAAATGTTACAGTCAAAAAATAATAAAAGAATAAAGGAATAAAATTATAGGCAAACGTTGTTAAAACATTTGAATAATACATGATAGGGAAGGAAATCGACGATACTGAACAATCAGAGCTAAAAAAAAAAAACATTCCGACTCGTAATGCCTTTCCTACAATTTTGAAAGTTATGTCTTTGTTCATAAAAAGAATACTGTTACGCTTAAATATAAAATTTAGTACATGCTAATGTATAAGTAAATTAACAAATACAAGGTGTTGAATATTCTTAATATAATAATTCTTAGTGAGACATTCATATACACACCTGTGCAATTTATTCATAAACAAACTCGCATCTGTATATATATATATATATATATATATATATATATGTGTGTGTGTGTGTGTGTGTGTGCAGAAACTATTAAAAACATATCTATCACCATGAAAGTATTTATGCATAATCTTGAATTAAATAAATATATTTCTATGAAATTATAAATATATGAAATTATTTTTACGAGTTTTTATTCATTGAATTTCAGAGGCAATAACACTTTTTTACAATTGAAATTTGTGGACAAAGAGAGATGTTGTTGAAGCAAGAGATATGTGGTTCTGCAGAGGGATGCTTTGAATGCCAACGACGGGTTATGCGTGTGAGTGATAGTGACATACGAAGCCAGGAAAATTCACTCATATACGCAATCTACTTAACTTGACAGAACAGGGAATAGGAAAGGTGGTAAACAGAGATCTATAACCCTGAAAGGACACGACACATAGAAGTTTATATTTATATTTCTGTTCAGTAATCACATAATTTTGTCGATAAATTATTTTGAAAGAATTTCCTGACTGTTTTTCTTTTAAACTTGACTTTTCTCATCTTCGATATCATTTACGGCAATGATTCTCAACATAGGCCCTTACACTTACAAGTGGATCTAGGTAATTTAAAAAAAATGACCTGGAGTTGGGCCAAGGAAAATAGATAGGCTTTGATTTTTTTCATATATTTCCTAGATTAGCTGCCAAGAAAGTAGGTTAATTGTGTCGTGCGAGACGATTTTTCTCTCTATAATCTATCTTATATATCTATAGGTCTAGCATTCATCTATTCTTAGAATATTGCCGCCACATATGGTCCGGTATCCCTGCTATTTACCTTGAGCTGCTTGATAAGATCCAAAGAAGAATCAGCAATATTATTGGTCCTGATCAGCTCGGCTTCAGTCACCTTCCCACTGCCGTTAAGTTGCCTCTGAGTGTCTTTTCTATAAATAATTATTGTTATTGAATAAGCTCTTTGTTACGGTATCTAGGCCTTTTGAATTTAAGTGCACTACTAGACTGGCGTCGAGATCTCATCAATTTACAGTTGGGCTGGCAAGATGTAGCCGTAAATTCTATGCTAACAGTTTCTTCTCTCGCACTTCTCGCTTATGGAACGCTCTGTCGGTCCCAGGATTTACAGGCAACTTTAATCTTCAAAAATTTAAATGCAATATCAATCGCTATCTACTGTCCTCCTGATTACTCTTTTCTCATTCTGCTCATTATTAATGTTTCTATTCCTAATTCTTCCACACCCTGTAACCCCCTTGTCTCTTAGTGGCTTTACTGCCTTGCTTGTGCTACTCTCTTCAGCTCCATGCTTTCCAATAAAAGTTAATCTGCAAAACTTAAAATGCAATGTCAGTTGTTATCTTCTGTCCTCCTGATGACTCTTTTCTCTTCCCGCTCATTATTAATGTTTCTCTTCCTAATTCTTCCACATCCTGTAACCCTTTGTCTCTTAAGTGGCTTTACTGCCTTTCTTGTGGAACTCCCTTCCAGTTCCATGCTTTTCAACCAACTTTAATCTGCAATAATTTAAATGCAATGCCAATCGCTATCTACCGTTCTCCTGATTACTCTTTCCTCTTCCTGCTCATTATTAATGTTTCTCTTCCTAATTCTTCGACATCCTGTAACCCTTTGTCTCTTAAGTGGCTTTACTGCCTTGCATGAAGTGATACCGATTAAAAATATCGTAAATCTATTCATTATTCATTATAAATGGATTTCGAATATCTTCATTGTATCTATTCTCAAAAAAGATAAAATTACTCTTTGAGTTTTTTTCTAATCAGTCAATTTTCTTATGTCAGTCGCACTTATTTTTGTCATATCAATATTTGGATGATGTCCGTTGTACGGTTATTTTCTTAAGTTATATTAAAAAAAAGATAAAATGATTTTTGTTAGTTAACTTAGTGTTTTTCGTTCTCTATAGCAATTCTACAGCTCTAGCCGTTTTATAGCAATCATATACTTATGCTTTTTGAGTCTCTAGCATAAACTGAGAACCCCCTGACTTAACTCATGAATGAATCGAACAACTGCTTTATCTTAAAAAAGTAATAAAGATATGCCTGTTTCAAAACCCTAATCCAAAAGCAAGAATTAAGAGGAAAAATACGCTTTTGTTTCTTAAAAAAGAGAAACAAAGTAAAAAAAGAAGAGTGAAGAAAACATGAAACTATTCAGGTATTTTTTGCAGAAATGAGTTATTCAGAAGAAAACTTTAAATGTGTGCTCTTTTATAACATAAATGTAAGTACATATCCAGATATATTTAAATTCATTTGTATATGAGCCTACCACACAAAAGTAAACTTTTTTATCTGTCGAAAATAATTAACTCATAATAATATTATATAATAATATATTTGTCTCTATTTCTGAGATGAGGTATTATAATTATTTACACTATTTACAGCTGTCCTCATTTTCGTTAGCTTATTCACGTCTTTTCGATCATTGTACGCCACGGCGTTCTTCAGGAGATTGAAATTTCGAACCGGATTTTCTTTATTTCGTCCATCAGGGTTAAATTATTCTAGTTTCACGTGCTACGCCTCTTCCGGATGTCTCAGTATAATTTATCTCCCTTTTTAACTCAGCTCTCTAAGTTTTTGTTCACCTCTGCTGTAGCCAGGTATTAGACTTACAATTTACTGCATTTATCCTCATGGCTCAGTTGATAGAAGACGAACTAAAGGTTAGAAATTCCAATCATCTGAAGAAGGCCGGAACGTACAACAAAGTAAATAATAATATTATAATTAATGAAATAACGATTCATTATAAATGGATTTCGAATATCTTCACGGAGAGGAAAAAGTCCCATTTGTCTGTTAAAGAAAAATAAATGATTACTTCCATTATTTACATTACTCGAACTATTATCCTCATTTGCATTGCCATATTCACAACGTTTCGTTGTACGCTCCGGCCTTCTTCAAGTGAATGGGATTTCGAACCGTACCCCTTTATTTTGTCCACCGGAGTAGATTTTTCTAGTTCTACTTGTCATGCTTTTTGCGGACGTCTCGGTTATCTCCAAGTTTTTAGTTCACCACTGCCGTGGCCTGGTATTGTACTCACAACTCTGGGTGTAGTCATTGGATCTAACCAACGTCTTTATCTAACCAACATCTTTATCCACTTGGACATGTGTCATTGAGAACATCTGTGTATGAACTTTTGAGACTTGAAACTAATGTCTTGGTAATCATTTTTTACCAGTGCTCATATTGCATTTTTCTGTTATTATTATTGCATTTTTTACCAGATAATATATTTCAAATTTGTTGTTATTCATTACTTTTCTCTAGATTACTTCCTTATTACTGGTCGCCATATTGTATTGTATTTCTATGCTTGGTCGGCTCAGGAGATTTTCTGGCTCAGCATATGTGCTGATTCATTACGTTTTCGTATTTTCCAGTGATGCTCTCTGTCTATTTTTTCATCTTCATCTCACAGTGGGTGATGATCTCCCTTTTCCATCCATATGTGGTCAGCTACGCCTGATTTTTCTATTTCCCTTCGTGTTACCGCTTTACGCTGTTCTTGTAGTTTTACCTTAAGGGAGCGGCCTGTTTTTCATTTGTATTTCTTACCACAGCTGCACGGGATGTCTTACACACAGTGCTTAGTCATGTTCTCCTCTATTGGGGATCTTACTCCGAAAAGGCGTCTGCGAAGTGTTGAACCACTTTTGAAGGTTGTCCCGTTGTTATATGGACCACTGATCTTTTGTATTTTCTCCGATAATCCCTTCACATTTGATAGGGAGACTGGTTTCTGAATATTGTTATCCTCTTGTGCCCTTCTATCCCAGTTTATCGGAGCTGCTGCCATGTACCCAGGGTAGTTGTTATGTTGCAGGGCACTGCTTATACTGACCATTTCTTGTTTCTATATCTCTGACTTTTGATCGATGTTGTAAACAGCGGATTCACCTATTCTTTTGTGAATTTTTTGCATGATGATAAAAGATGATGTTGTTTGCAACAAGTGTCAGGAGAGTGTGATTAGTTGGTTGAATCTGAGAGACTCATAATGGTTGAGATGAAGTAAAAACAGTTCCAAGGCAAGCAATGAAAGCTGGTTTCAGAGAGAGGTTTAAAAAAAATCAAGAAAATTCAATGTTTTAAAATATTTCAACATCTTCAGAATTTTCAAAGTGATGTAAAATCTGTTTGACATGAAATAAAATGCTGAAATTAATTTTCATGCCCAACTCCTCTCATGAATGTAAATAGTGTACATAATACCTCATCTGAGAAATATAGACAGATACAGAACGGTCAAAAATTTGTAATAAATATGGCAACAAAGATGAGGACAATAGTCCGAATAATGTAAATAGTGTACATAATACCTCTTCTCAGAAATGTAAACAGATACAGAACGGCCAAAACGTTGTAATAAATATATTGACAAAGATGCGGACAATAGTCCGAATAATGTAAATAGTGTACATAATACCTCATCTGAGAAATATAGACAGATACTGAACGGCCGAAACGTTGTAATAAATATATCGACAAAGATGAGGAAAATAGTCCAAATAACGTAAATAGTGTACATAATACCTCATCTCATAAATATAGACAGATACTGAACGGCCGAAACGTTGTAATAAATATGACGACAAAGATGAGGACAATAGTCCGAATAATGTAAATAGTGTACATAATACCTCATCTCAGAAATAGAGACAGATACTGAACGGCCGAAACGTTGTAATAAATATATCGACAAAGATGAGGAAAATAGTCCAAATAACGTAAATAGTGTACATAATACCTCATCTCAGAAATATAGACAGATACTGAACGGCCGAAACGTTGTAATAAATATGACGACAAAGATGAGGACAATAGTCCGAATAATGTAAATAGTGTACATAATACCTCATCTCAGAAATATAGACTGATACTGAAAGGCCGAAACATTGTAATAAATATGACGACAAAGATGAGGACAATAGTCCGAATAATGTAAATAGTGTACATAATACCTCATCTGAGAAATATAGACAGATACTGAACGGCCGAAACGTCGTAATAAATATGGCAACAAAGATGAGGACAATAGTCCGAATAATGTAAATAGTGTACATAATACCTCATCTGAGAAATATAGACAAATACTAAAAGGCGGAAACGTTGTGATAAATATAGCGACAAAGATGAGGACAATAGTCCGAATAATGTAAATAGTGTACATAATACCTCATCTCAGAAATATAGACAAATACTGAAAGGCCGAAATGTTGTGATAAATATAGCGACAAAGATGAGGACAATAGTCCGAATAATGTAAATAGAATATATAATACCTCATCTCAGAAATATAAATAGATACAGAACAATAATAATCCTGCTAACAGGAAGACAAACAACAATAATAAAAATAAATCTGAGAATGAATCGAGACCGTCCAGAAAAAAAAATCAACTAGAATATTGAGAATGGAGTGGAAGTCTAACGTCATCCATAATTTTCTATTCATTTAAAATCTTGAAAAACAATGATATCTATCTATTATAAAGCTAGTGAGAATATACTTCTATAAGTCTTGTGTGACTGGCCAATATCCTATAGGTCAATGTATTATCATAAATGCTATTTCCGGCTAGACTGCACAATTATTATATTTCTACATGACATGTTCTGAAACGGAAGAGTTCCAATTGTAGGCATTTATATAAATACATATTTATTTAAAAAATACAACAAAATTGACATGGATCAATAGATTGGAAGCAATGAAATTGAAATGCAACTGACAAAACATTACTGATTTTAAAAGCATTAACTATACTTTAATTATGTAAATTAATGCAGTATTTGAAATTACCACGAATATGCTCCCAGAAAATTAAAACTAATTGTAAGGACAGAATTTTGTTTCAGGAGAAAATGTAAAATAAAAATATTTGCTTAATTGTCTGGAAGGGAAAAAATTTATTAAATTAATATCTCCAGTCATGTGAAGATTTTAAAGGCAATTGATAGAAATATAGTGACTTTATGCGATTGTGTACATTTTTCGATATTTAGAAAATATTTTTTGATAAAAGCGTTTTATTCCCTGGTTAGGGTGTAGTTTACAGCTTCCTTTATTCTGTAGATTTAATGATTTAACTGTATAAAACTTTTGGTGATCTGACTAATCAGTGGGTGTGAGTTTTCATTTCAAGAGTAGCGGATTGGTAGTTTTCTGGTTTCTGTGTCCTGACTTATAGTAAGGAGTCTGAACTCTTTGGTAGTGCTTAAAGAGGCTGCTATGGTTAACAGTCGCATAATATCAGGGTACTTTCAGCCCCATGTTGCGCATCGATAGACTTCCCTGCATATATTTTCAGTGGGCAACCTTGATGACATATTATGCTTTAGTCACCCGGCCGGTTTGTACATTTGAGATTGAGAGTGATAATTATGGCTTTTTATACTTTAAAAATGACAGTTACAATTAAAAGAAATAAGAGTAAATCAGTAAAAAGATCAGCTACGACCATTAACCTTTCTTTCTTCAATATTTGTGGCATTCGTACCAGTTTCTGTCGTATAGAATCTTTTCTCTTGAAACCTTCGTACCAGTTTCTGTCGTATAGAATCTTTTCTCTTGAAACCTTCGTACCAGTTTCTGTCGTATAGAATCTTTTCTCTTGAAACCAAAAAGTTCTGTCCGTTTTTTGATTAGTCATTTCTGAATGAATCTTTTCTCTTGAAATATATACGAAATGCTAATGTAAACTACAAGCAAAAAGTTGTTTTTTGATTAGTCAAATTTGAAATATATGGACAATTGCCGGAAGTAGGAACATCAGACGTTATAAAAAAAAGCGCGCACCGTGCCCGGCCATCAGTTATAAGCCGGAAAACTGTGAGAAGGATGGAAGTGTCTAGAGATCTCGTTCGGGCTGTTTGTTTTACGACTTCAAAGTGGGCTTATCAGCAGCTGCATCAAGTCGCCACATATGTCAAGCGTTTGGGGATAGTGCTGTGGATGAACGTACAGCAAGGCGTTGGTTTCGAAAATTCAAGTCTGGAGATTTGTCTCTCCATGATGAACCTCGCAGTGGACGACCACAGGTCTTGAATGACGGAGTCCTGAAGGCGGCCATTGAAGAGGACATCTAATGTGTGGTGAACTTGCAAGACAGTTCAACGTTTCCGATGAAACAGTTAGACTTCACCTGCACCGCCTAGGTAAGACGTACAAACTGAGCAAGTGGGTTCCGCAAACGCTGTTGGAGGTCCACAAGGGACAACGAGTGGCAGCCTGCGTATCGCTGCTTTCTCGCCACCGTACCGCATCCTTATTCAATCGAGTGCTTACCAGTGATGAAAAGTGGGTTCTGTACGAAACTCCCAAGCGTTCCAGACATTGGTTGTCTCCTCAGGATGCTGTTCCTCACATCGCAAGACCGCCTATGCATCCACGCAAGATTATGCTTTGTGTCTGGCGGACAAGTCATCAAGTGGTTCATTATAAACTGCTACCAACGGGCCAAACGGTCACTGGAGACCTATACTCGCAGCAATTGAAACGTGAGCAACAGGCATTGCGCCAGAAGGAACCAGCACTGGTGAATCGCAAAGGTGTGCTTTTCCTCCATGACAACGCCAGGCTGCATGTCGCGCGAGTGGTCAGAGATACCATACAGCAACTTGGATGGGAGACTTTGTGCCATTCACCTTATTCACCTCACCTTGCGCCATCTGATTACCACCTCTCCCACTCCCTGGATAACCATCTTTGTGGGAAATCCTTCACCAATGAAGTAGACTTGAGCAAGGCCCTTACGGACTTCTTTGCGTCAAAACCCCCCGAGTTCTACCGCAAGGGCACTGAACAGCTGGAGACTCGTTGGCAGAAGGTGCTGGATGCCGATGGCGATTACTTCGAAGACTAAATATAAGTTACACATACTGTGAAGCGTTTTCTTTTTTTCCTTTAAATACGGACATAACGTTTTTGGTTACCTTGTATTTTATCGATACTAATTTATTCTCCAGACTATTTTCCCCTTTGCCAAAAAAAAAAAAAAAAAAAATTAGGACTAATATGCATGATCTTGGTGTTTGTATCCGGGAGAATTTTCCAATGGTAAAGGGAATCGTCCGTTGAGTCTCCAGATGATTCTTTCATGTGTTTCTGGCTTGCTTTATTGCACTGTCAGCTATCTCTTATTTTTATTACTTCACTTCTCAGTACTGTAACATATTAGAAAATGTATCTAATAGTATAGAAATGGCTTTCTGTATCCACATTAATCTGCTGATATGTTTGTGTTTGTTGATTTTAATGCTCATCATGTCCAGTGACTTAATCATTCTGATCGTTACTGATGTTCCAAGTTTTCAGACTTACAGATTTTTTTATTGCTCAGTCTCTTAGTCAAATGCTAGATTTCTCTACTAGTTTCTGATAATTCTGATCAATATACTTTACTCGACTTGTTCTTTACCTCTTCTCTTAGATCTTGTCTAGTATCATTACTCTATCCTTTGGTAATTCTTATGACACTGTTGTATCTGTTGATATTTCTTTTCACTCATCAACTAAACATAAGTCCCCTATTCACAACATTTCTTTATGTTACCAGCGTATGAAGTAGTGTTCATTTCATGATTGCCTTCGCGATGCCACTTGGAATTAAATTTTAACATTCCTATTGAAAATTTTGAAGTTGATGTTTCTTCTTGTGTAAAATAAAAAATAAAACCCGGGATCAATGCTTTTGTGACAGCATTTTTTAATCGATGTACCACCAGGAATCACTTTACCAAGGATATAGTTCTTCACCCAACTTATACCTCTTTTGGTCCGCTCATAATTGTAAACATGATCACAATGAGACTACGCCTTTGTTCGCTGACAGGGACACTATATATCATATAACATGTTTGGTTCTCGTGATTATTGGCGGTTCTATGGCAGTGGTTTAAATAAGGGTAATTCTTCCATCTCACCTTTCTTCACATTTCTGCTCATAAAGCACAATTCTTTGTTCCTATATTCTCTTCTAATTATACTCTCATTAATGCTAGTGTCAGCCAGGGCGCTACACTTGTTTCGAATTTTCATCAACGATCTTCCAGGTGTGATTAGTTCTCGACTCTGTATCTATAGTCATTGCACAACTATTTACTCCTGTCTTAATGATAAGCCTGATAAGCTCAATAAAGTGAAATTGGAAGCTGATCTCAAAAATGACCTTCAGTTTGTTTTTAACTGGGGCAAAAATGTTTTGTTAATATTAATGCCTCCAAAATAGAACTGCTCTCACTTAATCGCCTCAGAGAATTTTTTTTTCAAGAATTTACAATTATAACTTTTATATGAAACAATGTTTACAGTTCTTTGATAATATCCAGATATTCCGTTGGCCAATCTCTTTCAGTTTGCCTCTATAATTTTCTAAAATGGTGAAACCCACAGAAATGATTTCTTTTCTCTGTTTACGATGCTTATATCTGGTTGCCAGGCTTGAATTGGTTGTTTTGTTTTAATTTCAAAAGAATTTTGCTTTTTCAATTCTTTAGTGTAGCATCTGGTTTGTGCGTACACCTATTTGTTTGGTTATTTAAACAAACTTTATTTGTACAATTCCCAGTAGATCACTTTTTTTATCCAGTCATGTCTACTTTAATATTCCTTTTGACATAATTTCGAACATTTACATTATATGCAGAACTTATTATTTCACTGTAATTAGTCAAGTTTGGCACTAGCGAAGACTGTCTTAATAAACCTGTAGTAAATGCTCTCAAAACTAATCGCGTTTCCATTGGAGTTATTCAAGCCAGATTGAACAAGGGCTCATCCTGAAGCTCCTCAGGTTTCACCTAAATCTTCGCATTAACATTCATGAGAGGAGTTGGGCTTGAAAATCTCAGCATTTAATTTCATGTCAAACAGATTTTACATCACTTTGAAAATTCTGAAGATATTGAAATATTTTAAAACATTGAATTTTCTTGATTTTTTTTAAACCTCTCTCTGAAACCAGCTTTCATTGCTTGCCTTGGAACTGTTTTTACTTCATCTCAACCATTATGAGTCTCTCAGATTCAACCAACTAATCACACTCTCCTGACACTTGTTGCAAACAACATCATCTTTTATCATCATGCAAAAAATTCACAAAAGAATAGGTGAATCCGCTGTTTACAACATCGATCAAAAGTCAGAGATATACAGAGAATTTTGCTTTTTCACTTCTTTAGTGTAGCATCTGGTTTGTGTGCAAGTCTGATGCTAACCTCCATGTGAGTGGTTTATTGCGATTTCTGAAGTGGAACAGTTATATTGAATCAATTGCTAGGTCAGCTGTTAGGAAAATAAGTTCATTGTGTCGTGAGAGATAATTTTTCTTGCCAGAATCTATCTTATACCTCTATAAGACTATCACTGATCCATGCATTTAACGTTTGATCTCATCCTTTTGATATGTATTTAAAGATTCTTGATAAAATCCCAAAATTCTATCTCAGCTTCATTCCCTTTGTCACTGCTGTAACATAGCTTCCTTGAAATCTTTTCATATATTGATAATTGCTCTTATAGGCATTCCTCTTTGGCAACTAGACTTTCCGAATTTAAACGCAGTACTAAATTGGCAATTAGTTCTCATAT
>CAHIKZ030002489.1:200000-265000 GCA_903632075.3 Acanthosepion pharaonis | reverse complement strand
ATTATGGGTTATACGAGAAACAATAAGGACGACAAAAACAACAAAGGTGTAAGACAGAATAAAAGCTACTCTTTGCAAATAAAAATAAAGAAAAGTTTTTAAAATTTTGTGACTAATGTTCCAGTAAATCAAGAAGGTTCAAAGCTATACCGAGTTGTTAGAATCACAATCCTAAACAAGCAGACGCTCGGAAGGAAAATGCTATTTATCTATTAGATGTAAGTAAATAACGATGAAAGTTTTATACAAGTTATGACTAAGTGCCTTCACGGAGGCCTGGACTCAAAATAACTGATTACAGATGCAACGTCTTTATCAGATGAGCAACTACATCCCGCTTAAAATGGAGTTGCAAGATTGTGTGGGGAAAAAGGATTAAGACCTAATGGTGAAAGGTAAAAGCAAGATGGATGACGAATATGAAGAAATTGAAAAGGAACGAGGACAGAAATGAAGGTAAATGAAAGCGAGCATTAATGGAGCTGAAGATTTTGTAGAAAAAGGAGTAAGAAAGGGAGGGTGAAAGCGAGGGAGGAAATGAGGGAGGAAGGGAGGGAGGAAGGAGGAGGAAATGAGGGAGGAGGGGAGGGAGGGTGGAAGGGAGGGAGGAAATGAGGGAGGAAAGGAGGGAGGAAGGGAAAGAGAATGTTTTGGGAGAAGGAAGAGAAATCAGAATCATGCAAATAGGACAGAAGTCGAGATATTGCGAACGAAAGTGGTAAAAAAACGAAAATGACAAGAAAACACAGAAGAGAAAAAAGAATGATATAAAAGGAGAAGAGGAGGAGGAAGAGATAAAACCGACAACAACAACAACAACAACAAAATCGACGGATTTATACAGATTTGTCTTGATACATACATGTATACATACGTATATGCTTATATACAAACGAGAGGGTGCTGAAAATTCCCGAAACATTTTAAAAAATCTGGCCAAAAATCAGATTTTTCAAAAAATCTCTTCTTGGTTGCGCCAAGAACCTTTCGGCATCTTCTCATACACACAAGAGAATATAAAAAAAGCTAACTATCTATTAACATTATCTTATTCTGGTAGGAAGCTAAATTGTAGAAGAACTTGTATGAGGATTGTTTTGTGCCAACCCATAATCGAACATCAATCAGGGATGGCACCAATCGAAAGTATGCAACTATTTTGACCATGAGGCAAGACTATCTCAGCGCATAAAATCGAAATGAGAAAGGTAGACTGACAATCGAGATTAGGCGCATGCTGATCATCATCATCATCATCATCATCATCATCATCATCATCATCATCATCATCATCATCATCTTCGTTTTCCTCTTCCTCCTCTTCCTCCTCCTCTTCTTTTTCTTCTTCCTGCTCCTCCTTCTCCTCCCCCTCCTCATCATCATCATCATAGTCTTCTTCTTCTTCTTCTTCTTCTTCTTCTTCTTCTTCTTCTTCTTCTTCTTTGTATGCGCCATGTCCCTTCAAAACGTGGAGATCTTGACGGTCAACAACATCCTATCCTTTGTAGCTCTTCGCATTGTTTGCAGTTTTACTATCGCTATCACTCATTTTCATGCTATTCATTTACACAAGTTCGTTTGGTTGCTTACTCATTGTTTCCCTTTGCCCTTCTTGCTTTCGATATGCCCTGCGAATTTGAAATTCTCCAAAACTCCTTCGTCATAAACTAGTGTATATACATTTAATTACAGGTACACACGCACACATATACACACATTCTTTCTCTCTCTCTGTCTCTCTGTTCCTTTCCTTTCTCTCTCTCTCTCTCACACACACACACACACACACACACACACACACACACACACACACACACACATATATATATATATATATATATATATATATATATATATAAAAGGCAAATCTTATAAGTCTACAGATGTTATGTGTTGATTAATTCTATTCATTGACTTTTTTCAGATAAGGAGGAAATTCCGTCAGAAATTAACCAAAGTACATTTTGTAAGAAATATGGTCCAAGCTTTCGACTTTCTTAAGTAATTAATAGGGTATGTAGAAGCAAATGGTGATTTTCTTAGAACTGGTGAGAGTAACGACGTAGGCAACGAGCGTTATGACATCGGCAAGGTGTGACAAAGGTAAGATGTGACGTAGGTGAGGTGTGACGTGTGTGTTTATTTTTTTTTTGACATTTTTTAAAATTTAAAAAAAAAAAAAAATATTTTTTATATAGATTTATGGATGCAGGTTCTTAAATTATAATTGTTTTATTTATATAAACCCTAACCCTAATCCCGGCCACTATTATTATTTTTGTGGGGTGGTTGGGCCCTCTGTCATGTTTAGTTTGAACGTTCTGTTATACTTTAGTCTCGTTTCCTGGGTTCATCACTTCATGAGTATATATTCTTATATGTTTAAAAAATGGAAAAAAAAGAGTAAAATTTGAACTAGTTGTACATATTGAAATATTTTTTTAGGTTCCCTGTAAATTTGTAGTATTGTGGTATATTGTAGTTTTGAATGGTGCATGAAGTGTTCTTGCGGTGAATGTGAAAATTGTAATGAATAAATGGATCGTGAATCAGATTAGCTAGGTCTAACATAGAAAGTGTCCACCGACCTTTCCAGATTTCCCCTTTGGCCCTGTGCCGCAATTCCTTTAATTAAAACAATAAATATATATTTATTGATGGTTATTTTTGTTGTATGAGTCTTGTTTCGAGGATCATAAACTGTTGTACTGTTTGATATTGCTAGTATTTTGATATTTCTTGTGAGTAGCTGTCTAATTATGCTATAATCACTATACCACTTATTAACGTGCTGTCTAATGGCACTCTGGACCTATAGGTTGCAGGTGAGTCTCCATGAGAGTGTCGTTGTCTTGGATCCTATACAAGACTTTTTTGTTTGTTTGTTTTTTTATTTACAGAGATGGTAAAGGGACTGGCAACATGAACCTGATTTTAGGAATGTTACAAAAACAGGTTTCAAAAAATTGTAAAACTAACAAAGAATTTTAAACTTTTGCCTTCATTATGCTCTGTGATCGTCAAATTTTCCAAACTTTCTTCATTATAAATAGAAATTTAATCTATCTTTTTCTGATAATTATAAATGTTCTTTTTGTTTCATTTTCTCTAAAAGTTCCCCGTTGCTCATTTGTTCAGTTCATGGTATTCTCAGCATCCTTCTGTAGAACGACATTTCTGTTGCCTCAAGATACGTTTTCACCTGTCATTAAACTATCTCGTATAGGGGTCAGCAACCCTAATTATCTCATTCATTTGTGGAGTAAGAAAAATATCAGTTGGATTTAATCGATTTAATATGCGATTAATTTTTTAAATCAAAATTTCATTCCGAATCCCCTGCTGACTTCTACAAGAAATATATTTTGCCAAGCAGAAAATATAAAAGCCTATTGAATAATGCGAAAATGATGGTATCATTATTTCGAACAATTTATGTGAACAACTTTTGTCGAAAAAGAAATATACTAAAAGTTGTTTAAGAACAAGGTTCGGTGATGGCCACCTGGATGATGTTTGGCACCTGTCATCGACAAATATTTCACCTGATGGGAAGAGGTTATCATACGATAAGCAGAAATATGAAATAATTTGCCGTTTCTAACTGTATTTCGTTTGTAGTAAGGAATTTGCATTCTTTGTTGATTATATTAGTTGTTATTTTGATATTCATTTGGTAAATTAAGGAACCTTGTTTAAATAATATAACATTAACTTTGTTGGGTTTTTTTAAACCTCCAGACCAAGGCATCATTTTGTATAGTTGCATTCCTTCAATGAACTGAAATTTTTTCATCATGATATTTCTGTAAAGACTGAATTATATGAAAATCTTAAATTGCAATGTTTTGTAAATATGACAAATGAGTAATGTAATCAAACTAAGTCGTAGTGATTTTTGTCTGGTCACCAAATAAATGTGTGGTTTAGAATTATTGACTG
Source organism: Acanthosepion pharaonis (assembly GCA_903632075.3). Taxonomy (NCBI): domain Eukaryota; kingdom Metazoa; phylum Mollusca; class Cephalopoda; order Sepiida; family Sepiidae; genus Acanthosepion; species Acanthosepion pharaonis. Next base: position 261,058 of record CAHIKZ030002489.1, on the reverse strand, counting down.
ATCAGTTGTTCATTCGACCCGCGAAAGATTTTGTCCGGTCCGCTAACACCTGGACAGTAATTACCTTGATAATATGTAGAACAAATGGCAGAAAAATATCACTTGGAGTTAATTGACATTTTTTAAATCAAAATTTAATTCCGAATACACTGCTGATTTCTACAAAAAATATTTTTTTGCCAAGAGGAAAATATAAACGTCCAATGAATAATTCGAAAATGAAGGTATCATTATTTGGAAGTACATATGCTTGTGAAAACGGAATGTACTAAAAGTCGTTTAAGAACAAGGTTGAGTGATGATCAGATGGAAGTTTTTGCTCCTTCATCGGAAAATGTTTTACCTGATATGGACCGTCCTGGGTATGACAATAAACTACATCCGCGTCCTAGGTAAGACGATAAACTACATCCGACAGCAAGGCCTCTGATCAGGCGGTTTTGAGGAGCGTGGAACCACCTCTTAATTGCTGGTGTTCCTAGGTCCACCCTGACCCGGGGTGGTAGCACCTGTTACGGTCCCAGCTATGGGCAATAGTTAACCCTCAAACTGGGGTCAAAACGTGTAAAAACAGGTTTTAATACCAGAATGCATTTTTGTAAAAATTATTACCGGCAATGTTTCACAAAGATTATTACCAGCAATACATTTTTGGAAAAAAATATTACCAGCAATACATTTTTTAAAAAAAATTACCAGAAATACTTTTTGAAATATATTATCAGCAATAAAAATCTTGTCGGCATTAAATAAACCGTTGAGGTTGATATACCGTAAAACAAATCAAAACAAACCAAACCCAAACCTGATGTAGAGATGTTATCGACCAATAAGCAGAAACAAGTTTCATTAAATAATTTGCCGTTTCTAACTGTATTTCGTTTGTAGTAAGGAATTTGCATTCTTTGTTATTTGTGTTAGTTGTTATCCTGTTATTTCTTCAGTAAAATAAGGAACCTTGTTTAAATAATATAACATTAACTTCATTGTTTTTTTCTTTAAATCTCCCGACTAAGGCAGCCTTCTGGATGGAGTGATGGGAGATCAAAACAATTTCTTCAGTAAAATAAGTAACCTTGTTTAAATAATATAACATTAACTTTGTTGTTTTTTCTTTAAATCTCCAGACCAAGACAGTCTTCTGGGCACAGTGGCCTGAGGTCTAGACAATTTATTATAATACATTTGATATCCTGGTTATCCTCTGAGATACTGTAAAGCTTTCTGGTCAGCTCCCTCCAAAGGTTTGTCGATCGCTGATTTAGCATTCACTGCCATACAGGAGGTACGATATTACATAACAATTCAGTATTTTATTTTGTTTCTAACAAGATTTTCCTGTGTCTTAATACTTTGCTTAACTTTTAGGAGGAATCTTTCGCTATCTTAATGCGTCTTCGAATTTCGGTGTCGCTTTTTCAGTCCTTAAAAATTTAATTTTTGTACTTGTTTAATTTCGGTATCTCCAATTTGTACGTCGCATGTTGAACTGTTTCGTTTCTGGTTAACCATAATATAGGCATTATAATTATAGATCCATTCAAAGTTGATGATAGTATTAAGATAAATGCAGAGAATTATTATACACATATTTTTATACACATATTTTTTTTTATTGGAATCACCGCAAACAAGGCAATAATGCCACTAAGACAAATGTAACTTGAGATCTTGATGCCAGTTTAGTGCTGCGCTTAAATTAAAAAAAAACTTTAGGTACCATATAGTGTTAAATTTATGGGAAAGAGAAATCACACCATTAAGTCCAACTGTAAGTAAGGATCACAGAGTCATTGTAAACAGCAGGATTCTTTTATTAAGAGTTAATTTTCATTAAGAGTTTTCCTTCTCCTGGACTGGTTGCCACATAGAGCTGAAGAGACTCGTCTATCAAAGTAGGAGGATTAATAGATTCATATATTTCTCCAGAGTATTTTCGCGAAAATGAATCTACCGAAATTGGACTGATATGCGAACATGGCTCTCTGATTTCTTGTTCAGAGTTGCTATTCATTACACCAACCGCACATCCAGAGCAATAAAGAAAAGAAGAAAGAAACTGAAAACACTGGCAAGATAAAAACAAGGAATGAATGTCCAAAAGAGTGTCAAAAAGAGATATTTTATAAAAATTATAACGCGGCCTCAGTAAGTTTGGATGCGTGGATGGTGTAGTTGATAATGGCTCGCAATTGTTAATCAGAGAGTCGAGTTCCAATTCCAGTTTGATTATATTCACTTACTCGCAAATACCCATTGGAAAGGTATGAATCTACCTCTTCTTCCCCCCAGCTATGGGTTAATTAGTAAAACTTGTATCACTAAAGCATTATTATCTAAAATAATAATAATAATAATAATAATAATAATAATAATTCCTACAATCTAATATATTTTCTGCCTTTAAATAACTTGAAAAAGTTTAATAAGAAACGAAGCAATCAACCAAATATAACAAAATGAAGTGAAAAAAAAGGAGAAAACATATGGACTAATTGGCAAGGAAATATTTGAAGAAGTTCCTATGGCGAATGTATAGACGTTATAAGATACTAAATAATAGCTAAAGACATGAAAGCAATCAAACTGCTACAATAAGTGAAAATAACATTAACGCTTTTTTTTTGTAGCCTCATAAATTCCGATATAAAATTATGGTCACATTTAACGAGTAAATTTTTATTCTGAGTATCGAATTATTTTTACTATCAGATTGAAATTAATCTTTTATTAAACGTATTTGTACTCTGAAGTATTTTTCTGGTCTCTGGTCGGTGGAAGTCATCAAAATGATAATTTAATTTGTAGTAAAATGATTTTTCACAAATTCAATAATGATGTGTTGTTTTTCCTATTTTGCATATAAGATATTATGATGACATCAATTCTTGATATAAAATAAAATTCATTCAGATGGTTCACACAAAACAATATTTGAAAAGTTTCATTTTGTATTCCTTTTTCTTCTTTCCTTAGCTATTTAGCTCGTTCGTTACAATACTCTGCCAATATACCATAAATTATAAACTATTATGTTTTCATTGCGAGGAAATATGGAAAAGGCATATACGTATTTATCACGCTCAACTGAGAAAAGATATCTATATTTAATACTCTTATATCTGTTTCTTTCAAATTAAAATTAAGATAAATATACAATTTCTTATTTATACATCACATCACTCAAATATGCATGTATTTTCATATGTATAATTTTAAGTGAATGAACATATATAATAAACAAGACCACGAATGTAGTAAACTTAAATATAATAATATTAAATGTAGGTATACTTTCTCAGGTGAACGTGATAATTATATAAGCTTAGTAATCTTTTTTTTTTGATTTAGCGTATATAGAAATTATTCAAATGATCATTCGCAGGGAGTCTATTAGACATTTTCAACGATTTTGCATTCGCTATTGTCGATGGTATAAAGTTCAGTTAGAAACGTTGATGAAAGGTCGGCATATTTTTAATGCCGGTTTACAGCCATTGCATTAAGGCCATATTCGTATAGATTTGTAACACACACACACACACACACACACACACACACACACACACACACACACACACGCGTGTGTGTATGTAAGAGTGTGAGTCTATGTATTTAGACAGTATATTTTCATACAAACATATTTCATTCGCGCGTGTTTATAAAATCGCTATGACAACGGAATGCAGGTGTTATTGAAGTTAAAATAAATTTGACTTTGTAATTAACCCCTGAAGATGATCTTACAAAAGTTCGAAAGTGCTTGGGTTAGAAAAGTACAGAGCCTTCCTTGATGAACATGTTTGTATATATATATATATATATATATATATATATATATATATATATATATATATATATATATATATATATATATTATTATATCTGAAAAACGTAAACATATTTATTGGGACTAATTATTTATATAAAAATATACTTTTTGTATAAAACCATTTACATGTATTGAAGTTATGTACACGTCAATTTACATACATAGAAATGTCTAAATTTCGAAATAAGAGCTTTTGTTAAAGAATCAGAATATTCCAAGATTATTTTATTATGCAAATTTGTTGTATTAGCCATTAGCAGATTCTGCAGAATTTACTTTTTTATTAAGCTAAATTTATCAGATCTGCTGTCTTCTTTTGTTGCATAGCCGTTTAGAATTCATTAAAAGAAAGAAAAGAATTGAAGTAGATCCTGTGATGCAAATTTCCTGAATATTTTTCTTATTTCAGATTACGGTACAATCCAGACATATTCAAACGGATTCATGTCAGAAGATTAACTTTTCAATTAAATTAAAGCAATATAATATTGGATGTGATAAACACAAATATTCATAATGTATGGAATAAGAATACAGCCCGATAAAAACCTTGTTCTTTTATGCAAATAACTGTCAATGAATATTGGAGAAAATGCTCTCATGAAAAATAGATATATATTATTCTTAACTGAGATTTTATTTGTTCTTTAGAACTTTTGAAAATGCGATGATATAAGTATTTACAATAACCGAATATCCAATAAATGTTTGAAGGTTGTCCCAAAAATGTTTTTTAGATTCCCTCAAGAATCAGACCGGGACCGCTATTTGAAAATTGGGCAATTAAACAAAAATCATGTTTGACAGTATAATATAGTTATCAGAAAGAAAATTCTTGAATAGGCAATCTGCAGAACCTAGTTCATCTAGTTATTGAAATGTGAGCAAATAAACAACGCTCATATTTGATTGTGGATTACACATGCTTCAAAGGTGAGTTGGACGTTATCAAAAGAAAATGTTTATTTACAGATGTTCTAGACAAGAACTTCTGAGTCTGTTTAAACATTAAGCAAGTGAAGATTGATTTAAAAAAAACAAAAACAATATGTCCAAACTTCGGGAATATGTTCGCCATTTCAATTATTTCATGCTTTTATAACTTAATCTTAACACAACCTAAACAAAACACCTTTAGTTTTAATAGAAGTACGCGTATTTAATAATTTCTAATTTTTTATATGTAAGAGTAGCTTATTTTACCGACTATTCGTGAACAATACTCATTCTCTCTAGGGGAGTATTTAAGAAAAATATGACAAGAAATAAACTTGTCCAAATATCTAACAAAAGGACACCCATGTTTTCGATAACTTTACATTATATAAGCTACAAATATAAGTGAAACTCGTTAATTTTATAATAGACAAATTATAAAGTTAAATAATAATTTTAGTTGGATATTCTTTGATTTACCTGATGCACATTGTCTCTGATGTATTCATTGATAATCGTAATGGTAGTCTTTTCCTTATAAGTAAACATTCAACATTCATTCACAGAGCAGCTAGTGTTACTGTCGGTTGAAATTAATAAAATCTCTCTACTAAAAATATTTTCAGGAAAATAGGTTTCTCAAGTCCACTAAATGTTATCGCTCTTTCCGTTATTGATGGGAATTTCCTTCCTAATCTTTATTTCGAAGTAGTGTAGAAGATCAACATCATGATTATGTCATTATTTTCTCTTCTAGTTATATGTGCTATCCATTTTAGTTGTGGCTGTTGTTTAAAGTCCTTAAGTAAATTGGTTTCTGCTATTTGGTATAGTTCTTTGTTTAAAATTCTGTAGCATCTATCCACGATATCTATTAATCAATGATCTGAGAAAGCGATTGAATATAGCTGACAGTTTCTGAACGGGTTTGGCAGCATGCACGACATTCATATGAAAATCTAGATCCGATGAGGCTATTTAAGAATATTACTAGAGTTTTAGGTTAATATTTTTCTCCTGTAGCAACTTGCGTTCAAAGTAATTTTTTTAGTATCTACTCTTTCTACAGTAGCAAGCAAGATTACGGATTAGCCTTGGTCTATGTATTTTTATTTGATGATCTGTATAAACATTTTAGCAATCTGGACATCATAGTGTTACATACCTTACCTGTAAAACTTTAGGTACGCCATACATAATTTGAAATCCTAGCACTCCCGGAGTACGAGGCATTGTGAAATGAGTGTATAGTTATATCTCTTGTTTTTCAATTTTAAACTGTAAATTAAGTATCTGTCAGTTAGGTATATATTTAATAAATGTATATTTATTGAACTAACCAGATCTATTTTCTTATATTCTCTTGCTGTACGCATTCTTATGTGAATACATTGGCGTACAAATGTCTGTATAGATGTATGCAAATATTTATAATTTATATTGTTGTTCCTTCAACACCTTCAACTACTGGTGAAAGTAGTATGTAATGTCTGTTTTAATTTGGAAACATTTACACATCCGTGCCCGCACACGTACACACACACACACATATATATATATATATATATATATTAAAGTGAGCAACTTATATTTTACATCATAAGGAAACAATTTATACAAAGAATTAAATAGCAATTTTGATGTAACTAATGGCGAAATCACTTCGCTAACAGGACTTAATGAGACATTAATTGAAATAAAGCATGCTCCAAAACATATATTAAACTGTCAATAAATAGCATAATTTAAAAAAATCTTTTGTTCGACACATATTTCGTCTTAGTGTTTGCCTATGTATGGCAAAATTGCGTCCTGAAGATGAAAATTTGAAATTATCGAAAGTACTTGGCATATGTCTTCCATCTGATAAGTCGAATATAAGGAGCTTACTATTCAAGGAAATGATAGTAAGTTAATGTCTCATTAAGTCTTGTTAGCGAAGTGATTTCGCCATTAATCACATTTACATAGCTATTTAATTCTTTGTATAAATTGTTTCTTTATATATATATATATATATATATATATATATATATATATATATATATATATATATATATATATATATTTATACCTGTCTTCTAGTAGCAAGTTGGTCTACATTTTGGCCTTTAGAACTGCTCCAGTCCTTGGTGGCATGGTTCTGTAAATTTGGCTCCATTTTGTTATTATAGCATCTCATAATTCTTTTATTTTAGTTGGAGTCTATTTTTCATCTCATCTTATTTGATTGAGATTCGGTGACTGTCACTTTAATACAAAAACACATTTTCCATTTGCCTAATGTTTGTAGCCTAATTTTCTGATAGGAGTGATACCGGCCGTGGACCTGCTGCTGTAGCCTATCTACTTTTAAGTTTCATCGCTCTGTGCGTTCATAGGTTCTCTTTTGTATATATTCATTTCTTTGCGGTCTTTTGAACAGGAGTAGAGGTTTATCCTTTGTTTCCTCTTTAGGATTGGGTTTCCAGTTTCTTCTAAAGTATTTCCCTTCTCTTTCACTTCACTTCCATTAACCCCCTTGAGTCTTAGCGGCATTATCACCTCGCTTAGGCGGGGATTGATTAAAAAAAGAGTGGTTATTTGATATAATACTGTCTATCTGGTTGATGCAGTCTAGCCATTATTCTCCAACATCTTTCATCAGCAACGGATTTCATTCCACAGAATTGCCATTCACTGATGATTAGAAAAGAGTTTCTGACCATTATTTGTAAGCAATGGTCAGTTTTGTGAGTGAAAATTCTAGTATATCAGCAGTTTTTCTTAAATACACAATCCTACCCGTTTTTTCACCAATGACTATGCAGTTTTCAAACTTCTTTAAATCAGCTTTCTTTCTCATACTATAAAATGAAATCCAAATGGCTACGTTTAAATGCCAGTATCCATTATATTTCTGCCACGTCATTGGCTGATTAAAAATTTACATAAAAGGAGGAGGAAGTATGAAGTGTATATTATGTAGAATAGATATTGATTGTCACTAGACTTGAAGCAGTTAGAATTGTAATGGTTAACGAAGCATTCTATAGAGAGTCTATTTCACAAAGTAACAGTTCTCGAGTTGAACGTTGTCAGAGTAGAATTTAGTTTTTACTAATGGAATACGATACGAATGAGGATGATTCCAAGCCGTGAATATGGTATGACAGGTCTTAGCTGTGAAGGTCGGAACTTTTAGAGTATCTCGTTTGAACATTTTCCAAAGTAATAGCGATAGAGGCTGATAACGTTTAGTTTGTGGGTTACAGGGTGGAAAATAATTAATCACCCACAAGGGCGAGTGATCGCTTTTGAATATCTGTCACAGATAGACACCACAGCACTGGCTCAGGTATGTCAGTAATACTCCATTCGTGGTCTTATCTGACTCTTATAAAGATAGAGTATGACAGCAAATGTTTGGTATTTTCTGGGATAGTAAAAGGAACCGGACATTAATTCAGCATTTTCAGCGATTGTACAAATACACGAGTTCTATTTGAGGTCTAGAATGAACTTTAGTCTCAGTAGACATTTGAGGCACGGAATCTATGACTACTCACCAAGACTGGAGTAAATTTAATCTCTGTCTAGTGGTAATGTAAGAATTAATTTGAACAAGTGTTAAATTCAACCGACTAGTTCTGTCTATGTTTCTTAATATTTAATTTTATTTCTTCCAATTTTCAAATGATTTGTTGCACATCCGGTCAAAATTGTGCATTAGCTATCCAAAGTTCAAGATTTTATTTTCTTTGAGTATTTTTAATCATTTCGGTCATTAGCAGGAACTAAATGTCTGTACGGTAGACAATAATTTTTTGCTTATATCTTGGCATTTTATGGAACACTACATTTCAAATTTATATATTGGCTTCTTTATTTGTTAAATATATTATATACTTATTTTATATTATTCGTTTCCTCAAAATGATATTTTTATTCCTCCTTTTAATGTTGGTGATAAAGTCATCAATTCATCAGTCCACTGATCATACGATCGAATTTTATGTAGTAAAATTTTAAAATCTAAATCCAATCCGAGAATGAATAGAGTTTGATTTAGATGAGATAAAACTGTTATGTTTTAATTTAACATTTAATTCTCAGGACATATAGTTATTGCAAGATGCAGCATATTAAGTTTTTAAAAACTTTTTCATCAATAATTCGTACTTACAAATGTTATAATTTTATATTCAATTAGGAAAAATTTGTCCGATTTTAGAAAAAATCTTTCAATTGTGTTCTAATTCTGGGAGCATGGTTTGGCGTTGCCCGTGCTTAATTCAAAAATCGTACGACTCATACAGCAATCGCTATCACTTGACTTAAAATACTTTTGCCCTTCCTTGCCTTTAAAGGAGTGGCCTTTGCCGTGCTGATGTTGCTATATGCTTTACTTCTTGCTTCCCTCACACTGCGAAATTTTTTCTAAGCTCTATACTAAACATTAAATCTGTTACGAAAAAAGAACTAAACAAAATGAACACAAAACGATCAGCTTTAAAAAAGGACTCGTAACTGGAAAAACCGAATGAAAAAAAGAATGTTAACAATAAATACTTTTTCACACCCAACCCAGGTCTGCGGAATCAGAATCAACGTTGAGTTTAAGCAAGCGAATGAGCCAAGTGGAGTAAAGTGCCATGCAGATTTAAATTTTTCCCATTTGTGACGAATGCATCTATCGATTTTTTTGCATGCTAGCATGCTAGTTAACATTTGTGTCAGTCAGCTGTTGGCTCTCATGCTGGCCAATAGAATCTTTCTGCCTATTCGTAGCAGCCAGCTATTGGCTCTCACTCTGGCCAGTAGAAAGTGGCCGCAAACTACATGAAAACTGCCGTAGAAGCATGAACAAAATCGATTATTTCCACTATCGATGGGAGTTGGGAAATGCAAAGTCGGTCTTGGCCTTCCCACTAACTGGGAGCATGTGCATGTAAATTTTGGTGCAAATCCGTCGAAAATTGCGGCTGTGCATTCGTTACACACACGCACACATAGATAGAGATTATAATAATTGCACAAAATATATTACTGTTTCCTAAGGATTAAAGTTTCCTCTTTGTTGATTTTATATTAATCTCTTTCAGAATTTAACTTAAAACATTATCTATCCCTAATTTTGAATATGAAAAAAGAAGAGATTTATTTACTTTGTAGTTCAAGCTTGGTCATAATGCTTAAACTGCTGCCAACATTAGCAGAATATGAGGGTGAAGGATTCACTCCTGATCGGACAGTACGTCGTTGCTTTCTGATATTCTGCAGTGGAGATACGAGTCTTGAAAATCACGGTGGCCGAGGACGTCCATTTGCAATTGATAATCAAAATCTGAAATCATGTTAAAGTGTTTCAGATAATGGGTGTCTGCATTTCAACAATATTGGACAATCTCAAAAAAATTGATTCAAGAGTGATATGATGAGAAATGGATCCTTTATGACAATCGTGACCGATCCACTCAATGGTTTGATCATGGCGAAGGATCCAATGAAACAGCCAAACATTTTCCAAAATCAAAATTGCACCAACAGATAATTATGGTTTACTGACTGGTGGCCTGACATTGGCGATATCCATTACTGCATTCTTGATTCTAAGCAGAGGATCGCTGCTGAAGAAATGCACATTTTGTTAAGCAAAATCTGACCGGCATTGCTTAATCGAGGAGGTTCAATTTTATCTTCTGACAACAACCAACCGCATGTTGACAGGATACCACCTCGGGAGCTCACTAAATTGGCATATCAGACTTTGCCACACCCACAATATTTATATGATATCTCGCTCACTGATTATCACTTTTTAAAGCATTTTAACTATTTTTAAGCCCCCCACCAAAAAAAAATTTCTGTGAAAACAAGATGAAAATACTGAAAGATTTATTCTGGTCCAAACCTTTAGAGTTTTATCGTAAAGTATGAATAACTTTGTAACTCTATGGCAGACATGTATAGATGTTCAAGATACACATTTTGACTGATTTAAACACTGTTTTAATACATTATTTCAGGAATAAATTATGATTCTAAAATCGGGCATAATTTTCCGAACAACCTAATATTTATGTAACCTAGATTTTCCTCTTAAATATATAGTTATATATGATGTGGATTAAATATGGATCGGAGTCCGTCAGAATGATTAGATAAAGTACAAATAGGAAACGTCTATCAATCAAACAGATTTCACTTTTATTAAAGCTTCATCAGGTACTGAGATATGAAGAAAAAATAATAAGAAAATTCTCACATTTCCTATATATATATATATATATATATATATATATATATATATATATATATATATAGGTAATAATCCGTTGGTATATAATCCAAGTGAATCCTAATAATATAAAATATTTAAACTGACCCACAAAGAGAGCTCAATGTATTTATTCTAACAGAGGCTATAAATTACATACAATAGTAATTTAAAAGATTTTTAAAAAATTTTATCTTATTAGCTTGATCGGTTTGAAAATCCTTGCAAAATCTTAACTTGTTACCTATGAGGTAATTTTAAATTCCCATTTTATGTAATATATATATATATATATATATATATAGTTATATGTTTTTGTTAAAAATGAGTCTAAAATTTCAGTGGCTAAAACCTGTCAAAAATGAAATCTAAATGCCGTAACAGTCATTGAATCAGATTCGTTGGAACTGAGATACTGACCACTGTCCGTTCCTGGTGATAAAATACGGTCCTGATCCCATCCAAGTAACAAAAATACTCGTCTTATCCACTTACGGCAACAAATTACTGGACTTATCCACTTGAAGTAAGAAAATAATGGCATTATCCGCTTGTTGTAACAAAGTAAAACGCTCAAAACTGGTTTATAATACAGTGGCTAGCTATTTGTTTGTGATGTGTTTAATCGCATCAATAGAAGCTAATAAGAAGTGAACACATATAACCGTTTAGTAAGAAAAGAAAAGTGATGCAGTTTTTATCTTTTCAATTAGTTCATTATGGGCAAAAGTTTACCCACTACACCCCACATCAATTTCCGCCAAATCTTGACGCCCCACTCACACTACCGGTCGTATGATTTTAGCAAAGTTAGTTGCATGGTCAACAGTTAACCTGTCTTAGCACTGAACGAGACGAAACGTGGACAGTCCACTTTACAAGGTGGTGAAGGCGGCGAAGAGTGGTTGAAGTCGGCGGCGGTGGTAGTGATGGGTAGAGAACCAATTTTAAGTCAGGATAAAAGATTACTTTCGTGTATTGATAAATCTTAATGTAAAACGGATTATCAGATCATAATATTTAATAATCCTATTAAACAGGTCTGATATATTCTCTGTCTCTATTTCTCTCTTTCTCTCCCAATCAGACACACAAAGAAAGAAGGAAACACAACTGCACATACATGGACAAACACACTCACACAAAATGATACATTTCTCGAAACAAGTTTGGTAACATACACAGTATACATAAATATATACTTCGACATTTTCACAGAACACACGCAAAAACTTCAATTCAAACGCATACAAACATATGTATGTAGATAGACAGACCGACACATACACAGTTATATCAGTAGTGGATATGTAATAATGGCGCGGTATTTATCCAAATACAAACACTTATATGTACCTACATATATATGAACATTTAAAAATGTTGTACATAGGTCACAGGTTTCAAAAACTTATATATACGGACAAATGAATTATTGACACACACGTATTCATACACACATACATACATAAATACAAGCATACATACCTAATTCATATATACGAGAGCGTGCTGAAAAGGTCACTGTTCAACACACTTCTCAATATCTAGCCAAACCTTAGCTCTTTTTAGAATCATTTCTTGGCCGGGTCAGGCACATTTCTGTATACCCTCTTATATATATATATATATATATATATATATATATATATATATATATATATATATATATATATATACAACCATACAAAGACACACACACGCATATATATATATATATATGTATAAGGGGTACTGAAAAATATCAAGCCAACCTATTTTCAAAAATCTGAACAAAGAAAACAATCAAATTTTCTGAGTAGGAACTTTCACATATGTCTGCAGTTGAGAGTGTATAAAATATTTTCAAGTTTCAAAAATATATGTTTATAGTTAGTTACAAAGCGTGGCTTAGTTGTGGCACAAATCGACTGTATGGGCGCCCAGTGAGCATCGTACTCAATACTCAGTCGTAATTGATCTAGAGAAAAAAGTTTGTTAACCATTAAAACTCGCCTAAAATGATTTTGTAAGCGTATTTTAGATATGACATAACGCCCAGTAATTTTCTAAGCATAGCTTAGATGTGGCACATGGCCGAAAGTATTGGGCACCTTGTGAGGATCGAATTCACTACTCAGTCGTAATTGATTTAGCGAGACAATCTATTACACCATAACGAAGTCTCCTAAAGATTTTCCTTACGAAGCTCAGATGTGGCACAATGCCGATAGTATGGAGCACCTCGTGAGGGTCGAAAACTGTTACACCAAATCGAAGTGCCCCAGAAATATATGATTATATATCTACTTACAGCATTCATATGTGACCGCGTATATTGCAAGTGAATACATGCGTGTGTACAAGTGTTTGCACATGTATGTATATATGTATGTATGCGGTTTTCTCTTAAATGTTGTAAAAATATTTATTGTTCCTCATACTCCTATATCGCTTAATTTCTTCTTTAACACCAAAGAAAAACAAAGCATATTGTAAACTATCACTAATTATTAATAAAAAAAAGAGAAAAAGAGTTAAGCTGGAAAAAAAGAGGGAGAAAACAGAAGCTGCAAATTTGGCAAAGAGCATATTGCTTTAAATGTGTTTATCTTACGCTAACCTTTGACCGCTTAGAGACCAGTACGACGCCTGGGATTATAATGATGACTTGCACAGGAGCAAATCGATATGCACATTAGTTATTTTCTTTTGTCCATTTATTTTCTTTGTTCAGTTTTGTGATACCAGCAGACTGTAATCCCAAGATGCTGATCCTTTATCATGAGATTAAAGAACTCGACATAATGTCACCAAAATAAGAGGCACATTGTAAGATGAAAATTATTTAGACTTGGCAAACAAAATCGGCTTCGTTTAAACGTCAGAAACACTTACAAAAACACACCGGTTGTTCATCATGAGATACGTTTACAAAATTTCATAAAGTACGTATCACTTTTCAACGTTACTTGGCTGTCATTTATTTTCTGTGTACAAATTCAACGCGTCCTGGGTATGACGATATACTACATCCGGCAGCAAGGCCTCTGATCAAGTTTTTGTGAGGTGCGTGGAACCACCTCTTAATTGCTGGTGTCCCCAGATCTACCATGAACCGGGGTGGTAGCACCTGTTAGGGCCCCAGCCATGGGCAAATAGTTAACCCCTAACTAGGGTCAATATACAATGAAAGTGTAAAAATAAGTTTTAATGCCAGCAATATATTTTTTGAAAAAAATATTACCAGCGATATATTTTTGAAAAAAATCCCAGCAATAACAATCGTGTTGGCATTAAATAACCCATTGAGGTTTTTATGCCGTAAAACAAATCAAACCAAATCAGACCAAACAAATTCAACCTCTAATTGCTTACACTATTTACATTGTTCGGACTAGTATCTTCATCTTTCTTGCCATATTCATGACATTTCTACTGTTATACGCTCTTTCAGTTGATTGGAATTTCGAACTGAATGCTTTATTTCGTTCAGCGAAATAGGTTGTTCTGGTTCCACATGACATGCCTCTTCCGGATGTCTCAGTAACAATTATCCCCTTTGAATTCGACTCTCAAAGACCTCAGTTATTGAACTCACAACTCTTTGGGTCAAGTCACTGGATTCAACCAACGCTTTTATCCACTGGACCATGTATCCTTGAAACGTCGTGAATATGGCTACAAAAATTAGGACAACAGACCGAAAAAAATGTAAATAGTGTAAATAATTGCAATAACTCATCTCAGAAATATAGACATATATCAACCTATAATGATTCAAAGAATCGATATCTGTGTATCGATTTCAATTACAATGTAATAATTATCAAAATAAGTGTTTTCAATCTCTATATTTAATAATGTTGTGTCATCGAAAACTTTATGAGAAGTTTATTGGTAATGGAGCATTTCAGATAGCTCATATGTTCCTGGAGGGATCAGCATACAATTATATCAATGGTCAATGGTAACAAATGTAAACGATTCATTTGTATTTACTGTGTATTCATAGGAAATCGAGAATAATTCTAAGAAAACCAGAACTATGGTGTTGAACGAAAATTCGATTCCCATACGTTAAAAATAAACAAGAGTGTAAAAGTAGAGTACAGTAAGTGAAAGAAAAAAAAATAAAGAAAATAGGAATAGCAAAAGACATTGTTCAGAAAATGACAAAAGTGAAAAAACTGAATTATAGAGAAAATCATTTCTCCATAGAAAAAAAAAAATTTCTCATTTCTATGATGGATGCTTACACTTACGGTTTTCTGTAGTGAAAATGACTGAAGTATCTGCAACAAAAAATTATCACTAACGTTTTTAGTAGCGCGGCCAGATTTATGAAAAACAACGTCTCATGCGGTTCACTGCATAAAAAAGGTATCAGGATACCATTATATTAGATACTAGATTATCATTAGAAGATATTGTCATCAGCATACCACTATATTTGCCACTGGCGTAATATTACAAGATATTGTCATCGGCATACCACTATATTTGCCACTAGCTTATCATTAGAAGATATTGTCATCAGCATACCACTATATTTGCCACTAGCTTATCATTAGAAGATATTGTCATCAGCATACCACTATATTTGCCACTGGCGTATCATTAGAAGATATTGTCATCAGCATACCACTATATTTGCCAATGGCGTATCATTAGAAGTTATTGTCATCAGCATACCACTATATTTGCCACTAGATTATCATTAGAAGATATTGTCATTAGCATACCACTATATTTGCCAATGGCGTATCATTAGAAGATATTGTCATCAGCATACCACTATATTTGCCAATGGCGTATCATTAGAAGATATTGTCATCAGCATACCACTATATTTGCCACTAGCTTATCATTAGAAGATATTGTCATCAGTATACCACTATATTTGCCACTAGCTTATCATTAGAAGATATTGTCATCAGCATACCACTATATTTGCCACTGGCGTATCATTGGAAGATATTGTCATCAGCATACCACTATATTTGCCAATGGCGTATCATTAGAAGATATTGTCATCAGTATACCACTATATTTGCCAATGGCGTATCATTAGAAGATATTGTCATCAGCATACCACTATATTTGCCACTAGCTTATCATTAGAAGATATTGTCATCAGCATACCACTATATTTGCCACTGGCATATCATTAGAAGATATTGTCATCAGCATACCACTATATTTGCCACTAGCTTATCATTAGAAGATATTGTCATTAGCATACCACTATATTTGCCACTGGCGTATCATTAGAAGATATTGTCATCAGCATAACACTATATTTGCCACTAGCTTATCATTAGAAGATATTGTCATCGGCATACCACTATATTTGCCACTGGCGTATCATTAGAAGATATTGTCATCAGTATACCACTATATTTGCCACTGGCGTATCATTGGAAGATATTGTCATCAGCATACCACTATATTTGCCACTAGCTTATCATTAGAAGATATTGTCATCAGCATACCACTATATTTGCCACTGGCGTATCATTAGAAGATATTATCATCAGCATACCACTATATTTGCCACTGGCGTATCATTAGAAGATATTGTCATTAGCATACCACTATATTTGCCCCTGGCGTATCATTAGAAGATATTGTCATCAGCATACCCCTATATTTGCCACTGGCGTATCATTAGAAGATATTGTCATCAGCATACCACTATATTTGCCAATGGCGTATCATTAGAAGATATTGTCATCAGCATACCACTATATTTGCCACTAGCTTATCATTAGAAGATATTGTCATCAGCATACCACTATATTTGCCACTAGCTTATCATTAGAAGATATTGTCATCAGCATACAACTATATTTGCCACTGGCGTATCATTGGAAGATATTGTCATCAGCATACCACTATATTTGCTAATGGCGTATCATTAGAAGATATTGTCATCAGCATACCACTATATTTGCCACTGGCGTATCATTAGAAGATATTGTCATCGGCATACCACTATATTTGCCACTAGCTTATCATTAGAAGATATTGTCATCAGCATACCACTATATTTGCCACTAGCTTATCATTAGAAGATATTGTCATCAGCATACCACTATATTTGCCACTGGCGTATCATTAGAAGATATTGTCATCAGCATACCACTATATTTGCCAATGGCGTATCATTAGAAGTTATTGTCATCAGCATACCACTATATTTGCCACTAGATTATCATTAGAAGATATTGTCATTAGCATACCACTATATTTGCCACTGGCGTATCATTGGAAGATATTGTCATCAGCATACCACTATATTTGCCAATGGCGTATCATTAGAAGATATTGTCATCAGTATACCACTATATTTGCCAATGGCGTATCATTAGAAGATATTGTCATCAGCATACCACTATATTTGCCACTAGCTTATCATTAGAAGATATTGTCATCAGCATACCACTATATTTGCCACTGGCGTATCATTAGAAGATATTGTCATCAGCATACCACTATATTTGCCACTAGCTTATCATTAGAAGATATTGTCATTAGCATACCACTATATTTGCCACTGGCGTATCATTAGAAGATATTGTCATCAGCATACCACTATATTTGCCACTGGCGTATCATTAGAAGATATTGTCATCAGCATACCACTATATTTGCCACTAGCTTATCATTAGAAGATATTGTCATCGGCATACCACTATATTTGCCACTGGCGTATCATTAGAAGATATTGTCATCAGTATACCACTATATTTGCCACTGGCGTATCATTGGAAGATATTGTCATCAGCATACCACTATATTTGCCACTAGCTTATCATTAGAAGATATTGTCATCAGCATACCACTATATTTGCCACTGGCGTATCATTAGAAGATATTGTCATCAGCATACCACTATATTTGCCACTGGCGTATCATTAGAAGATATTGTCATTAGCATACCACTATATTTGCCACTGGCGTATCATTAGAAGATATTGTCATCAGCATACCCCCCATTTTGCCACTGGCGTATCATTAGAAGATATTGTCATCAGCATACCACTATATTTGCCAATGGCGTATCATTAGAAGATATTGTCATCAGCATACCACTATATTTGCCACTAGCTTATCATTAGAAGATATTGTCATCAGCATACCACTATATTTGCCACTAGCTTATCATTAGAAGATATTGTCATCAGCATACAACTATATTTGCCACTGGCGTATCATTGGAAGATATTGTCATCAGCATACCACTATATTTGCTAATGGCGTATCATTAGAAGATATTGTCATCAGCATACCACTATATTTGCCAATGGCGTCTCATTAGAATATTATTGTCATCAGCATACCACTATATTTGCCACTGGCGTATCATTGGAAGATATTGTCATCAGCATACCACTATATTTGCCAATGGCGTATCATTAGAAGATATTGTCATCAGCATACCACTATATTTGCCAATGGCGTATCATTAGAAGAAATTGTCATCAGCATACCACTATATTTGCCACTAGCTTATCATTAGAAGATATTGTCATCAGCATACCACTATATTTGCCACTGGCGTATCATTAGAAGATATTGTCATCAGCATACCACTATATTTGCCACTGGCGTATCATTAGAAGATATTGTCATCAGCATAGCACTATATTTGCCACTAGCTTATCATTAGAAGATATTGTCATTAGCATACCACTATATTTGCCACTAGCTTATCATTAGAAGATATTGTCATCAGCATACCACTATATTTACCACTAGCTTATCATTAGAAGATATTGTCATTAGCATACCACTATATTTGCCACTGGCGTATCATTAGAAGATATTGTCATCAGCATACCACTATATTTGCTAATGGCTTATCATTAGAAGATATTGTCATCAGCATACCACTATATTTGCCACTAGCTTATCATTAGAAGATATTGTCATCAGCATACCACTATATATGCCACTGGCGTATCATTAGAAGATATTGTCATCAGCATACCACTATATTTGCCAATGGCGTATCATTAGAAGATATTGTCATCAGCATACAACTATATTTGCCACTAGCTTATCATTAGAATATATTGTCATCAGCAATCCACTATATTTGCCACTGGCGTATCATTAGAAGATATTGTCATCAGCATACCACTATATTTGCCAATGGCGTCTCATTAGAATATTATTGTCATCAGCATACCACTATATTTGCCAATGGCGTATCATTAGGAGATGTTGTCATCAGCATACCACTATATTTGCCACTAGCTTATCATTAGAAGATATTGTCATCAGCATACCACTATATTTGCCAATGACGTATCATTAGAAGATGTTGTCATCAGCATACCACTATATTTGCCACTAGCTTATCATTAGAAGATATTGTCATCAGCATACCACTATATTTGCCACTAGCTTACCATTAGAAGATATTGTCATCAGCATACCACTATATTTGCCACTGGCGTATCATTAGAAGATATTGTCATCAGCATACCACTATATTTGCCACTAGCTTATCATTAGAAGATATTGTCATTAGCATACCACTATATTTGCCACTGGCGTATCATTAGAAGATATTGTTATCAGCATACGACTATATTTGCCACCAGCTTATCATTAGAAGATATTGTCATCAGCATACCACTATATTTGCCCCTGGCGTATCATTAGAAGATATTGTCATCAGCATACCACCATAATTGCCACTGGCGTATCATTAGAAGATATTGTCATCAGCATACCATTATATCTTATACTAGCTTATCGGTAGGAGATATTATCGTTAGCATACCACTATATTTACCACAAGCCTGTCAATTGAAAATATGGAAAACAGCATAACATTATATTTGATACTAGCTTATCCTTACAAGATATTGTCATCAGTATAACATTATATTTGATACTAGCTCATCATTAGAAGATATTGTCATCAGCATACCATTATATTTGACAGAGAATTGAGATGACGAAGCAGTTACCTTTGTGAGGTCCTTTACTATAAACCTCTTACCAGCAAGTCAATAGTAAGATTAAAAGCTGAATCTTACTGAGTTTCTCTGTTTTAGCATTTTCGTATGATTTTTTTTATTTTAATGTCTACCCAATACATAGCCTCAAAACCACTCAAGGTAGTTGGTTAATGAATGAGGTGTATGGTATAAAGTAAACATGATGTGCAGATTATGAATATAAGTAGAATTGACCCTAAGTTTGAAGAGTTTAAGATTATAGTGCCCGAGAATGCATTTGTAGTCTGTTCCACAAAGAAGTGGTTCTTTGGAAAACGTTTTCTGGGTAGAACAATCTTCTTACCAATGAGAAACGTAGAGAATAATGCTGATTCAACACTATAGACGCAGCAAAATGTTTTTTTGTTGTTGTAAAGAGTTGAACTAATATAGCTAATAAATGATTTTATAACGGCAACAGATATTCAAACATTCGATGTTAAAGTACATCTATAACTACATAGATGTCTCTTTCAATGATTTGTAACCAGGTACATATTTTTATATCCTTATTAGTATTTGATATTTCTTTTAGACGATTTTAACTAGTTACCTATTCTTGAGTTATTCTTGCAACAAAAAGTTCACATGGTCTACTCCCAAATGGACAAAACAATAATTCAAATTACATCGTTGCTAAAGTCGATACTTACTTTAAGCAATATTTCTCGGCAATAATGCGTCACTTCCAAGGGAATTAATAATTTATAGTACATCCCATAATAATATATTATCCCATAATTATATTATATCCCATAATATTTGTTATATTTATATGGTGCAATTTATATGTAAATGTTTACAATTATTATGAAACAGACGTAGTAATGTGTAAATTGATTAGCAGGTGATGTCAAAAATAGATCTAAACTCTTGGATTTCATGGCAGGAATTCATTGAAAAAATTGACAACACATACTTTCCCAGAAAATGATATTTTGCCAAAAGCGGAAAAGCTACATAACTAAGTATCCTGGATAATACGCGTACTATCCAAGGTATTGCTGCTATGATTGTTGCTAAATCTCATCCCACAAAGGCGATGAGCCCACGTGAACCACCTTGTTCTGCTAGCTACCACGGTCTTGACACGGTTGGGACATCCTACAGACGCCAGATTAAACTGTTGAAGTTGCTGGCTAACGAGATTCTTCCAACGATTGCGTGGTCTGCTGTGAGATCATCTCCAGTTTGCAGATGGCTGATCGAACAGGTAGATGACTCTGGTAGGGTATTCATCTGGGTGTCTTAAGGCGTGAGCCAGCAACCACAGTGCTGAGAGATGGTATGGAGTTTGCTCGGCTGGTCGGTTTTCCGATGGAGTTCCTCATTGGACCAATTCGCCCTGTCGATAATCTTGAAGACACTGGACTCGAAGCCATGGACGTGGGAGGTACCGTATAGTAGCACAGAGAGTCGGGTACTATTGATGCATCGGGGGGGCTGTGACGATGCTATAGTGATCTCCAGATATCTCTCATGACATTTACAGCTACCCCCACATTTTATGCTGATCTTCATGAGGAGATCGCCAGTTTCAAGCATACGTATCAACGAGTGAAATTATTAAATGGAAGTTTTATACACTATTTACATTATTCGGACTATTGTCCTCAACTTTGTTGCCATATTTATCACAACGTTTCGACCATTGTACGCCCCGGCCTTCTTCAGGTGGTTGGAATGTCGAACTGAACCCTTTATTTCGCTCGCTGGGGTAGACAGTTCTAGTTCCATGTGCCATGTCTAATGGATGTCAGTAATCAGTAATTTTCTGTTAATTCCCCTCTCCAAGTTCTCCACTGACTTAACTAGGTATTCAACTCACAACTCTTTGGATCCTGTCACTGGATCTAACCATCGCCTTTATCCATTGTGCCAATTGTCCTTCAGGCATGACACGTGGAACTAGAACAGTCTAACCCAGCGAGTGAAATAAAAGGGTTCAGTTCAACATTCCAACTACCTGAAGAAGGCCAGAGCGTACAACGGCTGAAACGTGATAAATATGGCAACAATGATTCGGACAATAGTCCGAATAATGTAAATAGTGTTCATAATACCTCATCTCAGAAATATAGACAGATACTGAACGGCCGAAACGTTGTAATAAATATGGCAACAAAGATTCGGACAATAGTCCGAATAATGTAAATAGTGTTCATAATACCTCATCTCAGAAATATAGACAGATACTGGAAATTTTATATTATCCTGTGGTGTGGGCGGATGAACATATTAATATAAAACTTTTCCATAATTTCATACAATATAACCAGTGCTGTTGCCCCAAGTCTTCTCTTTAACTGTGATGAGATTGTCCAGTATTCACTGTCATATAGAAGGACCGGTATTACATAAAAGTTAAGTATACATTTCTTTGTTACTAACGAAGTTTTTCTGTTTCTTAATACTCTGCTTAGCTTTTGGAAGGCATCTTTGGCTATCTCAATGCGCCTTCAGATTTCAGTGACGTAATTACCATTCTCTGTAAAATCATTTCTCAGGTTGGATTAGAAAACCAATTTCAAAATTTATAGATATAATTTTCTATAGTTAAATGTACACATAGTTAAGGAATACAGCCGTTAATGTACTTTTATATGCAATAAGTCATAGGTGATCATAGTTTGCCACTACTGCGTACTTCTAACCAAATTTTCCTGTTTCTTGATACTTTGCTTAGCTATTGGAAGGTATCTTTTGATTTCGATGTCGTACGTTTCGTTCTTAGTTAAAACAGTTTTCCGGATATTTAAATAGTTGTACTTGCTTGAATTCGGTATCTTCAATTTGGAATTTGCAGGTTGGACTGTTTCTTCAAAATAACAACCATTTATCCTGTCTTCTTGCAATTGATGTTTAATCCTTTTTTTTTCTTCACTACATTATGTACGAGTTCTTGTAGTTTCATTTTTGTGCCTATTATAAACACTGTGTCATATGCATATCTAATGTTGGTAAGATTGTAACAGCTAATGATAGGACGTCTAATTCTCTCAAAATCGCTTCACCGTATAAGTTAAGTCCGGTGAGAAGACACATCCTTGTCTTACAGCTATTTCTATTGTTGTCTATTTACTTAGTTTTAACGGAATAGCCATCTGAACCTTAGTAATGAAAATAAAATATCTGGAATTTCAAAGGTGCTCAAAGAAATCTCACGTTTTTGATCATCCGAATTCGCTATCATGGCTATCACCTGAACTATGAAGATAAATTTGACATAACGATTAAGATTTATTTTATGTTTTGTGATCATTTCACACCAAGCAAGGCAATAAACTCACTAAGACACAAGAGGTTACTGAGTATTAGAGAATAGCAGAGGGAACAATAAAAGAAGATGAATTAAGAAGATAGAAAATAACGATTGACACAGCATTTAAATTTTTGAAGATCAAAGTTGACTGGGAAATAAGATGCCGTGACAAAGTTCCATAAGCGAGAGAAGAAACTATTAGCATAGAACTTACGGTTATATCTAACCATTTCAATTATAAAATGATGAGACCTTGCCGTCACTGTGCTTAAATTCATAAAATATAGATACCTTAGAGGAAAGTTCATCTGAACAATTAGCATTAAAATATTTATAGAAAAGGCAGAGAGAAGCTACGTTACGGCGGTGGGAAAGTGACTGAAACCGAGATGCCAGGTCAGGACCAATAATATTGCAGATTCTTCTTTGGATTTTATCAAGAATATCTAAGTGCAGGAGCAGATGTGGTTGCAATATTCAAACTAAGGATAAATGGTAGAATTGTAAATATGTAGGGTAGATTCTGGAGAGAAAAATAGTCTAGCACATCACAGTGAAACAACCTTCCTAGAAGTAAACCTATATATATATATATATATATATATATATATACAGTTTTAAAAAATAGGAATTTATTGATTTTAATTTTATTAGTCTCTAAGGCCCTTTCGACCAACATCTCATCAGGAGACAATCATTGGATCATTAATTAATGAAAAAGAACAGTAACGAAAATGAAGAGCAAAAAAAGGGGGGAAAATGTTAAATAACAAACAAGTTTGTATATATATATATATATATATATATATATATATATATATATATATATATATTAAATATTCACAAAATAAGCACTTTAAACATATTCTAATCCAAAATTTAGATAAATACTACTATTTTCAAAATTTGCAGTACTGAATTAAGACATTAAAATTTAATCAATTTATGAAGCGTCTATCTATCTATCTATCTATCTATCTATCTATCTATCTATCTATCTATCTATCTATCTATCTATCTATCTCAGTCGGCTCATATCTATCAATCTATATATCTAGCTATCTATCGTCAGGATATGATGTTAGTGAATGTTATAATACTAGTAGTTTAAAATGAGTATATTCTCTCTAAACATAGCCTTGTACCAAACAAAGCTAATCTTAGTAAATATAAGATGTACCATTTTTTTTAACACGAGTACTCTTTTTTAAATGAGTTTTATGAGTTACTTGTAAATATCAATAAAAAATGCTTAACAATAACGATAACAAAATCTAAAGTCACATTGCATGTAGCATCAAATAATGACCAAAGCAATAATATTAGAATACGCAATAAACACGGTAATTTAACCAACAGTGTATATCAAGATAAGCAATAACTCCGAAATAAGAACAACACCTATAAAAACAATTATGTGAATAATAGTAACAAAAACATTATGTGAAGTTGAGAGAGAGAAAAAAATAGAAAGAGAGAGAAACAAGGGGAGAACAAACACAGAGAGAGAGAGAGAGAGAGAGAGAGAGAGAGAGAGAAAGAGAAAAAGAGAGAGAAAGAGAAAGAGAGAGAGAGAGAGAAAGAGAGAGTAGATAGAAAACCAGAATAAACTAACCGAGCAAATGATGAGGCTGGAAGATGAGACTTGGGTAACTAATCGCACAATAGGGAGGAAAAAATCGCTGAGATTACGAAGGAAGTTACCATTTGAACTGGAAAGATGCAGGGAAGGACAAAATAAACAGAAATAACGAAGAAAAAAAAACAAAACAAAACAAAACAAAAGACATACACACACACACACACACACACACACACACACACACACACACACACACACACACACACACACACACACAAAGGTAAATTAAAAAAAACAAAACAAATAGAATCACAAAAACGACGAACAGAACAAAGAAAAGCGAAAATGTAAATAAATCTATAAAAATAGATAAAAAAAGAAAATATAAAGTTCAACAAAGAATGTAAGGATTAACGCAACTTGCACGGAAGTGCATATGTGCCTCTGTGAATGCGCTTGCGCACTTATGTCTAAGTATATATGAGAGTATATTCGTCTGTGACCAGATAGATGTCTATCTACCATTCTTCATTCGTTTGTATGTGCAAATGATTGTTATTTTTTAATTGTATGTACGCTAATGCTGTACCTTGCATATAAATATTTGCATGTGTATTTCGGCGTTTATATATGTATTCTTGTGAATTTCATAGTATAAAAGATTGATAATTGTGAGCGTATATATGGAAATATATTTTGTGTAGGAATGATTATTCGATTTTCTCTCGATGACCGTTTATGTAAAAGCATATGACGCCTCCCATGTTTATATAACCTTTTATCCAATAGAGAGAAATTCTAAAGACATTTGAGTGAGAATATGTCATTCTCATGCGTAATTTTTTTTTTATTTATGTCTCAAATTACCCTTCATATAAGGCGCACTAAAAATCACCTCCAAAAATCACCCTGTATCATATACAGTGATATCTGGGTTACACACAATCATCCCTATTTGAAACACTATTCCTTGATGACCTCAGAATTAAATATATATGAATATAAATGATTAAATTATGATCGTAAATGAAAATAATGTTAAATGTAAATAGCTCCCGATAAATAAAAATTAATGAATAAGCAATTGAGTATTATTAGTATTATAAGTATTCCTTGCTAAGTTATAGTTGTGTTATAAACCAATACGTATTATATGATACAAATACGACATTTGTATATATTATGCTCTGCTCGAGAAATTGCATACATAGATAAGAATAATTTAATAGATATGATATTCTAACAGGAGGATAAAAGACGAGAGATGACATAAGGATTAATTTTGTTTATTGCAAGTCGGATTGATTCTGTTTGTTTCACTGATCTTTTTGCAAGTAGGTTTGAACTTGTTGAAAATTCTCTTCGTTTTCTGGCAAGTCAGGTTTTGGGATTCTTGTAAGCCGGATTGGCCTTGAAAGTTCTGTTCGTTTTCCCGTAAGTCAGGTTTGGGATTCATTGTAAGTCGGATTGACCTTGAAAGTTCTGTTCGTTTTCTGGCAAGTCAGGTTTTGGGATTCTTGTAAGCCGGATTGACCTTGAAAGTTCTGTTCGTTTTCCCGTAAGTCAGGTTTGGGATTCATTGTAAGTCGGATTGACCTTGAAAGTTCTGTTCGTTTTCTGGCAAGTCAGGTTTTGGGATTCTTGTAAGCCGGATTGACCTTCTTGAAAGTTTTATTCGTCTGATTGTTCTTTTTGCAAGTAGGTTTGGACTTGTTGAAAATACTTTTCGTTTTCTGGTAAGTCGGATTTGGAATTCTTGTAACTTACATTGGCCTTCTTGAAAGTTCTGTTCATTTTCTGACAAGTCTGGTTTGGTTTCCTGTAATTTGGATTGGCCTTCTTGAAAGTTCTGTTCGTCTGATTGGTCTTCTTAAAAGAAGGTTTGGCTTTGTTGAAAATTCTCTTCGCTTTCTGGTAAGTCAGGTTTGGGATTCTTGTAAATCGGATTGGCCTTCTTGAAAGTTCTCTTCGTTTTATAGTAAGTCGGATTTGACTCTCTTGCCAGTCGGTTTGGTCTTCTTATAAGTCATAGAAGGAATAGAATGTAAAGTATACGAGAAGAAAATGAAAGAAAGAAAACGATATAAATATAAGTTAGAAAGAAGAAAATAAGAAAAGTCAAGGAAAGAAAGAAAAATAGAAAATAAAAATAATATTTTAAAAAGTCCAAGAAGGATGAAAATATAGGTAAAAATAATAATAATTAAAAGTTTACTTATTTGCTCAGTTGTTAGTTTTTACCGAATGTAACATCTACAAATGACTTATTTCTTATATTCGACTAAATGGGAGCTTCTATTTTAAAATGTGTTTATGCCACATTTGAAATGAGTCAATATTTAGAATGGTCAGTGCTCTGTTGAAACAAAATGGTTGCAACATCTAGTGACCCCTTATTCCAAAAAGATTTAATGAAGATTATGAGTAATTGTTATGTAAACTGAAATAATATAGCTTAATACTTGGTTAATTTAACACAGTGAACAAAGAGGTGCCAGATGGCGTATATGGCTGTATATTCACAACTAATACCATGCCAGTGTGTGAGAGCTCAAGTAAAAGGCAGAATTTTTAATATTGATAACCTGACACAAAGGATTTAGGTCATCCTCATACTGGCGTTATACTGTCTTTTTTTAAATCTATTTCTATCTATTTTATTTGTACCGTATTAAGTTAAACATAATAAGTATCCGTTAAGATAGAGTTTAACTTAATTCTTTTTACTAATTTGTAAGAATAGTATTGCCTTCACTCAATAAGAACTACTCCAATTTCTCATTCAGGTTAAGAAATAGGATTTTATCTAAAACTTGATGCATTTGGATATAAGTGTTGCTTCGTTGAAAGATAGACAACGTGAATACTGCTAACTTTCTATGAAATACGAAAGAAACAATTTTCCAAGTCAACTACTTATGAAATGTTACGTATCTTACCTCGCAAGATTGGTAATTGCTATGAAAACTCGGATATCTCTAGCAATGAAATCCGATGATTTAACCATTGAGTTAATCTTAAAGCTCTCTAATTCGATATGTAAATATGTTTGTGCGAAAATTTTTCATCCTTTTTGTCGTGTGTGTATTTATTTGTGTTTGCGTTTAATCATATAATAATTCGTGAATTCAAATGTACACAAAGATTAATGTGTCATACTGAAATATATGAAGAGATGAGGGTTGAAGCATATTGAAGTATACAGGGGGATCTTTATTTGTCTTGTGTGTGTTTTTCCGACTGTATATAATAAATCTAAAAAGACAAGAACAAGAAAAAGAAAGTACTAAGCAAAAATGAAATGGAATGTGAACTATAAAAAAGGAAGCATAAAAGCAGATAAATGGGAGAAAAGGTAAAAGGGAAGAAAAAGGAGGCAAAAGAAGAAAAAAAGAGAAGAAAGCAAAAGATAAAAAGAGAAAAAAGAAAGAAAAAGCAAAAAAGAAGAAAAGTGAAGGAAAAGGGAATATAATACAAAAAAGGAGAAAGAAAGGATGTAAAAGAAAAAAGGAAAGAAAAGGAGATAAAAGGGGAAAAGGAAGAAAAATGAAACAAACAAAAAAATGTAAAAAAGTAAGAGAATAGAAAAAGAAGAAAGAGGAAAGAAATAGACAGGAAAGAAAAATTAGAAAAAGTGCAAAAAGAAAACAAAAATGAAGAAAAAATGAAGAAAAAGATGAAAGTATGAAAGTATAGAAAAAGAAGTAAATGAAGAAAAATAAAAAAGAATATAAAAAAGAAAAACGAAGAAAAAAGAAAAATATAAAAAGAAATAAAAAGGAAGAAAAAATGTAGAAAAAAAGAGAAAAATGGAATAAAAATGGTGAAGAAAAAGTGGCAATATAGATATAGATTAGAAAGAAATGAATGAATGTTAACAAAGAAGGAATAAAACTAGAGATAAAAGATTAAGTAAAGAGAGAAAGAAAAAAAAGAAAACATCCTGAAAGAATTCTTACAATAATGAAGACAAAAATATTGTAAAATAAAGTAATAAAAAGAAAAGGACAAAAGCAAAGAAAGAAAAAGAGAACGAATGTAACCAAAATAATGTAAGAAAGAGGAAATAAAAAAAAGAGAAATAGAAAGTTGAAAGAGAAAAAAGAAAGAGAAAAAGAAAGAGATGAAGAGCGAGAAGAAAAACGCGTCATTGGAATCGCAACTAAATGTCGCCCGTCTAAGATGGCTGTCTATTGACAATATGCAGCGTACGGAATGAGTTAAAAGTGGTCATGTCTTTGACCTCAGAAAGGTGAACGCATCGTCGCTCCGGAGCGCAGCTTTTCCACCTCAGTCTGACTACTCCCAAGCACGGCTGGATGCTGTCAGAAACTACTTGTGTTCTGACTGCCACAACGTACGTCCCGTCAAGCTTAATATCGTAATGTTGTAATCCGACGAAGAGCCCTGAGCGTCGAAGCGGATGGATCTCAACCCGTCACAGAGGGACGTTCTGGGTGGAGCAAGTTTATAATTCTTCAATGGAACACATGGCTACTACTTTCTACGGAGACATCGCATACAACCATGTCTGACCATCTACTTTTGGATGACTTTCTTTCTTTCTTTCTTTCTTTCTTTCTTTCTTTCTTTCTTTCTTTCTTTCTTTCTTTCTTTCTTTCAATGAATGAATCGTGCGAGGCTTAGCTTCGGCTTAGATGGAATACCGTAGAAATCACCCAACTCCTTTAACACTGAGAGATTAATGGTGCGACAGTGGTAAGACGAGGTTAGTAGCATTGAGTTAGAATAAGACTGCGATGGTAACAATATAAGCAATGGTTACAGCAGTGGGCATTTTGGTGTTTGTGTTTCTGGAGGGTGAGGTTGGACATATACATAGAGATACGAGTATCAATGTTGATAGCAAGAGTCAAGGTACACAATATTGTATCAAAATCATTAAGGAAATGTTGAAAGTGATATCACCACTGGTAAAAATGTATTGAGATAAGCATATTTGTAGCTTAATTCTAATCTTCTTTTTAATATTAATAATACTTAGGATGATTATATCTATAATGAGAATTATTTGATGATTTATAAAATACATTAACTATGGTATCTGTTTATATTTCTGAGATGAGGTATTATGTACATTATTTACATTATTCGGACTATTGTCCTCATCTTTGTCGCCATATTTATTACAACATTGTACGCTCCGGCCTTCTTCAGGTGACTGGAATGTCGAACTGAACCCTTTATTTCGCTCACTGGGGTAGACTGTTCTAGTTCCACGTTTGATGGTTGTCGGTTATCAGTTATCTCCTGTTAATTTCCCTTTGAAAGTTCTCCACTGCCTTAACCGAGTATTGAACTCACACTCTTTGGGTCCTGTCACTGGATCTAACCAACGCCTTTATCTACTGTGTCATGTGTCCTTGAGGACATCTATGTATGAATTTCTTGATATTATAAATCTAAGGTCTTCAACAACTATTTTTTACCAGTGCTCATATTGTAAGTTTTGCTGTTACCATTGCATGTTTTTAACAGAACTCATGGCACGTGGAAATAAAACAGTTTCCCCCAGTGTGCGAAATAAACGGTTCAGTTCGACATTCCAACCACCTGAAGAAGGCCGGAACGTACAACGGTCGAAACGTTGTAATAAATATGGCGAGAAGGATGAGGACAATAGTCCGAATAATGTAAATAATTAACTATGGTGTTATGACAGTAATAATCATGGTTGATAATAATGATGTTGATGATGATGATGCATGTTCTAGTTGTAATGATAATTGTATTTTCTTGCTACATAGTTCATTTAAATAATAAAACTGATACGAATGGCAAAAATGCAACCGCAAAGATTAATTATATTTCAAAAAGTGAATAAATAAATAAAACTTCATTTAAATCGCCGTGAAAAATAACAAGGTTTTAACTTCATATACGCAATAAATACTTTCACATATATCTAGAAACGGAGCAAGCAGACCGCCCTGAACTAGAATACAACGCTGACGATATATCTCTTACAAAATCCACTGACTCAATAATATAGGTTTATTGCCAGAACTCGTTATAAATATGAGATTACAAAATCAGTCATATAATCTCTTTACACAAAAGAGATACCGGAACATTAAGTACTATAGTTTAAAAAGAAATGACTAGAGAAACAAATATATTACTAAAGCCTGTATCAAATTTATTTTCAATTCTTGATAAGAAAATAAAACCGTTAGAAAAGTAGATAAGATGAATTTTTAATACCAACTACATTATAATAATGAAAAAAATCCATATTTAAAAGATATGAATTTCCATATTTAATAACATTCACTGAGTACATGCATGCATACATGATAGAACTACTAATTCGAATAGTATAACAATTCAATATTTGATTAATTCCTGAATAATTATGAGTAATTTGTCGTTCAGAAAAGCTATTTGTCAATTTCTTTAAGACAAAATAAACCCCTATATGGCAGTGAATGCTGGACAAGCTCTTCAGATATGAAGCGTCAGAGAAGAGGACTATCAAAGAATTCTGAGAAAACAATAAATAAAACATGTTTTACGGAAAATAGAAACTATAATAAAACTGCCGCCAACAATCGAAAAGAGACAACTGTAATTCTTGGGACACGTGAGGAAAGAATGATTGGAAAATATAGCATCCAGAGGATACATTGAAAGCAAGAGGAACAAGGAGGACCAGAGAGTAACCCGTTTGAGAGAATAGATTGCATTGTAGAACAACGAGAAAGACAGGATGATAATAAAGCAAGAATTACTTAGATGAACAAAAGACAGAAAGTTGTGGAGGGCCATGATCACTCACATCTTGAAATGACACATAAAAGAATTGAATGAAAAAGCAGAACAAGGACAAAAAGGGATGATAAAAGGTCAAAAGTTATTTAGAAGGACAAAAGGCAGGAAGTTGTAGAGGACAGTTGTGGAGGGCTATAATCATCCACATCTTCAAAAAGCATCTTTTATAATACTAAAACTCTGTGAACTTTATTATCTTGCTTGCTTGTGTGTTTGCCACTGTGCACACGGAGTCATATATAAAGAGTGGGGGAAAGAAAGACGTAAATTTATTGTCGTGTAGGAAGAAGGGGAGAGAAGGAAATGGTGTGTATACAAGAATTGACAGTGACACCAAAATGGGTTCATCTCAAATAGTGACCTAATTTAACATCCGGATTGTAGACATAAGTGGTTTATAATACTAAAAGTCTGTGAATCGCGCTTGCGTGGTCCGCCGTCCGTCTAGCGCATAAATTTCCACCTCTTTCTTTCTACCGCTCTCTCTTTCCACTTCTCTCTCTTTCCACCTCTCTCTTTTCATCTAACTCTTTTACACCTCTCTCTTCCTTCCACTTCTCTCTCTTTCCCCTTCTCTCTTTTTCCACCGCTCTCTCTTTCCATCGCTCTCTCTTTCCACCTTCCTGTGATTACGAGCGTGCTTATTTATATTTTAACTTTCTTTAAACAGACAAAATTTTAAATATATGTTTCCTCAACTAACTGCAAATAAATGCATTTTTAAAAGATTTCTACTTTCACAAACTCTTCATGAGACTAAATGTAAACAGTAAACACAACACTGATGACCCAGCGGGGTACAGGTGATCTAGTGGCACATAAAAGTGAATGGATAGCAGAAAAAGACAAAGAGTAGTGATAAAAGATCAAAAGAAGAATAAAAGACAGGACGGTCTTAAGGGCCATGATCACTCACACCCTGAATGGTCATGGCACTACAAGAAATGAATGGAGAGTAGAACAAGGACAAAGAGTGGGTGGTAAAAGGGCAAGGACGCAGTTATGGCGGGCCATGATCGCCAACGTTCTATTACATATAAAAGAAGTGTAGTATTCCTTAACTATGTGTACATTTAACTATAGATGATTGTATCTACATGGGAAGTGTTCTAACAGATGACGGAAAGTGAGACACTGAAATCTGAAGTCGTATTGAGATAGCCAAAGATGCATTCCAAAAGATAAGCAGAGTATTAAGAAAGAGAAAAACTTCGTTAGTTAACAATACTGAACAATCTTTCTATATGGCAGTGAATGCTGTATAATCTCCTCCAAGATGAAAAGAAGACATGAAGCAACAGAAGTAGGGTTATGCAGAAGAATGCTGAGGATACCATGAACCGATTATGTGAGCAATGAGAAAATGAAAAAAAAAGTATGTTGAAATATCTGTGACACATAATGAGGAAAGAGGGCTTGGAAAATTTGTTACGCATAGGACAGATTGAAGGCAAGATGGGCAGAGGAAAACAGCGTATAACTTACTTAGTGAGCTTGAGTAAATAAACTGCGGAAAAAGAAATAAAAAAGACAAAATTTATTAAGTGATATGAAGGACAGAAAATTGCAGAGAACTATGATCGCCTACGTCCTGAAGGGACACGGCACATAAAAAAGAAGAATCCGAAATTATTTCTTATATAAAATTTATTTACACGTATCTGAGTTCACATTACTGTCATGAAAAACAGTGCAGTTAATATCATCCTGCATTAAAATCGAAAAATCCTAACTTAAAAAAAATATCTCTCGCGTGGAATTGAACCGGTATTTTCTTTCCCGTCAGGGAAACCACTCATTTAGCCGAAGTGTGTCCTACAAATTACGCCACAAGAAGTTATGATGATAAAGTAATACACAATTACTTATGGAATGCGTATTTCTCGTTGGGACATTTCGAAGTCTATATCCACTGACTTTATTTTCGTTCTCAAAATTTATTAGTTTCACTGTTTCAGTCTAACAAGGATGTCAACTCAGACTAGACTCACTAACTTTTATAATAATATAATATCAGATTAAAAAATTCATCACAAGATATACTAATTAAGCCTCGCTTTATCACCAACATTTCCCGTAGCACAATTGGTAAGGCACACATTGTCTAAAAAGTGGTTTCCATGATAGAGAAAACTAATACAGATTCAATTCTTGTCGAGAGGTATGTTTTTCTTTGGTAAGGACATTTCGATTTCTAAGCTGGTTGACACTAATTTCAATGTTTATAATAATAGAGATATCACTTACAACACATCTACCCGTTAAATATAATGTTTATAGTTATTAGAAAACTTTAATGAACTGATAAACTCTTATATTTGCCTTTGAAAATATTGGGTTGGCTGTTATTGGGTTCGTCCTCTTTATAACTAAATTTTCTAGTTAATAAGCAAACTAAACTTTTCGCTAACAGAATAGTTCAAACGTTTTACACTATTTACATTGTTCGGACTGTTGACCTCATCTTTATTGTCATATTCACGACG
Source organism: Acanthosepion pharaonis (assembly GCA_903632075.3). Lineage (NCBI taxonomy): Eukaryota > Metazoa > Mollusca > Cephalopoda > Sepiida > Sepiidae > Acanthosepion > Acanthosepion pharaonis. The sequence goes on along the minus strand of CAHIKZ030002489.1, from coordinate 226,913 downwards.
TTTCGGGTGTTGTACGCTCCAGCTTTTTTCAGATGATATACGTTGGAATTTCAAACCGAACTCTACCAAGGTAGATTGTTCTCGTTCCACGTTCCATGGCCCAGTGGATAAAAGTGTGGGTTGAAGTAATCGAGTAACTTGACCCAAAGAATTGTATGTTGAATACCTGGCCACAGCAGATAAAAAAAAAACTTGGAGAGTTACTAAAGGGAAATAATTGTAATCTGAGATATCCAGAAAAGGCATGGCACATGGAACTAGAACAATCTACCCTGATGAGCGAAATAAAGGGTTCGGTTTAAAATTTCAAAGTATATAAATGTATGTTCGTCTATCGTCCGGTTTACAATACTCCCTTATCTTTTGAACGATACTAGAGGTTTATCTTCTTTTACGATTTTAGAATTGGATTTCCGGTTCCTTCTAAAGTATTCTTCATTCGCTTTCACTCTCAGTTGCGTCTGAGAGGCATTATCGCCGTGCTTGACGTGAATTGATAAAAAAAACAAACTTGTAGCTTGTTACATCGAGAGATGTCGCGACAACGCCATAGTGGTCTCTAGAGGTATCTCATGACGCCTTAAGTCAGCCAGCGTCTTCTGTTGAACTCCGTGGGGAGGTCGCCAGTTTCCAGACGCACATATCAACTAGTGAAATTATTAAATAAAAGTTTTAAAATGGTTTTAAATCAGTTGTTTTTTTTTTAAATAATTTCATCCGAGCAGGATTCAGGAAGGCAGAAGATGGCAATTGACATTGCCTTTAAATTTCTGAAGGAAAGCAAGAAATCGAAAGGGAGTTCCATAGGTGCGAAGTGCTAGAAAAGAAACTGTTAGAAAATAACTGACAGTTGCATCTATCTGGTTCGATAGTAAAACAGTAAGACCTAGTTGCCAATCTACGCACTTTAAGCAGGCTGAAAGCCATGCAATCGAAGTACAATGAAAATTTGTTCAGTAGAACGATTGCCATTAAAAAATTTGTAAAAAAGTCAGAGAGAATTTGAGAAATTGACTAAATCTAGGTATCAGATCAGGATCGATTACATTACAAAACAATTGAATTTTGAATGTCGAGATATAAAGTATGAGCGCCAGACTAGATATGGCAGCAGAATTATTTATAGAATTTATATTATAATGACAGGCAAATAAACAAGAAGACACAACTGTGTAATTAATGGAACTCCAACTATTTTTAAATACAAAGTTAGTTTTACTTGTAATTCTACGAATCTCTAATCAGCAGATGTTTAATATTAAGTGATCTTTGAGTATCTAGGCGATAAATTAGAAAAATGATGTGTAATAGTGCGAAAAAGATTACGTTAAAAGATGAAAACATAATATGGAATGAATAACGCTTAAATAAAATTATAAAATAGAGTCGACACTATATTGTCTCGAAGTTCTCGTCAGCTTTTGTCATAAACATTAAAATCAAATAATTATTTTAACAATTAGTGTGGACGGAAAGTCGACACACTTAATAATGTTTTCATTTCTTTTTCTCTTTCAATATTGTCTCGACGCCCTCTTCAGCTTTTGTCATAAACATTAAAATCAAATAACCATTTTAACAATAAGTGTGGACGGAAAGTCGACACTGTTAATAAAGCGTTCATTTCTCTTCCACTTTCCATATTGTCACGATGTCCTCTTCAGCTTTTGACATAAACATTAAAATCAAATAACTACTTTAACAATAAATGTGGACGGAAAGTCGACACACTTAATAATGTTTTCATTTCTATTCCTCTTTCAATATTGTGTCGATGTCCTCTTCAGCCTTTGTTATAAATATTAAAATCAAATAACTATTTTAAGAATAAGTGTTGACGGAAAGTCGACACTGTTAATAATGTTTTCATTTCTTTTCCTCTTTCAATATTGTCTCGATGTCCTCTTCAGCTTTTGTCATAAACATTAAAATCCAAATACTATTTTAACAATAAATGTGGACGGAAAGTCGACACTGTTAATAAAGCTTTCATTTCTCTTCCACTTTCAATATTGTCTCGATGAACTATCCAGCTTTTTTCATAAACATTAAAATCAAATAACAACTTAACAATAAGTGTGGACGGAATGTCGACACTCTTAATAATGTTTTCATATCTTTTCCTCTTTTAATATAGTTTCGATGTCATCTTCAGCTTTTCTCATAAACATTAAAATCAAATAATTTTTTAAGCATAAGTGTGGACGGAAAGTCGACACTCTTAATAATGTTTTCATTTCTTTTCCTCTTTTAATATAGTTTCGATGTCCCCTTCAGTTTTTGTCATAAACATTAAAATCAAATAAGTATTTTAACACTATGTGTGGACGGAAAGTCGACACACTTAATAATGTTTTTATTTCGTTTCCTCTTTTAATATTGTGTCGATGTCCTTTTCATCTTTTTTCATAAACATTAAAATCAAATAACCATTTTAACAATAAGTGTGGACGGAAAGTCGACACTGTTAATAAAGCTTTCATTTCTCTTCCACTTTCAATATTGTCTCGATGAACTATCCAGCTTTTTTCATAAACATTAAAATCAAATAACAACTTAACAATAAATGTGGACGGAATGTCGACACTCTTAATAATGTTTTCATATCTTTTCCTCTTTTAATATACTTTCGATGTCATCTTCAGCTTTTCTCATAAACATTAAAATCAAATAATTTTTTAAGCATAATTGTGGACGGAAAGTCGACACTCTTAATAATGTTTTCATTTCTTTTCTTCTTTTAATATAGTTTCGATGTCTTCTTCAGCTTTTGTCATAAATATTAAATCAAATAATTATTTTAACAATAAGTGTGGACGGTAAGTCGACACTGTTAATAATGTTTTCATTTCTTTCCCTCTTTCAATATTGTCTCGATGTCCTCTTCAGCTTTTGTCATAAACATTAAAATGAAATAACTATTTTAACAATGAGTGTGGTCGAAAAGTCGACACTGTTAATAATGTTTTCATTTCTTTTCCTCTTTCAATATTGTCTCGATGTCCTCTTCATCTTTTGTCATAAACGTTAAAATCAAATAACTATTTTAAGAATAAGTGTGGTCGAAAAGTCGACACTGTTAATAATGTTTTCATTTCTTTTCCTCTTTCAATATTGTCTCGACGTCCTCTTCAGCTTTTGTCATATACATTAAAATCAAATAACAACTTTAACTATAAATGTGGACGGAAAGTCGACACTCTTAATAATGTTTTCATATCTTTTCCTCTTTCAATATTGTCTCGATGTCCTCTTCAGCTTTTTTCATAAACATTAAAATCCAATAACTATTTTAAGAATAATTGTTGTCGAAAAGTCGACACTGTTAATAATGTTTCAATTTGTTTTCCTCTTTCAATATTGTCTCGATGCCCTCCTCAGCTTTTGTTATAATCATTAAAATCAAACAACTATTTTAAGAATAAGTGTGGTCGAAAAGTCGACACTGTTAATAATGTTTTCATTTCTTTTCCTCTTTCAATATTGTCTCGATGTCCTCTTCAGCTTTTTCATAAACATGAAAATGAAATAACTATTTTACCCAGCGACTTCCACTTTTTCGCGGGAAAACAGCATAGCGTAATGAAAAATGCCACAAATTTAAGGAAAATAAAGTTTTATCGTCATAACGCTTATGTTATTATTAAGATGAAAGACCAAAATATTTTTTAATTATTTTTTGCAATTTAACTTTTTAACACGTTCGAAATTTTGGTTTAATTCTTTCGTTTTTTACGTCATCGCGGTGCTGTTAAAATAACATTGTTTTTTTTTGCTCTTTTTTTCCCGTTGAAAACACATTGATTTGGAAATTCTTGTAAAAATCAAGTAATTGTCCGATTTTAATTAAATTTTCAGGACTTCTTCACAAATGAATGAAATTAGTTTTGAAATATTTCTTTCTAGAATGTTTTGGTAAAAAATATTTTTTTTAAACATGTTACACCCCACTTTATTATTGTCCTGAAATTTCATTCAAAACCTTTTTATTTCCCGAAAATTTTTTTTTGTTTAAAGTAAGAGTCATTAGAGATGGTAAATCACCTACTTCAGCTTTTGTCATAAATATTAAAATCCAATAACTATTTAACAATAAGTGTGGACGGTAAGTCGACACTGTTAATAATGTTTTAATTTCTTTTCCTCTTTTAATATTGTCTCGATGTCCTCTTGAGCTTTTGTCATAAACTTAAATTCATTCTTTTCAGTTTGTTTTCATAAACATGTAAATATACAAAGAGAATATGTATTAATACTATCAACATGAGCACAACCACAGTACTCCCACTGTTGTTATGAAAATGCCCAGTGAAATGGAATTCTCTTTATTTTTCAATTCATACCACTGTAATTGTACTTCTCTGACAATGTATCCCTATGTTGTGTCTTTTTTGTAAGAACATATCTGACGGGGCCTATCGCCTTCCAAATTAGTTTTGTAATCAAATTATACTCATACTAACTGCTACCCAAGTCTAAACACCCAGTCTGCTCTGTTATTTCACCCGTAACGTGTTAATGTGTTTAAGGGCATAGATAAGTGCTAAGTGAACAAAAGAAACTGTCGGATTACATATAAGTGCTTAGTGAACGAAATAAACTCCCCTGGAACTTAGATTACATTTTCTGCGTAAATGACTATTACGCTACTCACACATTCGGCTCATTAATATTTAACCTGTAGATGGAGGAAATGTGTTAATACTTTTTAATGGTTATAGATAAGTGCAAACTTGACGAAACACCCCGGTAGGAATGTTTACAATTTCCGTGCAAATAACTTTTACGTTGCACATTCAATTCATTGTTATTTAACTCGTAGACGGGGGAAATGTGTTAATGATTTTTTAAGTGCTAAGAGAACGGAACAAACTCGGTCGGAACGTTGATTACATTTTCCGCGCTGTTAACTTTCACGCTACACGCGCTTTCAGTTCATTGGAAGCCTCAATAGATTCGCAGTTCAATCATACACCTAAAGTCATGACAAATATTGAGATTAATAAAACATCTGCTTATCCTTAGTATGGTATCTTCCACAGGAGTAAGAAAAGTATTTATTAGAATTTCAACGTTTTACTTATTTGAAAGTTTTACGTTACTTATTAGGAAATCAGTGTGCCATACTGTCAGCGTGGTTATACTGTTTACTTGGTAATACAGCTATTCTGTCAAAGAAGCAACAACCTATGTTGGGTTACATTGTGCCAACAAAAAGAATAGGACACACGTTTTAGAAGAATAAGTAAGGATATATATAAATATATAGATTATTTGCATATTCATATTCGTAAATGAAGATATACATCTATCTGGCAATCAGCTGAATTTTGTTTATTAAATTTTCACTGTATAATATTAAATCTATGTGATTAATATTAGATTAATGTCTTTCATCAATAGTCTAAGGATTCGTTGAAGTATTTAAAAAGTTATTACGATAAAATAATACACGAGTGTGAATCAATCAATATAGTTAAACAATAGATCAATAAACGTTGTTACCAGGTTAATTCTGATCAGAAATTTTAATTGTATAATGTTCGATTCACATGGTTAATATTCATCATTGAAGTAAGTGTATTTTCACACAAGAGGCTTATGTTGAAAAAAAAAAAAACTTTTGTGTAAATTAAATGCTTTTTTTCAATCAATAGGCTATATTCATAATGATGTAACTTCGTATGAATGCGTATGTAAATGACTTCCGGTCGTCCTGCTGAATGCGCGTGCGCAATGCGTACATATTAGCAAAGTCAAGATATTACAATATGAAATACGCCTATTCTGACAGTGCTAAATAGACAAAATGAATAAAATTGAGCACATGAACATATTTAGTAACTGAGAGTAATTAAAATTTTTCGGTCCGACATATTTAAAAGAATAATTATTTCATCGACCAATTATCAGAAAAATAATTTTTGAAAGGTCTAACCGACAACATTTCAACATCCCTACTATTTGAATATAATGAACAAATGTTATGTATATGTAAGAACTAATAAATGGGGTAACTGAGGAAAGCAAGAAAAATAAGAAGAAATAAAGACATAATGAATAGTATTGAAAAAAGACACAGTCTAAGATGTGAATAACACACCAGAAATTATTATTGTTATAATAGTTATTTGATTTTATGTTTATGACAAAAAAATTAAGTGAGAAAATGAAACTATACTGGCAATGAAATAGCAGATTATGAAACGTATTTGAAATCACCTAGAAATAGCAAAACTGAAAGAAATATTAGACGAAGTAGTTGAGGAAAGTAAGAAGAAAAACATAATCATTAATTGTAAGATGATGTGAATGCATAGTAGCAAGCAAAAGGGATTGTCGAAGATATTAATTACACATCACATTACACGGCATATAGAAGAATGAGGTTATGTAAATGAATGGCAGAATGAGGTTTAGGAGAGAAAAGAAGAATAATAATAATAATAATAATAATAATAATAATAATAATAATAATAATAATAATAATAATAATGAGCTTGAGTAAATGGATGGCGGAACAAGATTTAGGTGAGATAATAAAGACAAAATTTATTAAGTGCTACAAAAGACAGGAGATTGGGGAGGGTCATGATCGCCAACGTACTGAAAGGACTCAACACGTAGAAGTAGTTGAATGAGCTTGAGTAAATGGATGGCAGAACAAAGTTTAGGAGAGATAACAAGTAGACAAAATTTATTAAGAGCTACAAAGGGTAGGTAATTGTGGAGAGCCATGATCGTAAACTTCTCTACTGAAGGTTGTTGAGAATACCATGGAGTGAGCATGTAAGCAATGACATAGGCTTCAGGAAAATAGAAACAAAAAGGATATTTAAACTTAGAATCGGAAAGAGACAGATGAAAATTCTTGGGCACATTAAGAGAAAGGTGTGCTTAAGGAAAATGAAAACAAAATGGACACATAATCTGAAAGAAACAGTTGAAATTACTTGGACTCATTTTGAGGAAAGAGAAATTGAAGAATCTCATACAGGACATATAGAACGTAAGAGGGTTAACTGGGAAAAAGCCTTTAACTTACTAATCATTCATTTAAACAGATAAAAGAAGAGATACTAATAGATACAGTAAGGATTATAAATGTTGCTTAGAGCTATGACGAATAGAAAATTGTGGAGAGCCATAATTGTCTATATTCTAAAGGAACAAAGCACATAAAAGAAGATACTTAGGAGCAGAAAAAATTCTGTGAGGCCTCAAGGGACACGATTTTTTAATTTTTTTCTTTTATAGTATAATTTAATATTTATTAGTTAGAATGAATTCTATTTTAGTCCAACCCTAACATTAAAGCATTAAATAATTATTATAACCAAAGTTCGTTGTTCAGTTTTTTGAATTCTCATATATTTGTATTTTGATTGGTTATTCCAGCTTATGTAAGAGCGTTTCACCTAGCGAGGGGTGTTTGATTGATTTGAACCTTTTAAAACCCTTTATTCTACATTCAACACCATCACTTGATTTATGACAAAGATACATATTCTGAGAAATGAGATTTCAGTGCGTCTTTTCATAAAATGTGTGTTTGGATTGGGAATTTTAAATGTTTTATGTTAAAAGTTAGATTCGCTATATTATACATTATCTTTTTATTTTTATTTACAGTAAAATTGATATCTTCTGGACAGGGCAAGTGTTAATAAAGAAAATGTACCTATAGGCAGAAATCAAACTTGCATTCCCTTTATCTTCTAGACACCATCTTTATGTTGGGTGTGCTTAACCGTTCAGCCAAGAAACACCTCATAGCAAAGAACGATTTACTAAGAAATGCACATCTCATTAGAAGTCCATATCCGCTAACTTTTCCTACCCGAAGCATAAACGAAGTTTTTAAGCAACTAATGAATCCAAAATTATTCCTCATTATTATCGTCGTTGTCGGCTTTATCTCGTATCCAGGAATTTAATTTCTTCTTTGCTGATCGCTTCCTATATGATAATGGCTTGATGACTAAATTCGCCGCCAACGTACAAGTTCTGAACTAGAAGCTTCCATGTTCATGAAAACCGGTTCCTGTCATTCATTTCCTCTCTCCGTTTGGCCTTCCAAGAGTTGGTTGGAGGTGAAAGAAAATCAGAGTAGAAGAAAGTGCCGATGGCATGTATTTGATTAAGGTGGGCTTCAAATTGCCAAAAAGTGGCCCACACACTTAATTTCATGACCTTCCTCTGTGGCACATATAGAATGAGACATTCAGAATCCAGTTATGAAACTGGAACGGACTGCCCCTAACACTCTTATAATTTTAATTGGCGCCTTCTGTAGCATGTCCGTCATGCGTAGCCCTCTTCATCCGCTGGTTCAACCGTTGTAAACCTCACCCGCGTGTTACACCGCTAAACTATAAACATTATAATATTAGGTATAGATTTATTAATATAATGTTTAACCGAAATGAATTAATGTTAGGTTGTAATCACCGATAAAAAATTTGCTCTTAAAATATTTTGTGAATAAATATATTATTCAAATATCACATGCATTTCCAATATTTTAGGTTACATATTGATTATCCCCTTTAACTGTTTTAACGTCTATTATTACTGAATGAGTCCCTCTTTTAAACTTTAAGCTTGCCTCTTTTTTGACAATAGCCCCCTACCTACACTCTATATTTGCACCCCCAAAAATATATTAAGTTTATATTAAATTTGAGCTTTAAATTGGTGTTTTATTTAGCGTTTCTCCCGTGAGACCCAGTATATATATATTTCAAATTAAAAGAAATAACTCGTACCTGATGAGTTGGTAGGACTCCGAAACTTTAATTTGTACTTCGAACGTAGGTATATGTATATTTATTAATATATACTTCTTAGCTCTGACTAACCACGTTGAACACTATTTTGTTTACACCTTAAATTAAATTGAGTAATTTATTCGCTTACCTGTGTGTGCACGCTAACGCACGTAAATACAGTTGCTAATATCTAATTATTTGATTTATCTACATTAATACCTATATATACATGTTCTAATTATTTTAAGACATTTTTATGTTTATACATTCTTTTTATATTATTTTTATATTTTAAAAATGTCTTAAAATAATTATCCGACTTTGTCCATTTCATAACATATTCTAATGTAACAGTATATATATATATATATATATATATATATATATATATATATATATATATATATATAGGCAGCACAATCGAAATTTTCGGACACGCCTGTGTCCTTTCTCATCGAGACAAGAAATAAAAAAAAAAAATTAAGTGGAATTTACTTTTCCGGGAATTTGTTTCTTGTTTTGATATTAAAGAAGATATCAAATAATTTTGTACTGGTTGTTTTAACCACGATTAGGGTTGCATAAGGCTTTCTTATAAATGTATACATACATACATATATATATATATATATATATATATATATATATATATATATATATATATATATGTATGTATAGATTTACCCATTTATCAGTACACACAAACTTACAAACAGATAAATAACGAAGACACACGTGTTTTCTCTGCTTATGGCTCATGCAAGTGAACATGTACAATTTTCAAAAGAGGATGCCATGCCGATAAATAGATCAAGTACAAGCAAATATAAAAATATATTAATAAATCAAACAAAAAGTGGAAGGTGAGGTATTTGTTTGAAGCGAAATCGTGTTGGGATTAATGTAGATTCTAAGAAGAAAGAACATTCTTGAATTGGAAATTATTTCCAGCTATAATTCTTTGCTTCTTGCTTTTTCATTTCATTTAATTTTTTCTCCCCATAAAATAAGAATTTCCACAAAAAAGAAAATTCAAAAACAAAACCCTAAACATTACAAAGCGAAAAAATAAAACTTAGTATAAAAGGACGATGGAATAAAAAAATGATTATAAAAAGAAATGAATAGCAATAAAACTGCTAGAAAAGCATAGGATATATTTTCACGAAGAATTAAGTAATTTGTCTAAGTAAACAGTTTTACGAAATAAAGAAAAAGAAGGACGGATGAAAGAAAAAAGAAAGTGAAGAAAGAAAGAAAGAATGAAAGAAAGAAAATGAAGTGAAGAAAGGTACACTGTATTAATAAAAGATGTCATCTATCTCAGTTTCATTGATATCTAAAATTTGTTCAGGACATTTTGGATATATTGATCTATTCGAAGTCGCTCTTAGGTGATTAGTTGTTAACACAGAGAAGATTGATAAAAGTGCCTCTATTTCTCTCTCTCTCTCTCTCTCACACGTAAAAACATGCATATATTGTTAATGTTTTATAGAAGAACCATTAATATGTCGTGGTCACCATTGGCTGCTCTTTAGAAAAACAACCTTGACCTTCACAACCCCTGATCTCGCAGATTTAAGTCTAGCAACATGCCAGAAACTGGACGACTGGCCCAATATGGTTGCGTCCAAACCGTACCTCGTGAGCATCGGATTAGGCAGTGTTTCCAAAACATTGAACATCATGTGGAATAATTTTATATCTACGGTTTTCTACTCCCTACAGCCAGGAAGTACTTGAAGAAATCCTGACCGATCCAACGAATCTTCGTTCGTCATCAATCAACCAGCTACTGTCGTCAACAATTCTCCAATCCGGCAGTCGACCAGCTACCGCCGCCGATCATCTCTACCCTCGTTTCGCCGATACAACCGAATCAACTTCCCCTGAAGGAAGCCAGTCATACCGGATCCGACACTGATACAAACATATTTCTCCAGACTCTTGTACATTACGACGTTTATTGTTTTTCTTAAACTTCTGCCTTTGTCCCCTCCTTGTCTTGGCTGTTCATACCTTTCTTCTAAAAGCTCGCGGGGGCGGCATCCTTATCGGCCACGCAACAAATATTCCAAGTGTTGTTTGAAGTGCTGAATTTATTTTTGGTGCTGATCATGGTATTATCATAACTTTTCGGACATCCCATTCTACAGTCATTTCAAGTTTATAAACTGTAAGGGAAAAGATTATCTTTCTTGGTGTGCGGGTTGAAAACGATAACTATTATATTAACCAGTTCGGTTTAATTAAACAGCGTAATACACAGATTTGATACGCTCCACCTACACTTATATCTCATAGAACATAGGTGACGTCCTGCGAAATATTTATTCACGTGGAAAATGGTAAACTGAGTACAAAATCTGATCGATGCTGTCGTATGCCACATCGCTCTTTCTAGAGACGTGAAGCTATATTTTCACTCAAACATGCAGCTGTAGATAAAATATTAGGGCTGACTGGAATCTTTAGACATGATAAGGCAACTTGCCTTGATGAATAACTTTGAATTTAAAACTGATACAATCCTGCTATCTTCCTGAATAGTCATCGCATTACACTAAAGAAGCTGGGGATGGCCATAGTCAATTTCGTCCCTATTGAGAAAAGAAACTATAATATGATAATCTAACTTACGCAACTAAACAATAAGCTAATGTATACAGCCTTTTAAAAAAATTCTTGACTTGATTTTCCTTTTTAGTAATATGCAAACCAAAGCAAGAGGTAGCATATATTCTATTCTCTCTTCTGATTTGGTTTGTTACCTCCCCTTTGGATATAGTTTATTGTATATTCCTTAAGACTGATTTTAATTATATAACTGATATCTTCCTGATATCTTTTTTCATGTTTGCATGGGATATTATAAATCTATTCTTCTCCTATAGAAGGCACCATCTACAGTAATGTTACAAAAAGTTATCTGGAAATCCCCCTAATTATTATAGCATCCCTAAATATTTTGAATCCAACACTACAGGACACATAGTATGATTAGAGCAGCTATATAATTATTGATCCTAGTGTTCCCCTTTTTAATCTTTACTTTTTACAAACAAAAAGGGAAAGATTCTTACTACAATGGAGCGTTAAACTAATGTTCCTAAATTAGTCTTTTAGGTTTACATAATCGCTATTTATGAAATTTTCCGCGTAGAAGGCAATCTATCTATAAAATTCTGTGGCTCCGATTAGTCCGCCCGTCCGTCTGTCCGTTACACTCTCTAAAATAGTCATACATTAACCGATAGAAACCAAATTTTGAGGAGAAATACAAACAAGTAAGCGGGGTACAAAGTACAGTTGGTTTTAGTACTTTAGTGGATAATTTAGTACAATAAATTTTCATTAATTTTTTAGAAAAATTAAAAGTTTTATTATTTAATATGCAAAATCATCCCATTATTATAAAAACAATTTAACGATTAAAATAACAAATAATAATTTAATAAAAATGCAATTTTTTTTTGCACATCATTTCTTTAATATTTTATATATACAAGAATTCAGTTCCCAGCTAAACAAAGCACAAAGCCAAATGCTTCAAAAAAGTTGTAATCTGGCCCTCAAAAAGAAATATTTACGCATGGCCAGTTGTATGCTGCATGCTCAAGAGTAAGAAATCCTAAAAAAAAGAAAAAAAGATTCTAAAAAAATATTGTTTACTATGAAGTCCTATAAAATTAAACCGCGAAGTAAGATTTTTGTCAAAGTATTTTCCCCAAACAAATCATCTTACTCAAATTTCATCGACTGGTTTGCTAAATTGAACGAAACGTAGAGTTTGTAAATCTCGACAAAAATATGCTAGCGATAACCTCAACAATATTACATAATGTGAGGATTTCACGAGTTGCAAAAAATCTAGTTAATTTATTTTTTGTTAAAACAGAACTAAAATTTATTAACAACGTTGCGTGTGATAATGTTTGCGGATACTAAAGCTATAACTTATTTGTCAGTTGGATGCTCTTATTTACATCTGGCAAAAGAAGCACAATTGCAAAACATTGTGAAAATATCAGTTGGATATTTAAAGATACGTTCAAAGTGACTACCTAAAATACCAAATAAGCAATGGGTGGTTTCTGTTCAAGAGCTTCTATCACCGCACAATACAGCAGGATAATCACAATATATTTTACTTAAATTCATCAGAAAACAAAAGAATATCAGAAAGAGATTGTTTCTGTGTCTTGAAATCAGAAGGAAATAATACAGTTAGAATTTATGTCCGATAGGCAAAACTATCAATCTTAACTCCTCCTCCTCTTCTTCTTCTTCTTCTTTGTTCCGTTTCACTTTAGGACGTTGGTGATCACAGCTCTCTACATTTCTCAGTCCTTTATAGGTCTTAGTAAAATATGCCATTTTGTTATCTGTCCTTAACTTTGCTCTATCATCTTTTTACTCAAGCTCATTAGGTAGGTTACACGTTGTTTTCCTCTGTCCCTTCAAACTGTTTTATGAGTATCAAATTCTCCAAGCCCTCTTTCCCCATTATATACTCTAGAAATTTAAACTGGATCTTCCTGATATCAAGTATACATGTCCATTTTGTTTTCATTATCTCTAAAACATTATTTTTGCTCACATCTTTGGTCCATGGCATTCCTTCTATACAACATAGTTTCTGTTGCTTCAAATCTCTTCATCTGTAAGGAGATTGTCTAGCATTCACTGACATATAGGAGGATTGATTACGGGATACTTCAGTAGACTTTTCTTTGTTCCTAACAAGATGGTCCTATTTCTTAATACTTTGCTTAGCTTTCAGAGGACATATTTCGCTATCCCAATACGCCACCGGATTTTAGTGTCGCATTTTCTGCCCTCTGTTAAAAGACTCCCGATATTTAAATCGTTATCCTTGGCATCTAAAATCTGAATTTTGTATGCTGAACTGTTCCTTTTGCTAACAATCATGCATTCTGTCTTCTTGCAATTGACGTTTAGTCCTTCTTTTTCTCACTTTCCTTCACTGACTTCTGTAAAGGTTGTAGTTTTCTTTCCGTTTCTGCTACCATCACTGTGTTGTATTTAAATCTTATATTGTTAATAAAGGGTGTTTCATTAAGACGGATGAAAGTCAGCAGTAAATAAATCAGTTTTATTGGTGAAAATTTATTTATTTCTCTATTCGATCATGTTACTTAAGTCATGGCAATTATGTGTGAAAAATAATATCGCTCAAATTTCTGTCAAGGCTCCGGCGGCACCTCCGATGGTTAAAATTTTTGATGACGTCTCTGCAAAGTTGCTCCTCGATGTCACTAATATGCCTTATTATTTCATCCTTCAGCTGTTGAATTGTTATTGGCTTGTTGGCATAGACCTTACTTTTGAGATGACTCCAAAGGAAGAAATCTAAAGGTGTCAAATCGCACGACCGTGGTGGTCAATTGACTTCGCTGTTTCGAGAGATGATGCGACCTGGGAACTTCTCATTAGATTTCTGTTTGAACGTCCATTTTCGTAATACGCTTCGATAACTTTGACACGTTGATGACTGTTATCTTTCCATGGTTGAAATTGCCAAAGACGTTAAGTTGTTATATCTGAAAGAAAAGGAAAAAAAAATAACTCATTAGAAAAAAGCTTAAACTTAATTCACATTTAAAATCGGTCTAAGTTATTGGAACACTCTTGATTATGGCTACCAATAATGAATCCTGGAAGGATTTCTCATTCTTCATTTATTGTTTCTCTGCAAAAGGTTGAATGTTTCGTGAGAAAACATGCCATTGTTCTATTTTTGTACATTTACTGAATTAATTTACTATCCGTATACATAGGTTTGCTGCCAGTATAGGTACTTGATAACATCTGATGATCGCTATTTGTGGTGGTGGAGGGTTTTGTGTGGTCCAATGACTCTGAGAGCGATACTAACCTCCTGCTATGATCCCTTTGGCAGCAAGAACCAAGACCAAGCGCGACCCCCCACCAGAAAAAACAACGTTGGAATAAGCGGATGATAAATACAACAGATTTCAAAGGTTGAACCAGCGAATGACAGGCATGATACAGATGGTGCCACTCGAAATTATAACAGATTTAGCGGCAGTCGATTGCAGTTTCATAGCTGAATTCTTTGTCTCATTCAATACATACCGCAAAGGAAGATCAGGAAATCAAGTGTGTGGGTCACTCCTGGGAAGTTGAGGTCCACCCTAAATAATTTCACACATTTGGAAAGCCCTATTCTGATTTTCTTTCACCTCCAATCATCCCTTGCAAATCTAAACGGCAATAGGGAATTAATGGAAAAGGTTTTCGTGAAACTAGAAGCTTCTAGTCCAGAACTTACACGTTGGAGGTGAATTTAGCCATCAACACTATCATTACATAGGAATCAATCGACGAGGCTTTCGAGTATTCTAATATCCTTCCAAACATATTATCCAAACTCAGTGCACGGTTTTATCGAGTTTAAAAATATTTGAAGTAATGCGCACTTGCAACGTTAAAATTCAAGTAATATATTTGAAAGATCTTCTCTTATCCAGCGATCGGGTACACTCATATTTTCTCTTGCTTGAGTCCATGAAAGAAATACCCAAATGAAACCCGTTTCCAATAATGATGAATTTTTCTTCCCGGAATCGATCCTCCAGATCTACAAATCTACAATTCGCCCTTGCATGGAATATTGCTGCCATATATGGCCTGGAGCCCCTTCTGTTGGCCTCGGGGTTCTTGATAGGCTCCAGAGGCGTATATGCAATATAATTGGCCCTGTTCTGGCATCTCGTCTACAGTCACTTTCTCACAGACGTACCGTCGCCTCTCTCTGTCTGTTTTACAAATACTTTCATGGCAATTGCTCCGAGGAGCTGCATTCGCTTGTTCCCAGACTTCATGAGTTCCAGCGCCCTACGAGGCTGGCATCCTGCTCTCACCCTTTCACTGTCGAAACTCCTAAATGTAGCCGTCTCTTCTACTCCAATAGCTTCATGTCTCGCACCTCTCGCCTGTGGAACTTCCTTCCCTATTCCAGTTTCCCTGAGAGCTATAATCTCCAGCTATTCAAATGTAATGTCAATCGACATCTCCAGTTGCCTTGATCTATCCACTATCCTTCTCCTCATCTTTTCCTCTATACCTCCTATCTGATCTGGCTCTCCGCAATTTGCTGTCTTTGTAGAGCAATAAATTTTGTTGATTTGAGATCCTGACTAAACATTGTCCTGCCAAATATTTACACAAGCTCATTATTATTCTTATTGTTTTTATTTTCTTTGATTTCTTTCCGGGTCCCGCCCAGGGACCTAAGGTTAGAAATGGCATCATGACACTTTCCACTGACAAAAAATAAAAAAAAAATATTACACAGATAAAGCCCTTCGTAAAGTGTGGGCTGTACTTGTCAGAACAATTTTTTGTATCTCCTTGAGGCATGAACTTCCAGGAATCCCTTCAATTAGTATACTGCAATATTTTCCAACTAGTCCTAGGGCTCCAACTACAACAGGGATTGTTGATGTTCCCATATGCCACATTTGTGAGATTTTTATTTCAAGGTCCTTAAATTTTGACGGCTTTTTAAAATATCTTCAAAGATACATTGCAGTCAGTAGGGACTGCCATATCAATAAGGAGGCACATTTATTATTATTATTATTATTATTATTATTATTATTTGTGCCGTGGCCCTTCAGGACATTGGCGATAATTGATCTCTAAAAATTTTAACTATCACTTCTTGATGTCAATTCAAACATTTTATTTCCATGTTCTCTAAAAAATCGTCGTCTCCGAAAAGTTCGGGTCCTAGTATACACAACATATTTCTTTTGTTTAAGGTCTCTGCATCTGTGAGTACATCGTTCAGCATGGGGATATCTCCTAACGAGTGGGCACAGTGATTGATAGGGAGTAAGTCTGGAGTCGGGAAGCTGAATATAACGTCAGTCAGCTAAGTGACACATTTTTCTATTTGTATTAATCATATATATATGAATATATATATATATATATATGTATCCTAAAAATTTCAACTATCACTTCTTGATGTCAATTGAAACATTTTATTTCCATGTTCTCTAAAAAATCGTCGTCTCCGAAAAGTTCGGGTCCTAGTATACACAACATATTTCTTTTGTTTAAGGTCTCTGCATCTGTGAGGAGATCGTTCAGCATGGGGATATCTCCTAACGAGTGGGCACAGTGATTGATGGGTAGTAAGTCTGGAGTCGGGAAGCTGAATATAACGTCAGTCAGCTAAGTGACACATTTTCTATTTGTATTAATCATATATATATAATATATATATATATATATATATATATATATATATATATATAAATAAAATTATATATATATATATATATATATATATATATACATGTGTCGAATACACACACACACACACACACACACACACACACACACACACACACACACACACATATATATATATATATATATATATATATATATATATATATATATATGTATGTATAGATCCAAGAACATAGGGGTCACTAAAACATTAAAAGATAAAATGCCGATAACTAATTCGCTGGACCAACCTTAATTGTTTTATGACCCTTCGTGCAGAACTCTTCATTGACAATTCTCGAAAGAAATTCGGATTACCAACACACAAACAGAAAATGTCTCATATCGAGAATATTTAACATTGAACATGAAGAAAAAAATTAATTATTTTTAATAATATGTGGAAATCTCCACTTTTACCTGAAGATGGTCATGAGACCAGAAACACGTGTCGTAAAATTATGTAAAACAAAGCATAATATTTTTTTAAATAAATCCACATTACAACCAAAAACGTTTGCGGCATCTCTCTTCTCTTCTTTTTATATATATATATTTATATCTCGTTGGAACCACTACAACATATTTCTTTTATATATATATATATATATATATATATATATATATATATATACCAGTTCGAATTTGACCAACGACATTTAAATAAACCGCCTCATTTAGGTAACGGAGGACTGGTAAAAATGATTAAATTTGCAGATTCGCGTGGTAAAATACAAGATGCCTGATCGTATTAGGTCTGAAAAAATAAAAAAGGATTTTTAGATAAAAAATGGATGAAATACCCAGAACGCAAACTAGGTCCCCCTAAAGATCTGATTCCTTTGATGGCTCTGGTTCAGAAGAATAAGGAAAAGATGCGGCCGGTGCTAGATTAAAGATTTTAAAACGACACAAATGCCGACGCAAAAATTGTAGGATATAAGCTATAACATAAAAATGACGTCAGCAAAGATCAAACTTGTTTCCTTTTAGATCTTCTAAATTCTAAAAAGTATATCTGTAGATTACATCAGTGAATTACTCTGGCCTTTCCAGATTGTGATGGTTAATAGCAGAAGGTACTGCCTAACCAGATTGGGATTCAGTCTAAATGTGGTCACAACAAATAATGAAGAATCGTCATCATAGCGCCGTAAATTTTTCAGGAAAAAAAATGTCGAAAAAGCAAAGTCAAGTCATAAACTTAGATAAACAAACATAAATGAGGATATCGCACCGTCGATGAGAGCATGGACAAAACTGATCCCGTTTTTATTTGAATCAGCAAAACCGGAACGGGATCGAAATAGAAGGTGGATACATTATTGGAGTTACTTTAATTGTATTATGGAAGGAGCATTTAGTTTCAAAAATTGTTATGGAGGATTTTGTGAAATGCAGTTCCGGACATTTTCGATGTCATCATGTGGCGAACCATTTTTCTCTGTGTGGGAAGCTTATGGGCTATCTACCAGTGTGTGTGTGGCTGGGCGGGGTAACGGATATCATAAATCGCAGAGATAACGCGGTTGCTTTATTTGGGGCGATGAAAATCGATATCCACCATGGTAGAGAAGACCCCACGAGTAAAAATAGCATGCATCAATAAATACAAATGCCTCACTGGTGTTCGGACGGGAAGAAAGTGAACGTATGGGTCGACGCGAGCACTTTAGAGATCGACATCTTACTAGAAGAGGACGGAACTATACATCAGAATGCGTTTAACTTACGTCCCGTTTCTTGCAAAACTTTAACACAGAGTTGGACGCCGTGTTAAAAAATTGTGAAACCTATTCAGCGGAAGCCAGAGGGTTTTTATTTTTCAGATGGACTTTATCCTTTAAAAAAAGATGGATATCAACACGTTAACATTTATTCTAGGATTCGGATCAAGGTAAAATGTGAGAGGTTTTTTATTATTCAAAGATTTAATCAAGCTAAATGAATTTTCCTAACTGGTATTTGTCCTGTTTTGATCGTTACAATATGAAGCATTAGGATTACAACCTCGCTGGCCGGTTGATTCGATAAATATAAGGATCAAAATAACGATTTTTGCTGATTAGAAGACTGGTGACCATCAAAAAAAAAAAATTAAAAACTATGGCATTCATTTTGATCGTTACATTGGTAGCATTAGAGTACAACCTCGCTGACCGGTTGATTCGAGAAGCGTAGGATCAAGGTATCTGAAATGTCAAATTAATAGTTTGAATATACCATGAAGAAGCTAAATATCATAAATTTAAATTATCAGAAGAACGTTACATTGGTAGCATTAGAGTACAACCTTGCTGACCGGTTGATTCGAAAAGGGGATCAAGGTAACAGTTTTAGAAGCTGAAAGGTGACTGAGTGACCATCAACACGTTAAATTCCAAAATGGCATTCAGTTTGATCGTTTTGGTAAAGCATTAGAGCCAACATTGTTGACCATTGAAAGAATTTGTAGGATCACGGTAACGAGTGTGAAGCTGATTAGAAGACTAGTGACCATCAAACAAAATGCCAGATTTATAAATTCAATAATACGTTTTATTACATCCATTTCTGGATTTTGCTTCCGGTTGATTCGAAACAATCTCTAGGATCAAGTAAAATATGAAAGAATCTGATTATTCCACTAAATGATGATATTTAAAGAAATTGAAGGATGGACTCTGTTTGATCGTTACATTGGTAACCACTCAGAACCTCGCTGACCGGTTGATTCGAGAAGCGTAGATTCAATGTATGTCTTCGATTAGAAGGTCAGCAGAACACTGGTGACCATCAAGTAGTCCCAAAGAATGCCGGTATCGTTTGTCAGTGAACGATAATTGGTAGCATTATTTTTTTATAACAATACAAAAATTTTGACCGGTTTTTCGAGTCGGTTTTTTGGTTCGACGTGGATATTTTCAGCGAGTTTTTTTTATTTTTGTACGCTGATAAACGCTGTAGATACCTTTTCGTGACCTTTTAAAATATTAAGAAGATGCCAATGAAGCAGATCCTTTTTAAGGGTTTTTTTCTAAAATAAAATATCTCTGGGGAGTTTAAAAATTTAATTTAAAATTTAAAAAGATACTGGAACCTGATTGTGTAAAAAAACCTGGATCAAACTCGCGCCCTTCGGAAGATAAAAACAAAAACGTAGTGCAAGAATTTATTATAAATTTAATAAAAAAAGCTCTGTTATTCATATATAGATATATATATAAATATTTATATAATAGACAGCGAGAGAATTGTTTCGCGGGGTGGAACAGTGCTAATACTATCATTGTTCATTATTGTCAAACTGAATTTTTTTCAAAATACAGGGTGACCCCAAAAAACCCTCCCACCAGAAAATGCGTGTTTGCCAGAAATTCCCAATTTAGCAACACTGCGAGACAGGCATCTGTTTTGGTACATTTAAAAATTTCACCAAGTTAAATTCAAGATGAATTTTTTAGTATGCCATTTTTTTGTTGGCATAAATCAATGAGGAATCTCAACAGCAGATTTCAAGAATGCATTCGTATGATCACTGTGCTCTACAGAACGTAATTTAAAAAATGAAAATTCCATCATTTAATCTTCATGGCATATTTTATTCAATTACTATGAATAAAATATTTGTTTCCATTATCTTGGTTTTTTGGGTTTTAAATAGTTCCCTTTTTTGGGGTTAACCTATTGTAAAGGTTTTCGCCTGGAAACTAACCGTAATTTGTCTTGATTGAAATTTTTTCTTTGTAAGGGATTATGAGATTCCCTTGTGATAATTCTCACAACAGAGAAGGTACCTGGTGTTATTGTTAATAACCAGTTTAAATTATTGCATGAATGCCATCCAGTTTACATGCTTTGTAGTTGATCTTCAAAAGTATAGTTTTGATAACATTCAACCATTGTGAGCGATATCCATTCATCTAATAGAACTCAGTTATAAGTTGAATTTGTCAAAGAAAGTGATTTCCTGTTGGAATTAAGTAGAATATGAAGAGTTGTTACGAGATTTGTATTATGTTTAGTATTAATAAATTGGGTGATTAGATTCTGTACTAAAATGGTTTAATTATTCAAAATTCGGTTAATATTAAATGCGAGATACAAGCTGAATAAAAATCGAAGATATCTTTCAATACATGACTGACAAGATTGGTTTTCCGATAAAAGTCCATGATCATTTCTTTCTGATTAGTTATTTAGCCACCAGTTTTTACGTAGGCTATAGAATTTAAAAGGTCCTACTGTTTACCCATTGGGGGAGATAAAATCACCAATACATTTCCCAAGGGGGTTAAATAAAATGTAAAGTTAATTTAACGGATTCGACTGAAATTGGAACTCGTTTTTCCGGTTCCTCAAAATTCAAATAAAGGATTACGTCACCTTCTAGAAAAATTACTGTTTTTTACATGCTCTTATATAAAGCCATTAGAGTAGTTCGCGTGATCGACTAAACACAAAAAGACTAAACATAATATATATATTGATTTAAAAACAAATATTAGATAAGAAAACAAAAAAAAAAATATAATATATAATATATATTTATATATATATATATATATATAAAATTAATTACATTAAATCGATGTTTAAATAATTTTCCGAAGTTCCTGTAAACAGAAATTTTACCGGGTCTTCGGGAAAAAGTGAAAAAAATGTTTCTTATTTTCATTCTAACTGGGAAAATGAAAACCAGTCTCTAATCTTCACCTTCCTCGTTTCAAAAATCGGATCGGTTTTCATCGAAAATCGGCTTGTATGTGTTCACAGGGACATGGAAATTTTTGTCCTAAATAAAAATTATCCATATGTATACTTTGGACTCCTTCATATAAAATATATTGTTCTTCACATCCTATATTTTGATATATATATCGGATAAATACAGGGTGTCCATAAAGTTCGTGTGCACTCTAAAAAAAATGATACCTTTATTTGTATTTGCGATAGAAATAATCTGTAAAAAATGTTATAAAGTTTAATGTACCTAGTTTTAAGTATAGCTAAAATAACTAATGCGATTTCAGGCATTACTGTAAATCAGTTTGCAAAATTTTTCTGTGACCTGCAAAATCATATTACCCTTTGTATTGCTAATGATGGAGGACATGTGGAAACTTAAAACCTTAAAAAATATAGATTTACTTCTTTCTAATCCTTTTTTTACAAATTATTTCTATCGTAAATACAAATAAAGTTATAAATTTTTAATGTGCACACGAACTTTATGGACACCCTGTATATTCAAACCCAGACATAAAAGAAACAAGAAAACTGCAAATATCGTCTTTGTGGATATAGAGATGAAGCATTAAAATTATACATCTGAATCTAGCATATTAACTATTAACATATATGAATATGTACGAATTTTGCAAATGACTCTGATTTGATTGAGTTGTATACTTTGGAATTTTAGAAAGCTTAATCAATTTAAGTCAGATGACAAATTCGTTAACAACGAAAACAATGTATGTTAAATTGTTCCAGCAGCTTAAACGGAACAAAGAGGATAAAAAATTGGAAATATGTGAACTTTGGTAGGTAAGCAAAAATTGTTAGAATTGAAGGTAATGTTTGTGTCCATAATTAATTGGCGATACGTGTAAAAATGATGGAAAAATTGAAATGTCTATGAAAAATTAACTCACTATATGACAGTATTATTGTATTCGGCAAGAAATATTGAAAAGCTTGTTGGACTCTTGAGAAGACATTCTGTTACTTTATTCAAAATAATATGACCAGATATTTCTAATGACAAAATTCAATAATAATAAGACGAAGAGAAAAAAAAAACGAAAAAAAAAAATAAAGAGAAATGCATTGAGATCTTGTATAAAAATTCAAGATCTGTGGAATATAAGAATTATTATCATCTCAGTAATTATTGAAGCCCCAAACACACTTCCAAGTTTCTACAATGGAGAACTCAAATGATAACGAAATCAAAGAAACGAAGAAAGAGTGCAAACCAAATTATTTTGCAATGTGAGAAAGTAACTGATAATGAGAATTTCATAATGTGAAAAGCAGTTACAACAATAAGAAAACAACAAAAATATTGTAATGTAAGCAAGTGAGCTTGATTCAACTATACAAATAAATCGTATACACTAGCTTGCCAAAATCATGAGATAGGGTTACGATGTTTAGTATCTAATAATTATCACATTTTTCTCCTATTTAGCATGAATGCAAATACAATGATACCCCGCCTATCCGCGTTTCAGCATTCGTGGCTTCACACTTTCGCGGATTTTTCTTTAGAATATATGTACTTGTTATTTGCGGAAACTACGAATATTCGCGTGTTTTTCTGAAGAACAAATGTACAAATTATTCACTGAGAACTCCCTCGATTCGCGTATTTTTTTCGATAGAACATATTTAAGATATTCTTGTATTATTTTTCTTTTATTTACGTCACTTAAAACATATAACAGTCCATTTTTATGGTAAAAGTTAGCAGAATTTTACATCTTCATTGTAAAAAACAAACAAAAAAAAACCTGCGTAGTGTTTGGGGCTGCGGTCGGGGTCTTAAAAGTGGCTTATGCTAAGTCTGGGGTGGGGGGTCATCATCACAGTTCTGTTTTTAGAAAAATAGTTTTTAGAAAATGTTTTAAACTTTATATTTTATGTCTTGCTTGTTACACATATTTTATACATTATTTCCAATACTTGCATTGATCTATGCATAATTAAAAACGGTTATTCTATGTATGAAAGGAAATTTACGCTAAGTGTATGGTCACCAATACTATTTTTCAAAAATGTTTTTAAAAAGGTCTGAAATGTTTCTAAAGTGGTTAAGATGAACGTTTAAGGATATGGGGTTTTAACAATCAAAATAGGTACTTATAAGCACTTTTAGGGGGTGGTTACAAGTATTCATGGATTCTAACTATTCGCGGACGGTTCTGGTCCCTAACTCCCGCGAATGTGGGGGGATCACTGTGTCATAATATTGCTCAAAATCAGCTGGATTTTTAGTTACTTTATTATATTTAGCGTATTATGGATAAGTTAACCTTAAATTACGATTCACCATTTCGGTTCAATTAAAAATAGTTTTTTTTTCTCAAAAGTTACAAACAACTACTTTACAATATTTTAATCCAATTGCAAATTGTTAGGGATATTATAATTCAGTACCTCTGATTGCAATATAAACTTAAGCTACTAGTAAGTTACATACAGACATGCATATTTGGGCACCTCAACGTGGGGTAATGGTTAGAAAGCTTGTCTTGTTAGATCAATTACGACTGAGTAGTGAGTTCAATCCTCACTGTGTCCTCCGTACTTCCGTCCTTGTGTCAGATCTAAGCCGAGCTTAGAAAATCGCTACACAGACATACATATTCAGACTTCTTTACATGATTTGTTTTTATCTCCTCTTCCGGCTCGTGTCGAGCATCGCAACTCTGTCCTCTTGGCAATTCGGTTTACTTTTGTCACTTTTGAGTCGTCTATTAGACATTTTTTTATTAACAGGACTTCTTTCTGTTACCAGCGATTCGACTGGGATTTATTTTGCGATTTTCTTCGTGATAATCCCTGAGATTGATATTTTTAACATTCCTATTAATAATTGTGCCACTGAAGGTTCTTTGGTACAAGCTGGTATCGATGTTTTTGTACGTTTTTCAGAAATAGCTGGTAGAACGAAAATATCCTATCACCACACCCGCATATTCAGCCACTATAGTCCACAGGTATCACTTTTCCGGCTGTACCAGGTCCGGTCACACGAGACGCTTTTTTGTGTTTGTTAGTAATAATTGTAAACGTATCCTCAAAGAAGATAAATCTTTGTTTGCTGACAAAATGGGGCATCAAAAAGGTTGTCTTCTTTCTATTTTTGGCTTTTAGTTTTCTTGTTTTCTTACCTAAAATTTGTTTTTTTTTATCACATTTTATGAGGTAGTATATAGTCTCTAATAAGTTTGGCCCTCCTGACTAATGACGATTCTGTAATAGCGTATTAAATAAGAGTAAGTCTTCCTCTTTTTACTCAATTTGAGGTGTTAATATTTGCTGATAAAACAGAATGTTTTGCTCGTAACTTATCTTACAATTCTACCATTGACTCATCAGGGATATCTTTGACTGACTATCCTCTTAGAACTGAGTTTCAATTGTGTGATAAACATATAATTCCGTCCATGGATTCGGCTAGCATCTTTAAATTAGACCCCCACAAAGCATGGTATCCCTGCAGTAGTCTTTAAGCAATTTAATCCTAAACTAGATCTTGTTCTCTTTAAACTCTACAATAAATACCTTACTGCGTCTTCCTTTCAGCTTGTGGAAATCCTCTTTTGTAGTTCCAGTTGTAGGCCAACCTTCTGATCCTTATAACTATTGGCTTATTAACTTTTTAACTGTTTTTGCCAAAGTACTACAGACCAATCAATTCTGAATTGGTTTCACCTTGCAAACTTAATTTAGTCAAACAATATGAATTTCGCTTCTCTAGATAACCATTGATATATTAATGATTATTAATGAAAAAGTACATTAAGTATTACATAACAATGGTGAAGATTGGGCTGTTGCTTTAGATACCTGGGAGGCATTTGATAGAGTATGGCATTTTGGTCTTACTCAGAGGTTGAAAGGTTATAATGTTTCTGGACGAATTTTTGAACTCATTCAGTTTTTCTTATGAAATCACGAAATGAGATTTGTCTTAAACGACCACTCTTCTAGATCTTTTTGCTTAATATAGGTGTCCTCCAGAAAACTATCCTTGGATCTACGTTATTCCTAATTTACATCAACAACCTTCCTGACGTTGTCAGTTTTCAATTCGGTTATCTATACTGATGACACAACTATTTACTCCTGTCTTAATAGTAAATATGATCAGCTTGATAAAGTGAAATTGGCAGCTGATATTAAAATGCACCTGCATTATGTTGTTAAATGGGGCAAAGAATGGCTTGTTAGTTTTAATGCCTCTAAAACGAAACTACTCTCTTTTAATAGGCTGAGAGAACCCTTTTTGCCTTCCTTTAGCAGGAGAATGATTTAATGTACCATATCTGGCAAATGTTTTCCGCTGATAAATAGTTGAAAGATTATATTAAATCGTTTGGTAGGTCTATTACTAAAATTAAATATTTAGAGATACTTGATAAAATACAAAAAATAATCTGGCATCTTGGCTTCAGTCACTTTCCCACCGCAGTAATATAAATTGCCTTTAGTATAAATATTTTCATAGTAATTGTTTTGATGAGCTTTCCTTTAAGGTACCTATACTTTATGAATTTGAAGGCAGTACTAGATTGTCGTCAACGTCTCGTTATTTTACAGTTGATATAACTAGATGTAACCGTAAGTTCTACGCTAACAGTTTCTTCTCTCGAACTTCTCGCTTGTGGAACTCTATTCTGGCTTCTTGCTTCCCAGTCAATTTTGATTTCCAAGAATTTAAATGCTGTGTTAATCGTTACCTTCTGTCTTCTTAATTCTTGTTTTTTTAATGTTCTCTCTTCTTAAAAGTGTTCTTTATCTCATATTCTCTCATAACTTTGCTTCTTAGAGGCTTTACTGCCTTGCTTGAGCTGAAATGATTTTAAAAAAAGTACATATAGATAATAGGTGTTTTAAGCGTTTTAGATCTAAATGTTTGAGTTTGCTATATGTTGAAAATTATCTATATGAAATAAAATGTCAAAGTATTAGAGATAATCAATACATAATAATGTGCACTTTTTTCCTTCGTTTGAATAACGACTCCTATCGGAGTGGCATAAATTCTCCACGTTGTATGGATATATTTATCCAGGAGCGTTCTATTGCAGTTCAAAACTGATCTGTTTAATACATACAAAATGGATTTTAAATCTAG
>CAHIKZ030002489.1:152500-195000 GCA_903632075.3 Acanthosepion pharaonis | reverse complement strand
TTCTGCATAAAACACCCCCAAACCATGATGCTGCCACTACCAAATTTCACTGTTGGAACCGTGTTCTTTTTTTTGAAGGCATCGCCATCTTTCCTCCATACATGATTTCTAGAATTATGTCTAAACAACTCAGTTTTGGTTTCGTCTATTCATAATATTTTTTCCCAAAACTGTTTTTCCTTATCCTTATGTTTTCGAACAAATTTCAACCTGGCATCTCTGTGTCTTTTCAATAGCAGTGGAGTTTTCCAAACGGAGGGTGACTTTATATTGTTTCTACGAATTTCATTGCTTATTGTCTGTTTAGTGACACAGATTCCTGATGAAAGCAAATCATCCTGCAACTCTTGACGAGCAACCATTTGATTTTGTTTAATTTGACGCATTAACTTCCTCGAAGATCTTGAAGAAATCTTTCGTCGAGCACTTGTTCTTCTTTGGTTTTCAACAGTTTTGAGATTTTTGTAAATTGCAGTGAATGAACTAATAGTAGTAAATGGAATATTCAGGTTGTCTGAAATTTTCCTGTATCTTTTATCTTATTTCCAGAGCTTAACATTCAGTTCTTTTTGCGAATTTGTAAATTCCTTAACTCTTGCCAAGATAATAAACTTCTTGCACTAATATCAATTGTAGAATGATTTGTTTGTATTTTTAGACTAAAAATAACTATTGATTACATTATTGGAACATAGAGTATTAAAGCAATTTAAAAGTTTTAAAATCTGAAATTTTCATTGTATGATGGAAAAATGGGATTTATTTCTATTAAATCAATTTTTTCTGTTTTATATGCATATTTATTTATTATGCATCTAATTACTGTTAATTATATGAAAAGTATTTTCATTCATTAACTGGAAATACAACAAATTAAAAATTTGTATGTATACGAATATTTTCCCTCACTATATATATATATATATATATATATATATATTGTTATTTATTGATAGTTGATAAACTTGGTTTGAACAGATTTGCATCATATAAAAATCTCCATAAATCATATAAACATCTCCATAAATCATATAAATAAATTATGTGTTTTATCTGGTTCGAAGTCATATTTGGAAATCATTCGGTATAAAAGTAAGCAAAATTCTAACATTGCATAAATTACGAATCGTTCGTAATATATATCACCAAAAAATAATGATTATAATATTTGTATTTTTGTTTATTTAAAATATTCTCTTTAATTTTTTGTATATATGTCACTGCATTTTTATTTTATGTTTACCCTAGCGTATGCCTGTATACATTTTCATTCCAGAGGTCAAATAAAAATCACTATCTTTGGTACTTCTATAAAAAAAATTACGCTGATAGATTTTCTAGAAATTTTCGAATGCTTTGCACTATTCAGAAAATTACCTATTTTTAAATATAAAAAAAAAAAAAACCAAAAGAGTTCTGTGCTAGATCTTGAGAGTTGACTGATAGTATATTTAGAAACTTTGCCCATGATCTATCTATCTATCTATCTATCTATCTATCTATCTATCTATCTATCTATCTATCTCTCTCTCTCTCTCTCTCTCTATATATATATATATATATATATATATATATAAGATATTTACATCTGTCTGTCTATATATCTATATAAGACTGTTCGTAGTACATACTAAAGGCAAGATGTGTAGAGGGAAAAAAGTCAATAAACTAGAGAGGTGATGGAGGCATGGTAAAAGACAAACATTGATAAGAACTAAAAATTACAGGAATATGTGAAAAAACAGCTAACCTTATCATAAAAAGTAACACACCTGCAAGATCAAAACTTCAAAGAACCAACATTATTTACGAGTTCAAATGATCCTTAAGGAACTGTTTTCCTGGTGAAACTAAACTCATAAATAATTACATTGGTTATACTAGTAGATGCCTATCCAGGCGACTCACGTTACATCTGCCCGATCACACTTTCATTAGGACTCATCTAAACACACACAAAAACCTGCGAGACTCTATCCGAAACATGCTAGTAGAAAATAAACGTATAATAGACTCATTCACATGTAAAAAAGATTAAAAATAATGGAAGCCCTAATATTGAGAAAGAGAAATCCAATACTCAATAACATTGGCTACGAACACGTGTGCTAACCGTCTTTGAAAAATCAACTATTCCTATAATTTCAGAGACATGCATACCCCCTCCCCGGATATTCAGTTAAAAAAAAAAAAAAAAAATAAGAATCGCCCTTGGTAATGGCTAAAAGAATAGACAAAAGCGTTCGGATATGCAGAATATTTGGACAGATTTTACACACTTTGTGCCCAGAAAAGAAAACACTTGTACGAACACAAGAAAAATTAGATAAAAAGCTTAATCGCACTAACTTGTCTGTCGACATTCAAGAAACACACACACGTGTGCGCGCGCGTACACACACACACACACACACACACAAATATATATATATGTATATATGTATGTATCGAGAGAGAAGAAGAGAGAGAGAGAGAATATCGCATAAATTACAGACTTGTAATACATGTATAATATGCAGCTATTTCGTGGTTATCGAAACAGTTTCAAAAAATAGTTCCTTAACGAATATACCTTTGGTACGAATTAAAATGTCTTATAAATTATACGAAATAGCTGATCTCGGCTTAAAAACTAGTAATAAATGTTTTAAACACTTAACCATACCATATCAGACTGTCCAAGCAGGCTGGTCTTAACAATTTTTCTGTTTCCAAGTTAATTAAAGACCAAGGAAGACAGCCAAATTAAAAAGTCGAATATTAAGAAACATACCTTTGAACAACACAATTAATCAACTCAAGGCTATATATGGTTGACGTGTGAAAAGAGAAATCACTAAACCTTAATTAAATATTTGTAAAAAAAAAAAACTAGGCAAAAATACTCTTCCACTAACAGACATGAGATGTCAATGATTCTGTGATTAATTTTATTTCATGATAAAAACCCATAAAAATGCAGTGACATATATACAAAAAATTAAAGAGAATATTTTAAATAAACAAAAATACAAATATTATAATGATATAAAATATGAAATTCAAATATTAAAATCATTTAGGAGAGGTAATAGATGAAGAGGGGAAATGAAAATACGTAAAAAGATAGATAAAACTAGAGACAACTTTACATTACATTAAAGTGGAAAGGACGATGCGACAGATAAAAAAAAACTTGTAGACAAAAAGAAAACAGTGAGTTGTTAATTTTTGTGAATTTTATAACAGATTACTTATTATTATTTCATTATTTCATTATTTTATTATTATTTATTATTTAGACAAAAATTGAAGCAAAGTATTAAACAAAACTTTCTAGGGAGCACCAAGTAGGCATCTATCTATCTATCTATCTATCTATCTATCTATCTATCTATCTATCTATCTATCATTTAGTCTGTTCATATCTATCTATCTATCTATCTATCTATCTATCTATCTATCTATCTATCTATCTATCTATCTCAGTCTGTTCATATCTATCTATCTATCTATCTATCTATCTATCTATCTATCTATCTATCTATCTATCTATCTATCTATCTATCTATCTATCTATCTATCTCATCTTTTCATCTATCTATCTATCTATCTATCTATCTATCTATCTATCTATCTATCTATCTCAGCCTGTTTATATCTATCTATCTATCTATCTATCTATCTATCTATCTATCTATCTATCTATCTATCTATCTATTCCTTTATGTTTATCTATCTATCTATCTATCTATCTATCTATCTATCTATCTATCTATCTATCTATCTATCTATCTATCTCAGCCTGTTTATATCTATCTATCTATCTATCTATCTATCTATCTATCTATCTATCTATCTATCTATCTCAGCCTGTTTATATCTATCTATCTATCTATCTATCTATCTATCTATCTATCTATCTATCTATCTATCTATCTATCTCAGTCTGTTTATATTCATCTATCTATCTATCTATCTATCTATCTATCTATCTCAGCCTGTTTATATTCATCTATCTATCTATCTATCTATCTATCTATCTATCTATCTATCTATCTATCCATCTATCTATCTCAGCCTGTTTATATTCATCTATCTATCTATCTATCTATCTATCTATCTATCTATCTATCTATCTATCTATCTATCTATCTATCTCAGCCTATTTATATTCATCTATCTATCTATCTATCTATCTATCTATCTATCTCTATCTATCTCAGTCTGTTCATATCTATCTATCTATCTATCTATCTATCTATCTATCTATCTATCTCATCCATTTCATATCTATCTATCTATCTATCTATCTATCTATCTATCTATCTATCTATCTATCTATCTCAGCCTGTTTATATCTATCTATCTATCTATCTATCTATCTATCTCAGCCTGTTTATATCTATCTATCTATCTATCTATCTATCTATCTATCTATCTATCTATCTATCTATCTATCTATCTCAGCCTGTTTTATATCTATCTATCTATCTATCTATCTATCTATCTATCTATCTATCTATCTGTCTCAGCCTGTTTATCTATCTATCTATCTATCTATCTATCTATCTATCTATCTATCTCAGTCTGTTTATATTCATCTATCTATCTATCTATCTATCTATCTATCTATCTATCTATCTATCTCAGCCTGTTTATATTCATCTATCTATCTATCTATCTATCTATCTATCTATCTATCTATCTATCTATCTCAGCCTGTTTATATTCATCTATCTATCTATCTATCTATCTATCTATCTATCTATCTATCTATCTATCTATCTATCTATCTATCTCAGCCTGTTTATATTCATCTATCTATCTATCTATCTATCTATCTATCTATCTATCTATCTATCTATCTATCTATCTATCTATCTATCAAGTAATCCAAGTAGATCCCACTAACATTAAATATTAAAACTGATCCACTAAGAGATCTCAATATAATTTTTATTATAGAGCATTTAAATGAATTGCAATTAATGAGATCCAAACAATTTACCTCATGCAGATGATCATTTCTTGCTTGGGAATGTAGTTTTTCCCTAGACATATCAATGTAAATACATTTGCTAAAATGAACAATATCTCACGTTTCTTCACAGGAAATTTGAAAAAGCAAAAGAAGGAAAATATGAAAGAAGAAAAAGGTACGATCAAAAGGAGAGGGAGTAAGAATTGGCCTATAGTAGAGGAGGGAGTTATATCGATAAAGAGCTTAAGGGACCTAAAGTGGTTGTGGTGGAGTCAGGTACAGTCTTTTGAAAATGGACACTGACATAAATGTAACCTATCAACACCTGTGCAGGGAAGAAGAATGAAAAAATGGCCATAAAACATTTTAGAGTGGAGCTTAAATTTATTATAGAATGAGAGTAAATAACGCATGTATATTGTACAAAGACTATAAACCCAATTTCTCAAATAATACCCGATCTAGGTTGATCAAACTCTACCACTCATCCCTTCAACCCCTCAACCTCCGGCGTCTTCCTCTTTTCCATTTGAGGCGCCCAATTTTCAGAATGAACCGAACTCAGGGGTAGCTGGCCGCACGCTTAAAAGATGAGTACCCGTAGATTGTTCGACCGGTCACTGGCCAAATTCCGCCTGCTGCCCACGTTGTGTTAGTTTTTAGATCCAGTAAGCTGGGTGTCCATACGTTCACGGTCGGTTGGGGATGTAGGCACGGCTGTGAGGGTGGACAGGCAGGAAAATTAGAATGGAGCTTAAATTTATTATAGAATTCGGCTGATACTATGTTAGTTGAAATTTGTTCCTATGGCGACACTTGGAGAGTGGTGAAATAATATTATGTCAGTTGGAATTTTTCCTATGACAACACTTGGATACCAATTTATTCTTTTTGTTTAGTAGAATATCTTGATTCTTAATTTTAATGATTTTAATTTTCTCCCCCAAACATAAATTGCATCTAACCTTAAAGCTATTTTGGAGTCTGAGCAAAACCTATAAATTCCCAGTCAATTTGAGGTTTTAGGTCTTTCTCCTCAGTTCTCAAAAAGTTTGGGGAGAGAGAGTTTGGTGTTTTAGTCCTGGGTTGAAAAAAAGTGTCTGTGGTTATAAAATCTTTTTTTCCATTCCCCAGAAATCCCAGTATAAACTTGGTGGTTTGATATATTTTCTTTAGGGTAAATAGTTACTTGATAAATAACATTAGATGCTCTAGATTTTCCCTCGACTGGGCAAAGGTTGCTATTTCTACAATTACAAGAAGATGTATTAGAATTCTTGTTGACACCATTGAATTTGTTAAGGATATACTTGTTGTGGGAGTCAATTACTCTAAACATGTTGTTAGTACATGAATAACTTATTTTAATGGTTTTTCTATTGAAGATCTTACCTAGAGGGTTGTTATTCTGAAAATGTTTTGTTTATAAGTTTCAGGAAAATTTGTCCAATATTAATTCTAGATGATCTACAGAAGTGGGTGGAGGAATGAACCAAATAATATTTCTTTTTTTTTGTGGATTACTATTCTTAACTTCCCTATGGTTATTTGTGAGGTTTAAGTAAGATAGTTTATGTGCAAAACCACTTTTCTGGAGGGCATTTTCGTACAATGGTTTATTCTTATCAAATATATTCTTATTAAATGACAATTCTTGATTCTAGAAACAACGGTAATTGGTATCTGCTTCAAGATGGTGTGCAGGTAGTCCGAGTTAATGTTAATATAATTAGGAGTTTCGTGTTCCTTGTGGTAAGGTTTAAATGCATTATTATTAAAGTTAAGTGTGATGTCAAGGTAATCAACTATTTTTATATTGGAATTGATCTCTATCTTCAATCCCTGGAGCATAAAAGCTCTAATGAATTTTTCTGTAATTTAACAGTAAGAGGACCATTACTATTGGGGGACATAAATGAGACCGTCATCTCTATACAGACCTACTTGTCCCGGTTCAATAAATCTACCAATCATCTCCAAAATATAAATACAGACAAGATCAGCTATTTGTGCCGAATCATATGACACCATTGGAACATCAAATCTTTAATCCCACATGTAATCCAGGTGGAATCATTAAAGGATAGAATTGACTTCCTGGCAGCAAATGTGATATTGATATCTTCATCAGATATCACAATATAGTTCTTAGCAAATCTAATGCAATCATTCAAAAGGTGACTAGACATAGAGGAGTAAAAGTCGATGGTGTCGAATTTAATAAACGTAGCTTTCTTTTTCCCCCTCATATTATTGAACCACCCGATGATATCAGATGAGACTTCCTAAAGATTGACAGGCCGGAGCATACAACGGCAGAAACTTTATAATAAATATGGCGACAAAGATGAGGACATTAGTCCGAATAATGTAAATAATGTACATAATACCTCATCTCAGAAATATATGCAAAATTATACATCTAACAAGTATGACATATTTCAATTACAGCTAATTAATGGTTATTATATCATGAGATAACTCCAATTAAATAAATGCTTTGATATTCTAAATCATCGAAACTTAAATGATAACAACCACGCTGAACTCCTTACTGATAAAATATTCTAGAGTAGTGAATAGCAGTAATTTTGGAAATCGAGAGTGCTTTGTCATTTTCGTTTTTGATTCATTTCAGATGTCCAATCGGCGTTAATCTTGAAAATGCCAAAGGTAGAAAAACCAATTTTCCACAACATATTCTTCAATCTCTGTTCCTTCCTTCTATCTTTATTCTGACTATTGACTAACCTCCACTTTTCTTATATTCTTCTCATCGCCTCTAACTAAACCTCCTCCATCGACCGTATCATCGCAAACTTAGTCGGCAGTATACAGCGAAAGAGATCAAGAATGTGCGTGCGGGTGGAGACCTTGTGCTCTTTTGTTAGTTAGTTGATGAGTGGGATAGTCTCATCGAAAGTGGGTTGTGGGATGAAGATGGGTAGAACTGAAAAGCAGAGGATTGGTGTGGTGATAGTTAGTTTGGAAAGCGTTGGGTGGTGGCAGAAGTAGAGATTTTTAATTAAATTGTGACTTTCGTTGTTACCCGCAAAAATAAGACCTTTTTAGTTGGATAACTCCAGTCAGGAAGAGAATCACAAGTAGCACGCAAAGCACGGATCATGAATCCCATAGCGTGACCACGCCTAGTCAGCTGACCGCGGATTCGACTTTCTGATTGGTTAAGATCCTCTTTTCGTTCCCGACCGGTCAAGTTAACGGTCGGCATCTCTTTCAACTCGATTTTGACTTGAAAGGGATAATGTGTGCAGACCTCGACGTTTCAAAATTATGAGTTGATGATTGATACATAAAGAAAGTGAATTTGGACTGACTCATCACTTAGTTCTTTAGTGAGGATTTGGAGTATTTGGAAGTTATAAGTCTGGGGCTTATTTTCAAATTCAATCACCCTTTTTCCTTATTTTCTGAAGACAACAAAATTAAACACTATATTTCTGCTACTAAATATATATAACACTCCCTATAGTTTTGCTTACATTTTTTATATTAGAAATCTAAAAAATAGTATAAAGATTATAAGTTCTTCATTGACTAGAAACAACACATTAACATCTCTCTGGTGTAAGTAACTTGTAACGCAGATCAAGACTAGGTAATTCCCAAAAGTAAGGTTCCTATAGATAAATTTTGAGATAAAATCGAAAATGAAAATCTATTTAATTTATTTCTTATACATTTTACACATTTTTGTTGCACCATATGAGATCTAATGATGCATATGCATTCTGTTATGTGCATACATGACTGACGAGGCAGATTTTTCCCGCAGTAGGTTGTCATTTCTTTCTGCGGTAGACCAGTTGCCTATAGAACCCGGTCTGCCCTGCTATTTACCCATAGTTGGGGAAGAAGAAGAGGATTCATACTTTTCCTAAGGGTATTAGCACGTACGTGAATGTAATGAAATTCGACTTGAATTCGAACTCGACTCTCCGATTTCCTCAATCCGAGCCGTTATCCATTACTCCATCTGACTTATATTTTGCCACTGGTTGGTTGATTTCCGTTGAAGGAACAGTAAAAGAAAGTTTCTTGTAATTGGATATTAGTCGCCTGATTTTAAAGTAACCATTTTAGAGCTTGATTATATAAAGAAATTTTAAAATATTGCTTCGTTTAATTAGTAGAAGCAAAAGTAAATATAAAAAAAACAAAACAAACTATGACCAATATGACAAAGTAAACAAACAAATTTGAATACAAAGAATCATATCTCGTTCAAAACATTTATTTTTTGTCAAAAGTGAACATTTGACTCAGATAAGAACATTTTATTTAACTAGTAATTGAATCAGTTCAGTTCGATTATTCACTATTTTGTATCATTCATAGGGCAAACTATTCTTGTATTTCCAAGAATAATCTGAATTTAGATACATTATCTTTGCTATTGACAATGTTCTAGATGATTGTATACGTTTGTTTATAGTAATTTCAAAGGGAGATAGCAAATCAGTATTCGAGATAGGGATACAGAGCTCTTTGAACTTTGCCCATTAACACGTAATTGCAAAGAGAAAAATATAACATACAAAGCGAAAGAGACAACGAAGGATAAACAATGAAAGAGACGATTTATATCGCAACAGCTGGGAAAGAATTTACGGAAAGTCATTAAGTCATTTGCTACCATTCAAATACGAAAGGTATTATGCCAATATACACACACACACACACACACACACACACACACACACACACACATATATATATATATATATATATATATATATATATGAAGTAAAAACTAAGTAAAAAACATTAAAAGGAACGAAAACTAAAGGAATGAAAGATAAAGAGACAGAAACTACAATCTGTTTATAGAGAAGAAACTTAAATTATCGAATTTAAAGACGCCAATAATTTAATAAACAAAAGAAAAGTAATTATTTTGAACTGTTGGAACACACGTTTGCATTTTGAAAACCGTAAAAAACAATAGATCTTGAGTGTGTTTATAATACATAGCTATTTTGAAAAATCGCTAAGCGTGAAAAATAGTTAATGGGTAAATACAACGAAAAGCCTACAACAAATAGATATATATTTAGCGTGTGGAAATATTTACAGAATTTTTATGGGTTCGTTACTGTGAATTAAAACCCTAGTTTAAAAAAGAAATGGGGAAATGTTTGCACGCACATATTATATATATATATATATATATAGTGAGTGATTTGTTTTAAGGCTTATCAACCTTTTGCAAATTATTTAAATCCAGAAAATATTATTAGATTGTAAGAATTTTTGGTGAGAATACTGATTTACTGATACAAATCCTACTAATTAACCCATAGATGGGGGAGAAGAGGTGGATTCATACGTTTCCCAGGGGTAGTTGCATGTAAGTAAATATAATGAACACCGCTGCAACTAGAATCCGGCTCTTTGATTTCCAATTCCAAGCCATAGTATTAGCAAATAGTAAATAGCAGGAAAGACTGGGTTCTATAGCCTTGGCAACAAGTCTAGGAGAAGGACAACTCTGAATTCAAAACCTGTACAGGTTTGTTTGGGGACCTTGTGGAACATAGTGCACCAGGTCTATGTATTCGGCCCTTCAATAACTATGGTTGTCTCTGTACAAAGACTTCACCACTATAATCAAGTCATTTATGCTGGTGTCTGGCTGTCGGTTCATAGGAACAGAGCTGCTTGAACCTCATACGTCGAATACGACGGTAGTGTCAACCACATATCTATCTATCTATCTATCTATCTATCTATCTATCTATCTATCTATATATATATACGGATAATATAGTTTTATAATATAGTTTTAAGGTATGCTATATTTATGAGTACAAATGCTCCAAGTGTGTGTAAATATAAACGTGAACACTGAGAT
The DNA here is from genome assembly GCA_903632075.3 of Acanthosepion pharaonis. Taxonomy (NCBI): domain Eukaryota; kingdom Metazoa; phylum Mollusca; class Cephalopoda; order Sepiida; family Sepiidae; genus Acanthosepion; species Acanthosepion pharaonis. The sequence goes on along the minus strand of CAHIKZ030002489.1, from coordinate 184,162 downwards.
GGTGCTTGGCGTTGACAGGTAGATAACGATAACCATTGCATTTAAATTCTTGAAGATTAAAATTGGCTGAAAAGCCTGGAGCCGGAAGGGAGTTCCACAAGCAATAAGTGCAAGAAAAGAAAGCGTTACCCTACAACTTACAGTTACATTTAGCCAATTCAGTTGTAAATTGATGAGATCTTGTTTCCAATCTAATACTGTGCTTAAATTTAAAAAAAAGTCTAGGTACTGTTTCGAAGGGTTGATCCGAACAATTGCCATAAAAGTATTTATAGAAAACGCACAGTGAGGAAACCTCACAGCGGTAGGAAAGTTACTGAAGCCTAGTTTAGGTCAGGAGCAATAGTATAGAATCTCTTAATATATAACAGGAGAACCGGACCATATGTGGTAGTAATATTCAAAGCATAGACAAATGGTAAAAATTTCTTATATTTTCAACATATACTTTTAAAATGTCAACAATGTTTTATTTTCTTTTTACTTCCAAGTCGTGATGTAAATGTTCTGGTGGTCACTGTTTTCAGGACAAATTTGAATAAGTAAGCATTTTAATTGTGAAAGCCATGAGTTTTTAAACTGCCTAGCAGTGATCCTTGGCATTGTCCTGGTCAGGTATGTTTTCCTTTGCTTCGTTACAATACTCAGTCATTTTTTCTTTACATTGATTAGAGTCTGCAGTAAAATATTATTAGCCAGATTGTCACAAAGTATTTCGCAATGTTTGAATATTTTGATAATCCTTTATTTCATATATTATGTGAATATAAAAATATTATGATATTAAAATATTATGATATTAAAAATTGTTAGATTTTCAAAATCTCTTGAAAAATATCAACAATTATTTTATTTTATGCATAGCTTTTTTCCGTTTACACCCAAGTTGAAGTGTAAATAACAGGACGGACTGTATTCTATAGCCTTGAATGGCAACTGGTCTAGGAGAAGGATAACTCTGAATTTAAAACCGGTCGTTTGGGAACTTTGTGACATATAAAATGTTATTAATTAACAGTTTTAAGACAGAAATTTATTTGAATAACTAACTAATTGTAAAATCCATGAATAAAACTCATTTATTTATGAAGATAAAATAGATCAAATTAGAAATTATTTTTCTAGAAATATGTTTTTAAAGTTAAATATGCAAATTGGTTATCTCCATTAAATAATGACTGTTAGTTTGGGTAAGATATGACATGTGCTTGGTGATATAGCTAATAAAACTGCATTTATTTGAAGTCACAGATATACGTAACAAATTAAATATTAAACAATAACTGTTAAGTTGTATATGATATAAGACACAGGCTGGTATATATATATATATATATATATATATATATATATATATATATATATATATATATGGAATCTCCTGTCGTATTCGACGTATGAGGGTTCAGCAGCTCAGTTCCTAGGAACTGACAGACGGAGACCAGCCCATATGATTTGATTATAGTGGTGAAGGGTTTGTGCAGAACCATCCACATTTTATTTGTCGCAAGGTCTCCAAACGACCGGTTTTAAATTCAGAGTTGTTCTTCTTCTAGTCCAGTTACCATAGAACCCAGTCTGTCCTGCTATTTTACCCATAGCTGGAGGGAGAAGAGGAGGATATATATCTTTCCCAAGGGTATTCGCACGTAAGTGAATGTAATGGATTCGAATGGAATTCGAACTCGGCACTCCGATTTCTCAATCCGAGCCGTGATTCTTCACTGTGCCTCCTTTGATATATATATATATATATATATATATATATATATATATATATATATATATATATATATATATATATATATATATATATGTATGTATGTGTGTGTATGTGTGTTTACGTGAGTAAAAAGAGTAAAATCTGGATAATTCCATGTGTATGCGCCTTATGTGTATGTCAACATAGAGAGAGTGGAATAAATAGGTATAGAATAAACATGTTATATAAAAATCTATCCCAGTTAATTCATATATGTATCTATTTTTGTTTGCACATATCTATATGCGCGAATGCCTCTGTAGAGTTTATTTATTTGTTTTTGGAGAGAACGAAATATTGAAAAAGAAACTGAACGAAGTCAGTGACAAAGCAGTAAATCATTTTAAAGTAAGAAATAGACATCTATATGTACACATAGATTACCAGATTGCAAAACGGAATGGAATAAAGAAAGAAATATCAAAAGAGACAGCAGAAACAATGAAACAAAGAGAAAGAATGAAAGAGAGAAAGGGAAAGCGGAAGCAAAGAGATAAGTTAGAGAAAATGATTTGAAAGAGGTACTAGATTCTATTTTTTCCTCATGGACAGTACTCCATCAGCGACAGTTAGTGCACAATCAAATATTCGGCGCGATCTGTCGTGATTACACCAGTCTCTTGTCTCCCGCCAAAACAGCCACTCAAGATGGCGCTTGTGTACGGTTGGATACTTAAAAGTTCTCTCTTCGGCCATTGCTAGTGCTGCCGCTTCGGCGTGAAGCCTCAAATACATATGACATCTCAAATCATACTGTCAGTTGGCTGTTGTATAAGCCAAATAAACTAGTCGGGAAGAAATCTAAAATGGATGACGTTTGTCTCATGAGTAACCTTCATCTCTTTTTCATTATTCTTTCTTTCTTTCTTTCTTTCTTTCTTTCTTTCTTTCTTTCTTTCTTTTTACAACTACATATCATTTCTAACTTTGTCCGTGAAAATTTCTCTCTGTCTCTTTCTTCATCCCCGACACGAACACACAAACATATATATATATATATATATATATATATATATATATATATATATATATATATATATATATATTATAAGAAGTATCCTTTGCTGCTTTTTTTCTATTTTTATATTCTTTCTTAAATATGTTTTTGTTGGCCGGCGGCCTGTCTCCCAAAGGACTACGTAAGCTTAGTAAGTGACAGAGAAAACATAGAAACACACACACACACACACACACACACACACACACACACAGAGGAAGGGGAGAGAGAGAGAAAGAGAGAGAAACCAAACAAGCAGAGAAAAATGAAATGATCGAACAACAAAGAAAAAAGAACCTTGATTTAAGTAAGACATTTTACATCCATCGCCAGTATATTTATTTTGGGACTGTCGTGGTTCAAAACAACTAAGCTACAGAAACAAACAAAACATAACATAATTGTTTTTATATTATGGTTTAGCTTTTAGATTGCTTTCTTGAATGTTTGTCCATGTTAAATTGTTTGACTTTTACATTTCAAATAATTATATAAAAATAAAGTGGCATTCTTAAAGCTAAGCAAGGTGTGAGAAACGGAAAAATCGTTAGACATAAAGAAAAGCGTTCTGGATTCCTATGTCTTACCCATCCTCTTATAATGCAGTGAATGTTGGACAATTCTTCTAAGGATGATGATAAAACCAGAGGCAACAGGAATGTGGTTCTAGAGAAGGATAATGAAAATTCCATGGAGAGAGTAGATAAGCAACAAGGAAGTCTTAAAGAAAATGGCAACAGAAAGAACACTTTGAACCAGAATCAGGAAAAGGCAGCTGAAATTCCTTGGAAACATAATGAGAAAGAAGGGATTGAAAAACTTCACCCACACGGGGCATGTTGAGAGCAAGAGAGATAGGGGGGGGAGACAAGAAGGAGGGCTTGGAAAACTTGACCCTCACAGAACATACTGAGGGTAAGAGATATAGGAAAAGGCAGGGAGCTACTTAACTGATGAGCTTGTGTGAATCTGTGACTGAACGTGGATGGGGCTACTTAGCAAACTGTGTAAAGAAACACAAGAGATAAAGTTGTTGAGAGCCATGATTTTCTATGGCTGGAAGGGACGCGGGATATAAAAAATGCGTAAACGAGTAAATATTTAAATATACATGTATATTTCGCCGAATATAAAGAAATAAAATTAAAATATGTTCACTTTTTTAATGTTTAAAAGTAAGAATTTAGGACTTCACTAAGTATTTGGCTGGAAAAAAGTTCAGGACAAATTTTAATAAAAATATTTATAAGGCTGCACAGGAACTTTGTTTCTAAACTTGTAATTAGACATTTTTAATGGTAAAAACGAGCAGAATCGATTTTTCTGTTTTTTATTACATGAAGTATTGTCAACCAGTATTCCTTCTGATTTGGTATTACTTAGTTTAATTCTTTTTACTATTAATACTACTAGTGTAAAAACGAACAAATATAACACTAAGAAAAATCGTCAAATGAAGTCATGAATTTAAGGCTAGATTTTTCGGCAAAGTAGATTAGCAGTTGAAGCAGCTAGGCGTCCACTAGGCTTCCACAGTCATAAAAATTAGAAAAAGAAGAATGAGCTTGTGTAAATGGATGACAGAACAAAGTTTAGGCGAGATAAGAAAAAGACAAAATTTATTAAGAGCTACAAAGGACAGGAAATTGTGGAGAGCCATGATCGCTTATGTCCTGAAGGCATACTGTGCATAGAAGAAGAATGAGCTTGTGTAAATGGATGATGGAACAAGGTTTAGGAGAGATAAGAAAAGACAAAATTTATTAAGAGCTACAAAGGACAGGAAATTGTGGAGAGCCATGATCGCTTACGTCCTGAAGGCATACGGTACATAGAAGAAAAAGAATGAGCTTGTGTAAATGGATGATGGAACAAGGTTTAGGAGAGATAAGAAAAAGACAAAATTTATGAAGAGCTACAAAGGACAGGAAATTGTGGAGAGCCATGATCGCTTACGTCCTGAAGGCATACGGTACATAGAAGAAAAAGAATGAGCTTGTGTAAATGGATGATGGAACAAGGTTTAGGAGAGATAAGAAAAAGACACAATTTATTAAGTGCTACAAAGGGAAGGACATTGTGGAGAGCCATGATCCCCATCTTACTGAAGGGACACGGCGCATAGAAGTTTCACTAAACTTCTTTCAAACGTACGTTTAGATCCCACTGAGAGCTTATCTTTTGTACGCTTATCATGTTTAGTCTATTCATTGCTGTAGGTTGATAAAATAGGTAAAGTTGTAATAACGAGCATAGAATTAACTAATATTTTTTTATTACTTCAAACGTTAATTTTAGCGGAAAAAGTAAATATAAGAAAAAATAAAGATATTAATTCTTTAGAAATTGATTAGTTTTTATTCCGAATACGAAACTGAAGAGGTGTGGCTTTTCGAAAAATCTGAACGAGTGAATTAATTATAAAGCTCTCCGTAGCTGAGCGGTCAAAGCATGCCCTATAAATACGATGGTTTTTTCTGCAAAGGCGGGCGCAGTTTCGACAATACATTTCCTTTATTTTCTCGAGTGCGCAGGCTGGTAGACGAAATAAACTGCTAAATAAAATTTATATCTATTCAGTTATGGGTATTCACTAAAAATAACGTTTGGAGAATACGGAGCAGATGTAAAAAAACTGTTTCCTCTTTATCGTAAATTTAAGATGAAAGTAAATACAAGGCAAAGTAAAAACTTTATTATTTGAACATTTGAAAATACACATTAAACGTTTTATATTGATATTTATTAATTGATATTCCTTATCAGTTACTAAAATTAAATGTTAAAAATTAATTGAAATATATAGATTCGCATTGGAATTGATCAATAGAACAGTAGCAATTTAGTGAGTATTTTAATAATTGAAGTTATTAACATTAAGGGAATTTTGTTATGATCATAATGGAAAAGGACACAGTATTTTTCATGTTTATCACAAGTGATAAAAGTCTGATATCATAACTGCAGTGAATTTTGCAATGATCACATTGCGACAGAAAATGATCGTATGACTGCTAAATTTACTGTGATATCTACAATAAGGCTAATTGTAATTGAAATGCGTTTTTTAAGACTATTCATGCAAGTTAAACATTAGCGTACAGCAAATATTGCAGACATCCTAAGCGTCTCTGAATATTTTCTACTAAAGAAAGAGAATCCATTATTTGATAATGAGAAAAGAATTTTCTTTAAAATATATGATATTTCTGATTTTAGTGAGAGATATTTCGATGGCTATATTTGAAAACCACCTATAAGCATTAACCCCCAAAGATCGGCAAACCTGTATAACGAAGCTTACATATACTTCGGAATGCAGATTAATATAAAAAGGACAATGATCCTCATCCAGCAAGACCCCGGACAAGCAACACCGGAGGTCAGCATTAAAGGTGACGGATAGCCGGTAGAAGTCATCGACGAATTTTCTCGAATAATGTTACCTGCTAGGATGTCCTTGACAACAGGTTCAAAGCAGCTCATACTGCGTACGGAAGGCTCACACATGGGATCTTCAGCAATCACAGCCTATCCATAAAAAAAAATATCACTTCCGCCGGGGGGGGGGGTCTCCAAAATGCGTCCCACTCGAGTCTCACATATCATCCTGTTTGGAGAACTCGCCAGTGGCAAGAGTCTACGTCGAAGCCCAAAACGACGCTTCAAAGATAAGTTGAACACATCCCTGACAGGCCGATAACGACCTTGTGACACGGGAAACAGTTGCTCTAAACCTTACTAAAATCTTACACTTCTATTTCAAATTTTAATCATTACAAATATGAGATTTTATTTTCTCATCATTATTAAAATCTCACCATCTCTCTCACTTTCTCTCTATCTGTTTATTTGGATATTTGTAATAATAAAAAAAATAGAATCAACATATTTTCGAATTAAGATAACTAAAAATGTCTTAATCCAACCAAGTGGGGGTCGATACTTTTGAGCCCAACCATCAAAATGAAGTGAACCTGGGACTTGCTGTCAGGAGAACCCGATTCGTCAAGCCGCGTTCACTACTCACACTCCTCTGTGACTCTTGCTCACGACACTTCAGGTGTAGTCTGGGCCTTCATAACCATCTCCGTCACCGCCACCAGAGTGGGTGAAAGGGAAAGAAGAGAGAGGACGACGATTCCGATAATTCGATGCAAGAGGGTGCCGACGATAAACATTATTATGCCAAAAGTTAAAGTAGATTGTAATTATTTTCTACCGAATGTTCTAAAAAAAGAGAACACTCAAAGCGATGAAAGTGCAGTTGTAATCATAAGGTAGTGTCATAGTTTGCTAAAAAATTAACGAGTTTGACGCATTTATGAGTTGATATAAGGATAAAGTTATCTAAAACTGGTTGATATTTGTTTCGTAGTGGTAAAGACTAAAATTTGAAACAGAAAAGTTTCATAGAAAATATTCGTCCTTGACAGGATTCGAACCTGCATCCTATACGGAACCGTCATTTACGCTGACGTGCCTTAAATTCGACCTTGTCTACCGAACGCTCCTTTGTGGCCGATTGCTAAGATAATAAATTAATATCTAGTGGTAAAGACTAAAATTTGAAACAGAAAAGTGTATATATATATGAGAGAGTGAGTGAGATAGAGAGAGAGAGAGAAAGAGAGAGAAAGATTTAATGTTGTTGACAGAAAAATTATAATCTCATATTAGTAATGACAAAAAATTGTACGTGTACGTGTGTGCGTAAGTGTATGTGTCCGTATGTGTGTATGCGCGCGTATGTATGTATTTGTGAGAGAGGTTTTAGTGATGATGGCAGAAAAATTAAAATCTCATATTGGTAATGACTAAAATCTGAAATAGAAATATGTATGCGTATGTGTGTGCGTGTATGAGAGAGCGAAAAAGATGGAGAGAAAGAGAAAAAGAGATTTAGTAATGATGATATAAAAATCAAAATCTCAAATTGATACGGACTAAAATTTAGAATAAAACTGTTTCCGGATGGTGTGAATAAACCTCAAATTATCAACAAAATCACCTATACTTGTATATAATTTTTTTTAACGAAAAACTGATTATCCACAAAGATAATCTTAAGAATTACATCATTTATACTTTGCTTAAAGGAAAACAAAATTCTGTTGCAACCCGTCTTAGAGAAGCATGTTGGGCTAAATCAACCAATAATGGCATTCACAGTTGAATTAAAAAAAAAAAAATTCATGACATAATTAAAATCAAATTTATCTTAAATCCCTCTTTAGAACGATCAAACTTTCATGGGTTAATTTATTTGAAGGAAATCCAGATTCACTACACGTCTTTTCTCTTTATTTCAATGTGAACTGATTCATTATAGAATTGAATTATTGTTTGAAAAAAAAATTGCTTTTGTATTTTCTAGGTCTATGTATTTTTAGGGACTTCAGCATTCCGGATTTAATCTCATGATTATTTAGTTTCTTATCATCTACTTTGAGTAGATGTATGGTCTGTTTTAGATTATCATGAATGAGAAATATTAGGATGGCCAGGATGGAAACCCACTGTTTATTATTTAATCAAAGAGAAGCTGTACAACACATATTTTCTCCTAAACTGAATGAAATGCAAGCTTTACGATACTTGTTTACATTTGATTACGATTATTAGGATGTAGGTGATCACCCCCCCCCATAAAAAATCATGTTATTATCTGAAAATTGCTATTCATTTATAGAAAATAAATATTGATATAGTTCCCCATTACCTTATGGATCCAGAATTTGTCTTTCTTATAGACGGATTGTTACGAAAATAACAGTGTGTCCTGCTATTAAGCACAAGGGAATAGAGAAATAAATTGTTATGGTCCAAGTTTAGGACCAATGAAGAACAACACAAACACAAGAGTAGAAATAACGAAGGTATATTACACGAAATAATAATACAAGATGTGGAAGGTGTTATTATGACTGTCAGTCTGGTTTGGAGTGAACTACTATCAGCTCGATTCGATTCGACCCTCTCTCTCTTGAGAGGCGTAGTATACATAGTGTTAGGAAGAGTTCATTCTGTAGTTATAGGTAAGGACACATGATATGTCCCAGGTAATTTAGACTGAGCTGTTGCCCAGAAAACGAACCTACTAGGAAAGTGAACGAAAAGAAACGAAAAAATTTTGAAAAAGAAATGTCCCAAAACTGACATAACATCAAACATAAGAAAGCCCAAAGAAAACGAAAAAGAAGGAATGAGGGGAATGAAGAATTACCCTGTACCAGTAATAAACTGATGGATTTTGAGAAAAAAAGGAAAAGAACAACATTATTTAACAGTGTCCCAGGTAACATCAACTTATAAACACTTGAGAAAAAATGCCCTTCTAAATTTTTAAACGAAAACAGACAAAAAAAGAAAAGTAAATAATCTTCTGAAATGGGCTTTGTGAGAAAAGAAATGAACAAAGAAACAACAGTGTCCCATCCTACATCAGCTTATAATTTGGCTTGAAAACCTAAACCTACTAGGAATGGGGAATCAGACAGACACTTACCAAAATAAAATTTGGGCTTTGAAATTTACTGTCAGAAATCAGAAAAGTTGAACAAATATGGGGAATGAAGACAGAATGTACCAGTTAATCATCTTTGTGATGCACTAACAGTGCCCAGAAAAACGAACCTACTAGGAATAAGAAAGAATGAAGACAGACACTGTACCAGTAATATCGGAGCTTTGGGGAAAAGAAAAGAAATGAACAAGACAACAATATCCCAGGTAACATCAACATAGAAAATGAAAAGAAAACGAACCTACTAGGAATGAGGGAATGAAGACAAACACTGTACCAGTAATAATTCATTTGGGAAGAGAAAAGAAATGAACAACTTACTAAAACAGTGTCCCAGGTAACATCAACTTATAAGTTGCCCAGAAAACGAACCTACTAGAATGAGGGGAATGAAGACAGACACTGTACAAATAATCGGAGCTTTGGGCTTTGCAAAAGAAAAGAACAACTTTATAACAGTGTCCCAGGTAACATCAGCTTATAAGTTGCCCAGAAAAAACGAACCTACTAGGAATGAGGGGAAATTTCACTGAACCCTAAAAATAATCAACTTTTTTTAACATCTTTTGCCCAGAAAACGAAAAGATTGATGAACTTCTTTCCTTTTTCAGAAGAAAACTTTTCTAAAATCAACATCAACATAAAATTGCCCAGAAAACGAACCTACTAGGAATGAAGGAATTAAGACAGACACTGTACCAGTTCATAATCAAAGGAATGGGATTTGTTTAAAAGAAATGAACAACTTTACTAACAGTGTCCCAGGTAACATCATCTTATAAAATGCCCAGAAAAACGAACCTACTAGGAATGAGGGGAATGAAGACAGACACTGTACCAGATGTAATCGGAGACTTGGGCTTTTTAGAAAAAAGAAATGAACAACTTTACTAACAGTGTCCCAGGTAACATCAAAAAAGGATAAGTTGGGGTCTTTGAAAACAAACCTACTAGGAATGATTTTCTGAAGACAGACACTGTACCAGTAATAATCAGACTTTGAAACTTTGTGAGAAAAGAAATGAACAACTTTACTAACAGTTTCCCAGAAACATCAAAGAAAGTTGCCCAGAAAACGAAAAAAAGGAAAAGGGAATGAAGAAGACACTGTACCAGTAATAATCATCCTTTTAAAAAGAGAGAAAAGAAATGAACAACTTTACTAACAGTGTCCCAGATTAACATCAGAAAATAAGTTGCAAAAGAAAACGAAAAAACTAGGAATGAGGGAAAAATGAAACAGACACTGTAAACATAATCAGAATTTGAAAGAAAATGAACAACTTTACTAACAGTGTCCCAGGTAACATCAGTAAGTTGCCCAGAAAACGAACCTACTAGAATGAGGGAATGAAGACAGACACTGTACCAGTAATAATCAGAATTTGGGCTTTGCAGAAAAGAAAAACAACTTTAAATGTCCCAAACATCAACATACAAGTTTTGAAAACAACCTACTAAAAAGAAAAGACAGACACTGTACCAAATAATCAGACACTGCAACTTTACTAACAGTGTGCCATCAGAAAATTGCCCAGAAAACGAACCTACTAGAATGAGGGGAATGAAGAACAATCGACACTGTAAAAATTAATCGGATTGCGGGCTTTGTGAGAAAAAAATGAACGAGAACCTTTTTGAACTTTAAAACAGTGTCCCAGGTTTGAATCAACATAGAAGTTGCCTTTAAAACATACTACTAGGAATGAACAATTTTTAGACAAATAGTTCTTTTAATCAAACTTTGGGCTTTGGAGAAAAGAAATGAACAACTTTACTAACAGTGTATACATTCCCAGGTAACATCAGAATAAGTTGCCCAGAAAACACACCTACTAGGAATGAGGGAGAATGAAGATAACATACAAGTGTTTCAGTAATAATCATTTTGGGCTTTGTGAGAAAAGAAATGAACAACTTTTACTAACAGTGTCCCAGGTAACATCAACACTTACTTGCCCAGAAAACGAACCTAAAGGAATAAGGAATGAAGACAGACATATAACCAGTAATAATCGGAAAAATTGAATGAAAAAGAAATGAAAAACTTTACTAACAGAGGGTAACATCAACATGTAAAATGACCAGAAAACGAACCTACTAGAATGGGGGAATGATAGACACTGTAAGTAATCGAATTTAGTTTGATTTTGTTAGAATGAACAACTTGTCTAACAGTGTCCCAGGTAACATCAACATATAAAATATATTGGGAAAATTGAAAAATGAAAAGATTTATATAAATAGAAATGATTTAACATCAGAATGAAGAAAGACACTGTACCAGTAATAATCAGAGCTTTGGGCTTTGTGAGAAAAGCAATGAACAACTTTACTAACAGTGTCCCATTTAACATCAGAAATAAGTTTTGAAAAAAACGAAACTACTAGGAATGAGGGGAATGAAGAAAGACAAGTAAAGTAATAATCGGACTTTGGGAAAAAAGAGAAAAGAAATGAACAACTTTACTAAAGTGTCCCAGGTAACATCAGCTTAAAAGTTGCCCAGAAAACGAACCTATTAGGAATTTCTTTAAAGAAGACAGACACTGTAAAAGTTATAATCATGATTGATTTTGGATCTTTGTTGAAAAAATGGAATGAGGGAAAGAACAGAAATTAAAAATAATCAGTTTGTCCCAAAACATCAGTTATAAGTTTCTGAAAACGAACCTACTAGGAATGAGGGGGAAAACAGAGAAAGAAACTTGTACCAGTAATAATCAAAATTTTATTATTTGTGAGAAAAGAAATGAAAAACTAAAAGTGTCCCAGGTAACAGTGTCCCAACCTACGAAATGAAAAACCATAAATCAAGTTTTGGGCTTTGAAAAAAATGAAACAGTGTCCTACTCAGCAACAAGTTGCCCAGAAAAAGAACCTACTATGAAAACAACATTGTACCAGTAATAATCAGATTTGGGCTTTTGAGAAAAGAAATGAACAACTTTACTAAAAACATGTCCCAGGTTTTTTCAACTAAGAAAACCCAGAAAATATAACCTAAAGAGAAAATAAAAATGAAAAAACTGTACCAAAGGAATCGAAGCTTTGGGCTTTGTGAAAAGAGAAAAGCTTTTAATGTCCCAGGTATTTAAAAGTTGCCCAGAAAAATGAGAAAAGAATGAGGAAAAAGACACTGTAAAGTAATAATCGGAAAAGAGAAAAGAAAAAATGAACAACTTTACTAAAAAACCCAAAATCAGAAAAGAGTTTGCTTGAAAACGAACCTACTACATTCGCGAGGGAATGAAGAAGACAAAAGAAAATAATCAGACTTTGGGCTTTGAGAAAAATGAACAACTTTACTAACAGTGTCCCAGGTAACATCAACATACATGAGAAAAAAAACGAACCTAATTCCAATGAGGGAAATGAAGACAACAGAGTAAGAAATAAAAAGAGCTTTGGGCTTTGAGAAAAAAGAAAAGAAATGAAAAAGATTACTAACAGTGTCAAACGAGGTAAAATCAAAAAGAAAAAACCCAAAAACGAACCTACTAAAAATAGGGGAAAAAGACAAACACTGTACCAAAAATAATCGGAAACAAGGGAAAAGAAAAAAAAAAATGAACAAGTCCCAGGTAACAAAAGTGTCCCAAAGATAAAGAAAAACCTAAAGAATGAAAAAAACAGACAACCTAAAAAGAGGAATGATTTGTGATGAAGACAGACACTGTACCAAGTAATAATCAGACTTTGGGAAAAGAGAAAAGAAATGAACAAGACTTTACTAACAGTGTCCCAGGTAACATCAACATAAAGTTGAAAAGAAAACGAAAAGACTAGGAATGAACCTACTAGAATGAGAAAAAGACACTGTACCAGTAATAATCGGACTTTGGGCTTTGTGAGAAAAGAAATGAACAACTTTACTAACAGTGTCCCAGGTAACATCAACATAGTTGCCAGAAAACGAACCTACTAGGAATGAGAAAAGAGAAATGAAATAATCAGACTTTTGGGCTTTGTGAGAAAAAGAATGACAATTTACTAAACCCAGGTAACATCAACTTAAAGAGAAAACGAACCTACTAGGAATGAAAACTGTACCAGTAATAATCAGAAAAGAGGCTTTGTGAGAAAAAAATGAACAAAAACTAACAGTGTCCCAGGTAACATCAAAATAAGTTGCCCAGAAAACGAACCTACTAGGAATGAGGGAATGAAGACAGACACTGTACCAAAATAATCAGAAAAGGGCTTTGTGAGAAAAGAAATGAACAAACATATAACAGTGTCCCAGAAACATCAAAATAAGTTGCCCAGAAAAGAAAATGCACTAAAATGAGGGGAATGAAAATGACAGACAAAACCAAAAATCGGAGGGAAAAAGAAATGAACAACTTTACTAACAGTGTCCCAGGTAACATCAACTTATAAGTTGCCCAGAAAACGAAAAAATGAAATGAAGAAAGACACTGTACCAGAATAATCAGAAAGAAAAAGTGAGAAAAAGAAAATGAACAAAATTACTAACAGTGTCCCAGGTAACATCAAAAAAAGTTGCCCAAAAACGAAAAATACTAGGAATGGAGGGAATGAAGACAGACACTGTACCAGTAATAATCAGAAATTTGGAAAATATGAGAAATGAAGACTTTACTAACAGTGTCCCAAAATCAAATTGAAAAAAAGAGAAAAGAGGGGAATGAAAAAGGTAACAACAAATGAGAAAAAAATGAAAAGAAAACAGTGTCCTACTATCAATGAGGGAAAAAAGAAAGAAAAGAAAGAAAAGAGTAATAATCAGACTTTGGGCTTTGTGAGAAAAGAAAAATGAACAACTTTACTAAAGAGTGTCCCAGGTAACATCAAAGAAAGTTGCCCAGAAAAACGAACCTACTAGGAATGAGGGGAATGAAGAAAGACAAATACCAGTAAAAATCAAGAAAAAGGGCTTTGTGAGAAAAGAAATGAACAACTTTACTAACAGTGTCCCAGGTAACATCAGCATAAAGTTGAAAACCCAGAAAACGAACCTACTAGGAATGAAATGAAAAGAGAACACTGTACCAGTAATAATCGGAAAAGAGGAAAAAAAAAATGAACAAATTTACTAACAGTGAAAAGAGGTAACAAAGAAAAAGTTGCCCAAAAACGAACCTAAGAAATGAGGGAATGAAGACAGACAAAGTAATAATCAGATTGGAAAAGAGAAAAGAAATGAAAAAAATAACAGTGTCCCAGGTAACATCAAGAAAAAGTTGCCCAAGAAAACGAAACTAGGAATGAATGAGAAAAGACACTGTAAAGTAATAAAGACTTTGGAGAAAAAGAGAAAAAAATGAAAAACTTTAAACAACAGTGTCCCAGAGTAACATCAACAGAAAAGAAATGAAAAAACGAACCTACTAGAAAGAGGGGAATAGAAGAAAGACAAGGACCAGTAATAATCGGAAAAATTTGGGCTTTGTGAGAGAAAGAAACAGTGAAAAGCTTTAAAACAAAAAAGAAAAAAACAAGAAAGAAGAAAAAGAAATAAAGGAGAAAAGAGAAAAAATGAAAACTTTACAAGGAACATCAGAGAGAAAACGAAAGAAATAGACAAAAAGAAAAGTAATAATCGGAAAGGGCTTTGGAGAAAAAGAAATGAACAACTTTACTAACAGTGTCCCAAAAACATCAACAAAAAAAAAAAAAGAAAAAAACCTACTAGGAATGAGGGGAATGAAGACAGACACACTGTACCAGTAATAATCAGACTTTGGGCTTTGTGAGAAAAGAAATGAACAAACTAACAGTGTCCCAGGTAACATCAAAGAAAGTTGAGAAAACGAACCTACTAGGAATGAGGGAATGAAGACAGACACTGTAACAGTAATAATCGGAGCTTTGGGCTTTGTGAGAAAAAAAAATGAACAACTTTACTAACAGTGTCCCAAACATCAAACATACAAGAAAGAAAAATGAACCTACTAGGAATAGGGGAATGAAGACAGACACTGTACCAGTAATAATCGGAAATTTGGGCTTTGTGAGAGAAAAAAGAACAACTTTAAACAGTGTCCCAGGTAACATCAGCTTATAAGAGAAAAGAAAACGAAAAAGACTAGGAATGAGAGGGAATGAAGACAGACACTGTACCAAATGGATCGGATTTTGGAACACTTTGTGGAAAAAAGAATGAAAAACTTTACTAACAGTGTCCCAGGTAACATCAAATAAAGTTGAAGAAAACGAACCTACTAGGAATGAGGGGAATGAGAGACAGAAACTGTAAAAGTAATAATCAAGAAAAAGAGAAAAGAAATGAAAAACTTTAAATACAGTGTCCCAGGTAACATCAACATAAAAAACGAACCTACTAGGAATGAAAATGAAGGACTAGGAATGAGAAATCGAGAAAAAATAAAAAGAAATGAACAATGTACCAGTGTCCCAAAACAAAGAGCTTTGGGCTTTACTAGGAAAAAGAAAATGAACAACACTGTACCAGAATAAAAGGGCTAAAAGAAAAATAACAAGTTTATAACAAGAAAACGAACCTAGAAAGAAAATGAGGAATGGGGGAATGAAGACAGACACTGTACCAGTAATAATCAGACTTTGGGCTTTGTGAGAAAAAAAAAGAACAACTTTACTAACAGTGTCCCAGGTAACATCAACATAAGTTGCCCAGAAAACGAACCTAAGGAAAAGGGGAATGAAGACAGACACTGTACCAGTAAAATCAGACTTTGGGCTTTGAGAAAAAAAATGAAAACTTTACTAACAGTGTCCCAAAACATCAAATAAGTTGCCCAGAAAAAAAGAACCTACTAGGAATGAGGGAATGAAGACAGACACTGTACCAGTAATAATCAGAGCTTTGGGCTTTGTGAGAAAAGAAATGAACAACTTTAAACAAATTTACTAACAGTCCCAGGTAACATCAACATAAAAGTTGCCCAGAAAACGAACCTACTAGGAA
Source organism: Acanthosepion pharaonis (assembly GCA_903632075.3). Lineage (NCBI taxonomy): Eukaryota > Metazoa > Mollusca > Cephalopoda > Sepiida > Sepiidae > Acanthosepion > Acanthosepion pharaonis. The sequence goes on along the minus strand of CAHIKZ030002489.1, from coordinate 167,964 downwards.
TGAGGGGAATGAAGACAGACACTGTACCAGTAATAATCGGAGAAGAAATTTGTGAGAAAAGAAATGAACAACTTTACTAACAGTGTCCCAGGTAACATCAACATAAAGTTGCCCAAAAACGAAAAAAGAAATGAGGGGAATGAAACAAAAGACCAGTAATAGGAATGGGGTGAAAATGAAATGAACAACTTTACTAACAGTGTCCCAGGTAACATCAAAAAAAGTAAAAATCTAGGAATGAAGATTTGGGACACTGTACCAGTAATAATCGGAAAAAAGAAATGAACAACTTTACTAACAGTGTCCCCAGGTAACATCAAATAAAAGTTGCCCAGAAAACGAACCTACTAGGAATGAGGGGAATGAAGACAGACACTGTACCAAGAATAATCAGAGCTTTGGGCTTTGTGAGAAAAGAAATGAAAACTTTACTAACAGTGTCCCAGAACAAATAAGTTGCCCAGAAAACCCCTACTAGAATGAGGGAATGAAGAAGACATCCAAATAATCAAAGAACAAAACATCAAATAAGTTGCCCAAAGAAAAGGGAATGAAGACAGACACTGTACCAGTAATAATCGGAAAAGTGGAAAAGAAATGAACAACTTTACTAACAGTGTCCCAGGTAACATCAACATACAAGTTGCCCAGAAAACGAACCTACTAGGAATGAAATGAAGACAGACACTGTACCAGTAATAATCGGAGCTTTGGGCTTTGTGGAAAAAGAAATGAACAACTTTACTAACAGTGTCCCAGGTAACATCAAAATATAAGTTGCCCAGAAAACGAACCTACTAGGAATGAGGGGAATGAAGACAGACACTGTACCAATGAATAATCGGAGCTTTGGGCTTTGTGAGAAAAGAAATGAACAACTTTACTAACAGTGTCCCAGGTAACATCAGAGAATAAGTTGCCCAGAAATGAAAAAAAACTGAGGAATGAGGGAAAAAGAAAGACACTGTACCAGTAATAATCAACAAAAGTTGCTTTGGGCCTAAAGGAATGTGAGAAAAGAAAATGAACAACTTTACTAACAGTGTCCCAAACACAAACATCAACATATAAGTTGCCCAGAAAACGAACCTACTAGGAATGAGGGAATGAAGACAGACACTGTACCAGTAATAATCGGAGCTTTGGGCTTTGTGAGAAAAGAAATGAACAACTTTACTAACAGTGTCCCAGGTAACATCAACATACAAGTTGCCCAGAAAACGAACCTACTAGGAATGAAACACAATGAAGACAGACACTGTACCAGTAATAATCAGACTTTGGGCTTTGTGAGAAAAGAAATGAACAACTTTACTAACAGTGTCCCAGGTAACATCAACATATAAGTTGCCCAGAAAACGAACCTACTAGGAATGAGGGGAATGAAGACAGACACTGTACCAAATAATCAGACTTTGGGCTTTGTGAGAAAAAAATGAACAACTTTACTAACAGTGTCCCAGGTAACATCAACTTATAAGTTGCCCAGAAAACGAACCTACTAGGAATGAAAAATGAAGACAGACACTGTACCAGTAATAATCAGACTTTGGGCTTTGTGAGAAAAGAAATGAACAACTTTACTAACAGTGTCCCAGGTAACATCAGCTTAAAGTTGCCCAGAAAACGAACCTACTAGGAATGAGGGGAAAAAGAGAAGACAGACACTGTACCAGTAATAATCGGAGCTTTGGGCTTTGTGAGAAAAAAATGAACAACTTTACTAACAGTGTCCCAGGTAACATCAACATAAAAGAAAACGAACCTACTAGAATGAGGGGAATGAAGACAGACACTGAAGTAATAATCAGACTTTAAATAAGAAATGAGACTCCCAGGTAACATCAACATTTTGCCCAGAAAACGAACCTACTAGGAATGAGGGAATGAAGACAGACACTGTACCAGTAATAATCAACTTTGGGCTTGAGAAAAGAAATGAACAACTTTAAAACAGTGTCCCAGGTAACATCAATGAAGGAATGAAACAACCTACTGGAATGAAAAGACAGACACTAATAATCGGAGCTTTGGGCTTTGTGAGAAAAAGAAATGAACAACTTTACTAACAGTGTCCCAGGTAACATCAAAATAAGTTGCCCAGAAAACGAACCTACTAGGAATGAGGGGAATGAAGACAGACACTGTACCAGTAATAATCAGACTTTGGGCTTTGTGAGAAAAGAAATGAACAACTTTACTAACAGTGTCCCAGGTAACATCAACATATAAGTTGCCCAGAAAACGAACCTACTAGGAATGAGGGAATGAAGACAGACACTGTACCAGTAATAATCGGAGCTTTGGGCTTTGTGAGAAAAGAAATGAACAACTTTACTAACAGTGTCCCAGGTAACATCAACTTATAAGTTGCCCAGAAAACGAACCTACTAGGAATGAGGGGAATGAAGACAGACACTGTACCAGTAATAATCGGACTTTGGGCTTTGTGAGAAAAGAAATGAACAACTTTACTAACAGTGTCCCAGGTAACATCAACAACATAAAGTTGCCCAGAAAACGAACCTACTAGGAATGAGGGAATGAGGACAGACACTGTACCAGAATAATCGGAGACACTTTACCAACTTTACTAACAGTGTCCCAAACATCAACAAAGTTGCCCAGAAAACGAACCTACTAGGAATGAGAAGACTTTGGGTACCAGTAATAAAAAGAAAATGAAAAAAGAAATTTACAAAACAGTGTCCCAGGTAACATCAACATATAAGTTGCCCAGAAAACGAACCTACTAGGAATGAGGGGAATGAAGACAGACACTGTACCAGTAATAATCGGAGAAATTGGGCTTTGTGAGAAAAAGAAATGAACAACTTTACTAACAGTGTCCCAGGTAACATCAACTTATAAAGTTGCCCAGAAAACGAACCTACTAGGAATGAGGGGAATGAAGACAGACACTGTACCAGTAATAATCGGAGCTTTGGGCTTTGTGAGAAAAGAAATGAACAACTTTACTAACAGTGTCCCAGGTAACATCAACATATAAGTTGCCCAAAAACGAACCTACTAGGAAAATGAGGGGAATGAAGACAGACACTGTACCAGTAATAATCGGAGCTTTGGGCTTTGTGAGAAAAGAAATGAACAACTTTACTAACAGTGTCCCAGGTAACATCAACATTATAAGTTGCCCAGAAAACGAACCTACTAGGAATGAGGGGAATGAAGACAGACACTGTACCAGTAATAATCGGAGCTTTGGGCTTTGTGAGAAAAGAAATGAACAACTTTACTAACAGTGTCCCAGGTAACATCAACTTATAAGTTGCCCAGAAAACGAACCTACTAGGAATGAGGGGAATGAAGACAGACACTGTACCAGTAATAATCGGAGCTTTGGGCTTTGTGAGAAAAGAAATGAACAACTTTACTAACAGTGTCCCAGGTAACATCAAAAGTTGCCCAGAAAACGAACCTACTAAGGAATTGAAGACAGACACTGTAGAAAATCGAACCAACTTTACTAACAGTGAATGAGGGAACCTACTAGAATGAAGACAGACACTGTACCAGTAATAATCGGAGCTTTGGGCTTTGTGAGAAAAGAAATGAACAACTTTACTAACAGTGTCCCAGGTAACATCAAAGATAAGTTGCCCAGAAAACGAAACTACTAGGAATGAGGGGGAATGAAGACAGACACTGTACCAGTAATAATCAGAAAGTGGGCTTTGTGAGAAAAAAATGAAAACTTTACTAACAGTGTCCCAGGTAACATCAGTGTCCCGAGGGAATAACATCAGACACTGTACCAGTAATAATCGGAAGGCTTTGTGAAAAAATGAACAACTTTACTAACAGTGTCCCAGGTAACATCAACATAAAGTTGCCCAGAAAAACGAACCTACTGGAAATGGGAATGAAGACAGACACTGTACCAATAATCGGAGCTTTGGGCTTTGTGGAAAAGAAATGAACAACTTTACTAACAGTGTCCCAGGTAACATCAACTTATAAGTTGCCCAGAAAACGAACCTACTAGGAATGAGGGGAATGAAGACAGACACTGTACCAGTAATAATCGGAGCTTTGGGCTTTGTGAAAAAATGAAAACTTTACTAACACCCAGGTAACTTACAAACAGTGTCCCAGGTAACAATCAGCTTATAAGTTTTACTAACAGTGTCCCAGGTAAAACGAACCTAAAACGAACCTAGGAATGAGGGGAATGAAGACAGACACTGTACCAGTAATAATCGGAGCTTTGGGCTTTGTGAGAAAGAAATGAACAACTTTACTAACAGTGTCCCAGGTAACATCAGCTTATAAGTTGCCCAGAAAACGAACCTACTAGGAATGAGGGAATGAAGACAGACACTGTACCAGTAATAACGGAGCTTTGGGCTTTGTGAGAAAAGAAATGAACAACTTTACTAACAGTGTCCCAGGTAACATCAAGAAAAGTTGCCCAGAAAACAACCTACTAGGAATGAGGGAATGAAGACAGACACTGTACCAGTAATAATCGGAGCTTTGGGCTTTGTGAGAAAAGAAATGAACAACTTTACACAGTGTCCCAGGTAACATCAACTTATAAGTTGCCCAGAAAACAGAACCTACTAGGAATGAGGGGAATGAAGACAGACACTGTACCAGTAATAATCGGAGCTTTGGGCTTTGTGAAAAAAAGAAATGAACAACTTTACTAACAGTGTCCCAGGTAACATCAACTTATAAGTTGCCCAGAAAACGAACCTACTAGGAATGAGGGGAATGAAGACAGACACTGTACCAGTAATAATCGGAGCTTTGGGCTTTGTGAGAAAAGAAATGAACAACTTTACTAACAGTGTCCCAGGTAACATCAACTTATAAGTTGCCCAGAAAACGAACCTACTAGGAATGAGGGAATGAAGACAGACACTGTACCAGTAATAATCGGAGCTTTGGAAACACATGAGAAAAGAAAATGAACAACTTTACTAACAGTGTCCCAGGTAACATCAACATACAAGTTGCCCAGAAAACGAACCTACTAGGAATGAGGGGAATGAAGACAGACACTGTACCAGTAATAATCGGAGCTTTGGGCTTTGTGAGAAAAGAAAATGAACAACTTTACTAACAGTGTCCCAGGTAACATCAACTTATAAGTTGCCCAGAAAACGAACCTACTAGGAATGAGGGGAATGAAGACAGACACTGTACCAACAGTAATAATCAGACTTTGGAAAAACCTGAGAAAAGAAATGAACAACTTTACTAACAGTGTCCCAGGTAACATCAACATCAACATAAGTTGCCCAGAAAACGAACCTACTAGGAATGAGGGAATGAAGACAGACACTGTACCAGTAATAATCGGAGCTTTGGGCTTTGTGAGAAAAGAAATGAACAACTTTACTAACAGTGTCCCAGGTAACATCAAATAAAGTTGCCCAGAAAACAGAACCTACTAGGAATGAATGAAGACAGACACTGTACCAGTAATAATCAGAAATTGGGCTTTGTGAGAAAAGAAATGAACAACTTTAACAACAGTGTCCCCAGGTAACATCAACTTATAAGTTGCCCAGAAAACAAACCTACTAGGAATGAGGGGGAATGAAGACAGACACTGTACCAGTAATAATCGGAGCTTTGGGCTTTGTGAAAAAAGAAATGAACAACTTTACTAACAGTGTCCCCAGGTAACATCAGCTTATAAAAAGAAAGAAAACGAACCTACTAGGAATGAGGGAATGAAGACAGACACTGTACCAGTAATAATCGGAGCTTTGGGCTTTGTGAGAAAAGAAATGAACAACTTTACTAACAGTGTCCCAGGTAACATCAACAGAAAATTGCCCAGAAAACGAACCTACTAGAAATGAGGGAATGAAGACAGACACTGTACCAGTAATAATCGGAAAAGAGAAAAAGAGAAAAGAAAAGAACAACTTTACTAACAGTGTCCCAGGTAACATCAACTTATAAGTTGCCCAGAAAACGAACCTACTAGGAATGAGGGGAATGAAGACAGACACTGTACCAGTAATAATCGGAGCTTTGGGCTTTGTGAGAAAAGAAATGAACAACTTTACTAACAGTGTCCCAGGTAACATCAGCTTAAAGTTGCCCAGAAAACGAACCTACTAGGAATGAGGGGAATGAAGACAGACACTGTACCAGTAATAATCGGAGCTTTGGGCTTTGTGAGAAAAGAAATGAACAACTTTACTAACAGTGTCCCCAGGTAAACGATCAGGAATGAGGGAATAAGACACTTGCCCAGAAAATCGGAGCTTTGAACCTACTAGGAATGAGGGAATGAAAGTTGAAAAACGACACTGTACCAGTAAAGAATCGTAAGCTTTGGGCTTTGTGAGAAAAAGAAATGAACAACTTTACTAACAGTGTCCCAGGTAACATCAGCTTATAAGTTGCCCAGAAAACGAACCTACTAGGAATGAGGGGAATGAAGACAGACACTGTACCAGTAATAATCGGAGAAAACTTTGTGAGAAAAGAAATGAACAACTTTACTAACAGTGTCCCAGGTAACATCAACATAAAGTTGCCCAGAAAACGAACCTACTAGGAATGAGGGGAATGAAGACAGACACTGTACCAGTAATAATCAGACTTTGGGCTTTGTGAGAAAAGAGAAATGAACAACTTTACTAACAGTGTCCCAGGTAACATCAACTTAAAGTTGCCCAGGTAGAAAAATAACCTACTAGGAAAAATGAAGAACCTACTAGGAATGAAAAAAAAAAAATGAAGACCCAGAACATCTGTAAGTTGCCAAAACGAACCTAATAATCGGAGACACTTACCAGGACTTTGGGCTTTGAGAGAAAAGAAATGAACAACTTTACTAACAGTGTCCCAGGTAACATCAACATATAAGTTGCCCAGAAAAACGAACCTACTAGGAATGAGGGGAATGAAGACAGACACTGTACCAGTAATAATCAGAGCTTTGGGCTTTGTGAAAAAGAAATGAACAACTTTACTAACAGTGTCCCAGGTAACATCAGAAATAAGTTGCCCAGAAAACGAACCTACTAGGAATGAGGGAATGAAGACAGACACTGTACCAGTAATAATCAAAGAAAACAAAAGTGAGAAAAGAAATGAACAACTTTACTAACAGTGTCCCAGGTAACATCAACATACAAGTTGCCCAGAAAACGAACCTACTAGGAATGAGGGAAATGAAGACAGACACTGTACCAGTAATAATCAGAGCTTTGGGCTTTGAGAAAAAGAAATGAACAACTTTACTAACAGTGTCCCAGGTAACATCAAAAAGAAAAAAACGCCTACTAGGAATGAAAACGAACCTACTAGGAAAAGAGGGAAAGAAGACAGACACTGTAAAAGTAATAATCGGAGACTTTGGGCTTTGAGAAAAGAAATGAACAACTTTAAACAGTGTCCCAAAAACATCAGAAAAGTTGCCCAGAAAACGAACCTACTAGGAAACCTAGGGGAATGAAGAAAAGACACTGTACCAGTAATAATCGGAGCTTTGGGCTTTGTGAGAAAAGAAATGAACAACTTTACTAACAGTGTCCCAGGTAACATCAACATAAAAGTTGCCCAGAAAACGAACCTACTAGGAATGAATAATCAGAAAATGAAGAAAAGACACTGTAAAGTAATAATCGGATTTTGGGCTTTGTGAGAGAAAAGAAATGAACAAATAATCTTTACTAACAGTGTCCCAGGTAACATCAGCTTATAAAGTTGCCCAGAAAACGAACCTACTAGGAATGAGGGGAATGAAGACAGACACTGTACCAGTAATAATCAGAGCTTTGGGCTTTGTGAGAAAAGAAATGAACAACTTTACTAACAGTGTCCCAGGTAACATCAACTTAAAAGTTGCCCAGAAAACGAACCTACTAGGAAATGAGAATGAAGACAGACACTGTACCAGTAATAATCGGAGCTTTGGGGCTTTGAGAAAAGAAATGAACAACTTTATAACAGTGTCCCAGGTAACATCAACAAATAAGTTGCCCAGAAAACGAACCTACTAGGAATGAGGAAAAAGAAAACAAAAGAAAAATAATCGGAGCTTTGGGCACAGGAGAAAAGAAATGAAAACTTTTACTAACAGTGTCCCAAAACATCAAAAAAAGTTGCCCAGAAAAGAACCTACTAGGAATGAGGGGAATGAAGACAGACACTGTAAGTAATAATCGGAGAAAAAAAGAAATGAAAACAAAAACTAACAGTGTCCCAGGTAACATCAGAAAAGAGAAAAAACGAAAACTAAAAAGGGAATGAAACAGACACTGTACCAGTAATAATCGGAGCTTTGGGCTTTGTGAGAAAAGAAATGAAAAGATTTACTAAAAGTGTCCCAGGTAACATCAGCATATAAGTTGCCCAGAAAACGAACCTACTAAAGAATGAGGGGGAATGAAGAAACACTGTACCAAAATAATCGGATCTTTGGGAAAAACATGAGAAAAGAAATGAACAACTTTACTAACAGTGTCCCAGGTAACATCAAGAAAGTTGCCCAAAAAAGAACCTACTAGGAAAGAGGGGAATGAAGACAGACAAACCAGAAATAATCGGAAAGATTGAAACTTTGTGAGAAAAAAGAAAAATGAAAATTTACTAAAAATGAGGAGAAAAGAGAAAAGAAAACTAAAAGAAAAGATTATGAAACATGAGAAAAAAAGAAAATCAAAAGAAAAAGATTATGAAAAACAAAACGAAAAAGAGAAAAGAAAATGAAAAAGAAGATGAAAAACTGTAAAAAAGAAAAGAAAAAAGAAAAGAAAATGAAAAGAAAGAGAAAAGAAAAAAAAACTTTAAACAGTGTCCCAGGTAACATCAAAAGAAAAGTTGCCCAGAAAACGAAAAGACTAGGAATGATGAGAAAAGAGAAAAGAAACTGAAAAGAGTAATAATCGGAGAAAAGAGAAAAGAAAATGAAAAGAAATGAAATTTGTGGAAAAAATTAGAAAAGTGTCCCAAGAAAACAAAAGATTATAAACATGCCCAGAAAAAGAACCTACTAGGAATGAGGGGAATGAAGACACTGTAAAGAAATAATCAAAAAGGCTTTGTGGAGAAAATGAACAACTTTACTAACAGTGTCCCAAAGAAAATCAAAAAATTGCCCAAAAACATGACCTACTAAGGAATGAAAAAATGAAAAGACACTGTACCAGTAAATCGGAAAAAGAAAAAATGAAAACTTTAAACAGTGTCCCACATAACATCAAGAAAAGAGAAAAAGAAAACGAACCTACTAGAATGATGGAAAAGAGACAGACACTGTAAAGTAATAATCGAAACTTTGGGCTTTGTGAAAAAAGAAATGAAAACTTTACTAACAGTGTCCCAGGTAACATCAGAAAAGAGCCCAGAAAACGAAAAAGATTAGGAAACAGGGAAGAAAAGAGAAAAGAAAATGTAAAAGATTATTTGGGCTTTGAGAAAAGAAATGAAGAAAATTAAAACAGTGTCCCATCAACAGAAAAGTTGCCCAGAAAACGAAACATCAGAAAAGAGAAAAAGAAAAGAAAATGAAAATCAGAACCTACTAGGAATGAGGGAATGAAAAGAAATGAAAAAAGTAATAAATAGCTTGGGCTTTGAGAAAAGAAATGAACAAGATTACTAACAGTGTCCCAGGTAACATCAAAGAAAAGTTGCCCAGAAAACGAAACACTAGGAAAAGGGAAAGAAGACAGACAAGACCAGTAAAATCGGATATTTGAAAAGAGAAAAGAAATGAACAACTTTAAACAGTGTAAAAGAGAAACATCAGCTTTATAAGAGAAAAGAAAACGAAAAGACTAGGAAAACAGGGAAAGAAAAGAAAACTAAAAAAATTATGAAATACAAGTGAGAAAAGAGAAAGAAAAATAAAAGTGTCCCAGGAAACACAGAAAAAGAGAAAAGAAAAACGAAAAAGATTAGGAAACACATGAGAAAAGAGAAAAATTGAAAAAGATTATGAAACACTGAGAAAAGAGAAAAAAAAAATGAAAAATTTTGAAACAGTGTCCCAAAAACATCAAAAAAAATTGAAAAAGATTATGAAACTACTAGGAAAAAAGAGAAAAGAAAATGAAAAGATTAGAAACATATGAGAAAAGAGAAAAGAAAATGAAAAAGAATGAAACACATGAGAAAAGAGAAAAGAAAATCAAAAGATTATGAAACAAACCGAGGAAAAGAGAAATGAAAAAGACACTGTACCACATAAGAAAGAGAAAAAGAAAAATGAAAAACTTTACTAAAAAGAAACCAGGTAACATCAACATAAAGTTGCCCAGAAAAAAGAACCTACTAGAAACAAGGGGAAAAGACTAAAGAAAAGTAATAATCAGAAGAAAAGAAATGAACAAAAGAGAAAAGAAACATCAGAAGCCTGCCCAAAAACGAACCTACTAGGAAAAGAGACTTTTGGAAAAAAGAAATGAACAACTTTACAAACAGTGTCCCAGGTAACATCAACAAATAAGTTGTCCAGAAAAACGAACCTACTAGGAAACATCCCAATACTAAGAAAAGACATATAAATAAGTAATAATTATAGAGCTTTAAACCATAGGACCAAAGAAATGAAAAAACTTTACAACATACAAAGCAGGAAACATCAACATACAAATAATAAAATAATAATAATAGGAATAATAATAATAAAACAGAAGGATATGAAGATAATTGAACAAAAATAGTAAGCATTAAAAAGAAAAAGAATGAACTTTAGAACATTGATTTTCGCCAAATTTAATAAAATAAGAAAACATAATTTAATAATAAAATAAGATGGAGAAACATTAATACAGACTTATTAAAATGCAACAAGGTAAACATTATGGAAATATCTTCATTAAATATAAATTTAAAATTTTTGCATGCTACCAGGTTTTCAGTTCTTCAGAAAGAAAGAATACATTATATACCCATTATTATTTACATTATTCGGACTATTAAATAAATTGTCAAATTCAGTTCTTTGGGCGTTGTAAATAAAAGGCATTCTTCAGGGTGATTAGAATCGAACCGAACCCTTTATTTCGTCCATTAAAAAGAAACTGTTCTAGTTCTTTTGGTTTGCCTCTTCCAGATGTCTTTAAACCTTTAAACAACACTGCAAAAAGTTTTTGGTTCACCACTGTTTAACTGGGTACTAAACTCACGCTTTAGTAACTGGGACAAACGAATCCACTGGGACATTTGCCTTTGAGGACATTTGTGTATAAATTTATGGGACTTACAAACCTAATGTTTCAACAACCATTTTCATTAGGTGATAATAAAAATCAGAAGTTAGAATGGAGCAATACCATATGTGAGTGTCTGCTAATATAAGCAAAGGTTTCTCTGATTGACTGTCAATTTCCATAAAGTCTGTGCGAATGGTACCAGAGATATTAAAAGTGGTTAGATACTTTCCAAACATATCTCTGGGGATTCTAATATGAGGTAATGTCACGTTATGAGTTCCGTTACCCATTATTGTCGTAGTGGTACCTCATGTACCACAACCGTAGCAGCAGTAGTGCATCTATGGCAAGATAAACTGACAAATTCCGTTCACTTTTAGGCTGATTCAAATTGTTCTTTCACCTAGACTGGTTACCCGTCAAGTCTAGAGGACCTAACCTGTCCTGCTATTATCTCCTAAATGGGGTAAAAAGAAATGGATTCGTGCCTACATAGGTTACTTGTGCAAAAGTAAACGTAGTAAAGAAAAAAAGGAATTTGAACACGGAGATGTGAAAAAAAAGTGTGATGATCGACAGAAACTAATAAAACACAGCCTTATCAATATGATAAGAAACTTGATTAAGGAATACGAGGTAAATTTCAAGGTATTCCACTCACCTGCTCTTTAATATATTAAAAATCTATTAAGAAAGGTTTGTTGTAGATATAACTAAATTCCTTGCAATTACACCCAACAAGTTTAATTCTCTTATAGGCAAGCCCTAGATAGATGTACCTACGAAAAGATTCCAGCACCTTGAAAAACTCCCTGCAATGTTGCATAGCCGTCGTTATTCAAGCAAAAACAGCTGTTTTTAATTTTTTGTTACTTCCTTTTTTAGTACTCCATCGCCTATCCTGTATTTACTAATGTCAGTGCGACAAAAAGCCCCAAGCGTCGAGCAATATGTAAGGATGAAATTCACTACTACATGAATGATCTTTGAGACTAGTTTGTTAACAACTGCAATTATTATTATATATATATATTTATTATAATTGTATTATTTTATTCAATATTTTATACATATTATTTACATTTATATATACATTTATATCTTTTGCTATTTTACTCAAAGAAAAATTAAGTCAAAATTCTTACTTTATGATAGCACCAAATCATTTGCAACGTAACAGACAGCTTTGTATAAAACAACACTTAGATTTACAAAAATTACTATCTTCTATGAAATAATAAAGATATTTCTGCTCTTTCATAGAAAGACAAACTCGCGCGGAAGAAAGCACTTTTATACGTAAAATCAACTGAGCGAAACACGAGAGTCAATTCAGTTGTCATCGTAAAGCTTTTCACAATTTGAGCCTTTAGTGGAAACCAGAGACTAAATATTATATATCAATATGTAGATTTGTCCTTGTATATTTAGATTCAATAAATTTTCTGACTATGCATACTTGGACAAAGATATTTGTATATAAAAAGTTAAAGATAATCAGAGCATTTTGGTCTGAAAACGTTGTATAAGATTGTTGTTTAAGACAGAAAAAATTCTTAGATTAGGTGGAGAGTATAGTCCACCTTGCTATTTGATCCAAACACAATAAACTATGACGGAACTTGAATTCTGATCAACGTTGCAATTTTACACAAAAGGATAGGGCGCTGATATAAGTTTCTGGGTGATTATTTTGAAGAGGGTGAAGGTATAGATTACTTTTTCCTAAATCTTAAATGGATGGGTCACTTTTGTAATGTCCTTGTATCAGGATTAGTTATGCTTGATACTGTTCTGAGATTAAAATACCAATGAGATAGTAACCATCAAACAGTTCCATGTATAATAACCCTGTTATGCCAAACTGTTAAAAGTAATTAAATTTAGCTACTTTTAATGTTTATTCCCAAGATTTCAAGAATTACCTTGGTCTTTATGAAAATCTTTGATTGATGTATTTTCGTAATGAATTTGACAATTCAAATGAAATGAACCAGAAATCTTCGATCATCCCTACAAAATTTCCCATTAGAATCAAAGAAAATCTCTCCTCACAAAAATCAATCTGTTTCGTCATTTGATATAAATTTTTCAGCATGTCCTCATAGATAAACATACAGGTAAACATTACACAGTTATATGTTCATTTTTTTTCTATATTACGATACTTATAAAATCCCACTATTTCCCGTAGCACAATTTTCATATAGTAATCAGTTCAGAGATTTAGTCATCAAAATCATTATCATAATCCTCATTGGCAGTTATGATAATGACATCATACAATGGTTACGATGAAGAAATAAATAATAATTTATTGCTACGTTTCATGGAATACATTTGCTTATTCCTCATGATAAGGGAAGGAAATAAAAGGATGTGATTAATACACTGAAATGGCTGCAATGTACTTCCCATTAAGATGCATAAAATGGCAAATATCTCTGCATTATTTACGAGAATACAGAGCTGGTAAACAAAAGATTTTTGATTAACATGGCACAACACATACTGCCTAAGTTTATTGAATACAAAATAAGATAACAATTATTATAATAATATTGATCATGTTTATTCCTAGCTCAAATCCCAATTTAACAACAATAGTAATAATTATAAACTGTTAAATGCGGTATTCGGGAAGAACCCATGTTTACTAAACAGCTAATCGAGAAATTAAATTGTTAATAATAATAATAATAATAATAATAATAATAATAATAATAATGACTGATCTTAGTTTTTTACAAAAATGATGATTGGAAAATGTCAACAGAAATCAAAATAATAATAATAATAATAATAATAATTATAATAATAATAATAATACCTTGAAATAGAAATCACAAAAAATGTGGCACATAGGAACATCAACAATCCCTGTTGTAGTTGGATCCCTAGGACTGGTTGGAAAAGATTGCAGTAGACTAATTGAAGGGATTCCTGGAAATCCATGCCTCAAAGAGATACAAAAAATTGTTCTGACAAGTACAACCCACATTTTACGAAGGGCTTTATCTATCTAATTTTTTTTGTCAGTGGAAAGCGTCATGATGCCATTTCTAACCTTAGGCCCCTGGGCGGGAGCCGGAAAGAAATGTGTAAACGCCAGAAATCAAAGAAAATAAAAAATAATAATAATAATAATACCATCTGAGAGAATCACAGGATGTGGGGAATGAAGACTGAGACTGTAACAATAGTAATCGGGGCTCTGGGCGTCGTGAGAAAAGGAATGGCCAGTTTTACTAACAGTGTCCCAGGTAACATCAACATACAAGTTGTCCAGATGATCGCGCTACTAAGAACATCCCATATACTTAGAAAAGGGCTATTAATTAAATGACAATTCTCCTATGGTGCCTAAGGACCATAATTTGGACCTGGCTCTACAGGATACAAAGCAAGAAGCATAACATACAAAAAGAATAATACTAATACTAATACTACTACTACTAATAGTAATAGCTATGATACTGATGATTATGACATTAATATGAATTTTTCAAGAAACATTAATTCCTGTAGCAGTAGAAGAAAAATGCTTCAGAATTCATTTAAAAAGAGCATAAAATCTAACATAAGTAGCTAATTTTATTTCAGGTTGCCATAGAATACATCAAAATCTCATAGAATATGGATTATTAGAATTATTCATTGTGGCCACTTATGCCTTAAAATGTCGATCATATAAAAATGACGACGTCAGTAAAGAAGCGAATACTTGCTCTCATAAAAGAAAAACATTTTTTTTCTCAGACGTCGACGGGGAAAAGCATAGAAACTTTGGCCTATGAAATTGGTTGTGATAATTATAGAAGCATTAGGGACGATTACAGATGGGTTATGGAATGGACAGATATAAAATAAACATCGACTCTTGAATAGTAGAATTAAAAATACGATTATGCCAAGCACGGTTGGAATCCAGTGACAAACATTTTAGATTAAAAAGAGAGAAAAATATAAACAATATGACACTGAATTTTTTTAACTATTGTGAATGAATAGAGCATTGGCTGGTGTCAACAACGACAACAGCAGGAGAAACAACAACAACAACAGCACAGTCATAATATGGCTACTATAAATAATATTAATGATAATGATAATGATGATGATTGCAATGGGAGACAGAATAACTAACGTAAAACAGCAATAGCAAGAAAACAGTAAGAAAACTGATGATTATGATTTGATGGTGGTTGTGGTGGTCATGATGATGATGATGATGATGATGAGTGTGGGAACATAAACAGCAAATAAGCTTTCGTGAAATAAAATGTAAAATTTGTTTATGCTGACGGGCAA
>CAHIKZ030002489.1:135000-150000 GCA_903632075.3 Acanthosepion pharaonis | reverse complement strand
ACATCCGAAAATAGATTCATATTACTGTACACCACTGCAAATGACTTAATCTGAGAAAAAATAGAAGTCAATTACACTCTGTCATTTCAGTGAGTCTTAAACTGACCGAGTGGTGAAAGAAAGGAAACTAAAGCAGTTGTTTCAATTAATTTGCACAATGGTGTGAGTATAGTCAATAAAAGCTGACACGGTAAACATGTTTAAATATTCAGATAATAAATATATTCAAAACACATAAATTTTGCACTGGGGAAAATAAAACAAAATTTAAGATGTACATTTGACTCAAGTTCATTAAATATCTCTCTTGACTTCAATCTTTCTGTGAATATCACATTTTCCAAACCTTCTTTCCTCATTATGTGCACCAGAAATTTCAATTGTCTCTATCTGATGTTAAAAGTGTCTTTTTGTTGGAATTATCGCTAGAACTTCGTCGTTGCTCACATAAGAGATGGTTCGTGTATTTTTTCCATCTTTGCATGTTAAATGTAACAAACTTTCTGTTTCTTTCAAACTTTCTTTTCTTTTTTGAGATTATCCATGCACCATTGCATGTAATAAATCATAACAGTTTAAAACCCAGGTTGTATTATTTCTGTACATTTATTTTTGGATTCCTTAGTACTTTTTTTCAGCGTTTGGAATGCAATTTTGGTTATTCCAATACACCTTCGGATTTCAATGTCATTATTTCCGTCCTCTGCTAAAACACTTGCCAGTTATTTAAATTACCGTACTTGATTGATTTTGGTATCTCTGATTTGTAATTTGCACTTTGGACTGACCCTTTTGCTAACAACAATGCATTCTGTATTCTAAGAGGTGATGTTTAATCATTTCTTCATTTCTTCTCGCTTTCCTGCACTGCCTTTTGTAGGAGTTTTTGTAGTCTTCTTCCCATTTTTCTTTTTTTTATATTCACTGTGTTAAAAATTCCATTTACAAGACAATTGTTTAACACAAAATTCTGCATTGATGAAAAATTACCTTAAGACCGATATTTTAACTTAGTTTGGCCTGGAATGAAAAAAAAAAAAAAAAAATTAGAATTTTTGTGGCGTGTCCAAAACCTTAAACAATAATCTTTGAAGACAAACTTTCAGTTAGTAGAATTGTAACTTTTGGTTTTCGGTGAATTGAACAATAAACTGAAAGAAAAATGTAGTAGAATAAAACGTTTACTTAAAAAATTTTTATTATAAAACAATACTATTTAAATCAACATTTTCTTCCCAATATATTTCGTTTTGATATAATTTTAATTTTGCTGTGTTTTTAAATTTAGGTATGTTGAATAAAATTGATTATGAAATTGAAAATGAATTATTTTAAATGCAGTTGATTTTAATGCATGTGTACTGCCACGTCTCACTGTATAAAAAGTTGATTTAATTAAGTGAAGTGTTTTCATAAACCGCTATATTTTAATGAAATAAATTTGAAATTAGTTTAGCAGAAAAGAAAAGAAAAATGAATTTGAATTGAATATATTTTAGGGATTCGTATTTGCTGAAGTGTCGACCCTGATTGTTTTGATACTTATATTTCATTTAAGCCACTAGTTACCGACTGAAATAGTGAAAATGATAACTTGGAGTGTCATATTATTAAAATTATTACCTACCCCTATTAAAAAAAAGGTAAAATTCTGGTATTTATGTTTTTAATTAATTAAAAAAAAAGGATCCCTTATAAACAAAGATTTAAAGATGCTTTGTTGCGAAAATCAAAAAATAATCAAATAAAATTTTTTCCGCGGCCCAAAATTTCAGCAGATGTTATTAAAAATACTGAAAAGAAAAAAAAACCCTAGAAAAGTAGTCATTTATCAAAAATGGCATATATATATATATATATTAATAAATATGCATATTATTTCTCATCTTAATCACAATGACATTGAACAAGAATTAACAGGTATGTTCAATATAACAATGAATTGGCAAAATTTAAAAAGGGACTGAAATAGACTGGCCAAAAAAAAATTTTCAATTTAAATTTTAATAAATATATCTAAGTTAACGCACTTTGTCGTGTTATCTGGGAGGAAAAAAAATGTATATCACTGTCATTTAAAACCATTGAAATTTGAATTACGTTCATATATTTCAATATTTTTTCAACCAATTTCAACAAAACTTAATTACACTGCGTAAAATTTATTTTTACATTTTTCTCTAAATATTTCAAAAAATTCCTTCTAAAATGTTGTTTTTGCAACTGAAATCAATTTCCAAGAAACATCAAAAGTAATATCGATTCTTTTCGCCAGAATAGAAAAGGGACAAATCCAAAATACATCATTATAAAACCCAAGTTGTTTTTTTATTTTGTGTGTGTGTTCATTTATAACAGGATTTACATTTCCCACCTGTTTTCAAAAAATTTTTGTAAAATTACTTCAATTTTTTTTGTAATAAATAACTGTTTCTTAAATTGCCTTCTAAAATTTTTATTTTACATTCAGAATTATTTAAAAATTCCATTTACAAGACAATTGTTTATAATAAAAGTCTATTCAATCGATAGACTCATAACGATTGAAAAAAGATATTCATTTGAGTTCCTGGTTTGAATGATCAATTCTTAAAAAAAAAAAAAAAATAATAATTAATAAATGCGTGTCCGTCAACCTTAAAAAATTAATCTATGTCAATTTTATTTTTCAGTCTTTATAATGGTCGATACTTCATCTATGAATTAAGGTTTGGTTTGAAATTCAACACCGGGCTCTATAGTAGAATTTTTATTAATATATATTAATAACTCAGTTAACCTTAATAGAACACTATTTTTTAACACCAGCACTCAACAAAGGTGGATCTGTCTATCTATCTATCTTTTTAATAGTGGGGCTTTCTAAGAATGTACACTTGGGCAAAAAATTTATCGACCCCATATATAATGGGTCTTATGGCTGCTTAAACAGATGATGTTACTTGTCATAGGCATAGTCTTTTAGAAGATTGCGTCATTAAAGCAGGAAGTCTGACATGCTGAAAAAATTAAATAATTACATTCAGTCAGAAATCACCACTTCGTCGTGTATGTTAACTTGTCATTTATTGAAATTTAGTACAGTTCGCGTATATATCGATAATCCCATGACAAACAATCAAAATACAACTATTAACATAACATAATAGCAAAATAATCTACATCAGCAAATGGAAAGAAAACTAAATATACTCAAATATATTATTAAAAAAAGAAAATACCAAAAAACATTCAATAGGCTGAAAAGAACACTGCATTTTAAAATGCATATGATGATGGACTGTTTCGTCGTTTGTCGGCGTATTAACATATGTTTTTGTTCAAGTTTTTTCTCTTTATATTTGGTTGAAATAAAGTTCCTGCACGGATTTTATAAATAAATATACAAAGGGATACTGAAGGGTTGGCCCGTGCAAGAATTGTTTTTTATCAACCAAATTTATAGTTAATATTTAATTTTCAGGTGGTTTTAAAACAGGTTTTTTTCACATAAAAAAAAAAATTTTCTTATACCTCGGTAACAGGTGTTTCATGTTTAATGTCGGTTTTCAACAAATATGTGACATCGTTTTGTTTTAACATCGTTTATATATAGACATTCAAGATTTGAAATGAAACATTTCAAATGTTTGAAATAATTTGATAAATCTTTAATAAATTTATAAACTGGTAACATTAAAATTCCTGGGAATGGCCAGAGATAGTTTGAAAAAAAAGAAAAAAATCATAAACATTTAAAAATTAAAAAGGTTTTCTCCACAAATTTAATTCGGATATGTAGCGACTTATTTGACAAATGAAAGGTATAATAAAAACTAAGACTATAGTATGAAATAGTCTGTCACTGCCCATTTATATATATATATATATATATATATATATATATATATATATATATATATATATATAAAAAAATAAAAGTCTGAACATAAATTGAACCATCATCATCCTTTGTCTGTTTCATGCTATATTTGATCGTCAGGCCACATATGCTGAAAAGTTTCTCACATTTATATATATACTGTTTTTCATTATATAATTCTATTAAAAGCGGTTATTTTTAATTGGTTAGCTTTTTTTATTTATTTGGGTAATTATATTGCTCGTTTTTATTTTTTTTTTTTTTTTATTGTTTATTAACGTAAGAAAAATTTGTTTTATCAATCATATTTAACAAAAATCTTGGTTTGAAATTTGAAACAAAATCTATTTGTTCAATTTTTGGGGTTGGTTGTTTTAGTTCAATTTATTTATTATTTTATGGTTAGTTCGTGTTGTTATTAAAATGCCTTTGATTTCGCATTTCTGCATAACAAATGAATATCATTGCATCAAATATATATCTTTAGTGTTTATCCATGTGTTCTTCATTATATAATAATAATGATTTATGGAAATATAGTCTTAATGATGTTGATTTTGGGATAAAATGACACAGAACTCTACAGGGACGACGGTCTCATAATCTTAAGAAACTGTAACAAACAAAACACAGACAAAACTAGAAAAGCAATAATAAAGATTTTAAAAATAACGGATTCGACATAGATATAAAAATTAACCTAAACGAAGTAGATTTTTTACCGATGTTACCTTCAACCTAAGAGAAGGCACATATAAACCATACAAAAAACCTAACGATAAACCACTTTATTTATTTTTTTTTTCCAACCATCCGCCTTCTATAATCAAACAGATACCAAAATCGATTAACCGCAGGCTTTCCGACAATTTGTTTGGTTAAATCCCTATTTAACAAAGCTAAGAAAGACTATGAAACAGCCCTAAAAGATAGCGGATTCCCAATACAATACTATTTATTTACCACAGAATACAAAAAAGGCCAACAGGAGAAGAAATATCATATGGTTCAACCCACCGTACAGCAAGAACGTAAAAACAAACGTAGGAAAAATATTCTTCAAACTCTTACACAAACACTTCCCAGAATCAAGCACCTTACACAAGATATTCAACAAAAACACAGTAAAAATCAGCTACAGCTGTACCGAGAGCATGGCACAAATAATAAAAAAGCACAATAGGAAAATTATCAACAAACCACACGAACAAATTAAACCCATGTGCAACTGCAGAATAAAGAACGAATGTCCCTTAAACGGAAATTGTCTACAAAACAACGTAATATACCAAGCCACGATAAAATCACCAGATAATGAAGAAAAAGTATACATAGGAGTAACTGAAGGACCCTGGAAGCAAAGAAATTATACACACAAAACATCGTTCACAAATAGTAAATATGCGAACAGTACTATGCTTTCTAAGTATATCTGGGAAATAAAAAACAAAACGCACATCACACCAAAAATATCTTGGAAGATAAGGAAAAAAGTCATCAGCCTACAACAACCAATCAAAAACTTGCAAACTTTGCTTGGAGGAAAAAAATAGCTATCATTACTTTCCCCGACCAAAATAAATTATTAAATAAAAGATCCGAGCTCATCTCAAAATGCAGGCATGAAAATAAATTTTTACTACGTAACCTAAAAAAATGAAAAAACGGAAAAAATAAAATAAAAAAAAACAAATAATAATAATAAAAAAAAAAAAAAAATAAAAAATAAAATAAAAATAAATACTATGTTGCTTAAAAACCGAAAACCAAAAAGAAAAAATATAAAAATAAATTGACCTAAATTCATCTAAGTAAATAAATAGACAAACCAATCCCAAATTAAAAAACTGTTCCCCCAAAAAAAAAAATAGTTAGAATGAACTACAACAACCAACCCCAAAATTGAACAAATAGCTTTAATTAAATTCTCAAACCAAAACAAAACTGTTAAATACGTGATATAAACAAATTTTTAATAAAAAATAAATAAAAAAAAAAAAAAAAAAAAAAAAAAAAATAAAATTTGACCCAAATAAATAAAAAAAAGCGACTTCCGGTAAAAATAACCGCCATAATAGAATACCCACAATGCATCACTAACCCGTATATATATAAATAGCCGAGAAAAAATAACAGCATATGTGGCCTGACGATTGCATATAGCATGAAACAGACTGTCGCCTCTAAGTGTTGACTTCTATGTTCACTTTTATATTTACACACGCTCTATCTCTGATATTGAGCACTTTATCCCATAAATATAGCACACCTTAAGACTATATTTCTTTATATATATATATATATATATATATATATATTCATGAATTATTCATACAAAAAACAAATACAAAGGTTAATGATTTAATTGGTTAAGAGTAAAAACAAGAACAAAATCTATTCCATACCTGAGGACGTCTCTAGGAACAGACGAAAGCTTGTAAAAATAATAAGAACTCCTGCAACAGAAATTTATAGAAACAAGGATCTTTTCATTCATAAACAGGTTCGGGGTTTTTGTATATTATCTGAATTGTTCGCGACGATGGATTTCTCGCCAATTAAATCATTAACCTTTGTATTTGTTTTTTGTATGAATAAATCATGAATTTGTAAATTAATTGCACCTTTATTAAAAAAACTGATCCAAATGCAACTTTTGGATAATAAGTGCGACATTACTGTAATTATTGAACAATAAAGTTCATGCCACTTTGACAGAAAATTTACCAGTAAAAAAGAATTCACTTATCACCATATTTGTATAAGAATGCACAATTGTAAAAAATTAAATTCAAACTCAGCGTTGCGACTGCACGCTCCAAAAACAATAACTCATTTCTAATAGCATTTTTCGGATTACAACAATACATATATTTTCGTTGTCCTCTTATTACTGAGAGTAAAAACAAGAACAAAATCTATTCCATACCTGACGATGTCTGTAGGAACAGGCAGAAGATTGTAAAAATAATAAGAACTTATGCAACAGATTTATAAAAACAAGGATCTTTTCATTCATAAACAGGTTCGGGGTTTTTGTATATTATTTGAATTGTACGTGACGATGGATTTCTCGCCAATTAAATCATTAACCTTTGTATTTGTTTTTGTATGAATAATTCATGAATTTGTAAATTAATTGCACCTTTATTGAACTATATATATATATATATATATATATATATATATATATGTGTGTGTGTGTGTGTGTGTGTTTCTCGACACCCGCTCACATCGGGATCGCCCTCTCTCTATTCTCTCCTCTGGTGACGGCGATGGAGAGGGCTATGAATCAATGAGAGTTTAACGAGGTGATTTACGTGAATTTGCTTTTGGTGGACAACTCTGCAAAACGGAGAAGTTCACGCTTGTTAGAAGTTGTCTCCCAGGTGGTTCAAAAGAAATTGAGAGAGGCGAGTTCTGGCAAATCTGGTTGCATCAGGTTGACACGGCGTTGCCCTCTTTCATTTTTTAAATAGTAATTTTATTATTTTCCATGTGTTCAGTTTGTATACCACTGCCAGCATTGTACATTCATAAAAAAAAAAACTTTGCTAAAATCTTTAGAAATGAAAATGGCGTAGTCTTTATATTTTAAAAATTTTGAGCCCCGACCACAGTAATACAGAGAAAATGACGTAATGACAAGCCACCGGTTGAACGGTGGGTAAACACTTGTAACTATTTTTATATCTACCGTGAAACGTTACATACCAATTATTTGTGAATTTTGACTCAGGATCTCAGGCAGAAGGGTTAAAATTGTTCAAGAACGCAGGGATCAAAGGGTTAAGCATTGTAATAGTTTTTTTTTTCAGTTAATTTATCTCTGAATTTCAAATTTACACGCGAAATATTTTCCTCATCTTTGTTCTTGTCAGAAAAAGAATTCGGCTGTCATATCATACATTCATATCTGCTCGATGCGTATCAAAAAAAAAAAAAAATAAGAAAAAAGAACGTATAAACATAAAAAAATGTCTTAAAATAATTGTCGGACTCTGTCCATTTCATAATGTGTGACGTCATTTGTTTACATTTGGATACGCATCGAGCAGATATGATGCATGAGAGATAATCACGGAGAATTGTGGTTAAAAAACCAGTAAAATCGACCTTGCTAACCGAAACGCTCCTCTGTGGCGAAATCGGTGAAAGCATGTCAGACTATATGACGGTTCCGTATAGAGTACAGGTTCGATTCCTGTCGGAGGACGCACATTTTCTATAAAAATTCTTGGACATTCAGGCCGGTAAATGTTGTTTATTATAAACAGAGCATTTGCTTAAATATTTTTTTATCTACGTATAAACATAAAAAATGTATATATATATATATATATATATATATATATATATATATATATATATATATATATATATATATATATATATATATATATATATATATATATATATATATATATAAAAACTACATTTGATCTAATTGTTTTGTTTTTCAACGGCTTATCAACTTATTTCAGGATAAAAAATATTTTAGGTTGTAAGAGATAATAATGATTTACTGGTACAAATTAACACTTAAGAGGTGGATTCATACCTTTTCCAAGGATATTTGTGCGTAGGTGAATCTAGTGAACTCGAACTCGGGTCACCAATTTTCAATTGAAAAGCGATATCCATTATATCACTTCCAATCTTACAGGACATAATGTGGTTTCTCTTAATGTAAACTGTTTAATAGGTACGAAAAAAAAAAATGAAAATTTAAAAATTGCACTTAATGCGTATATAAATTTTAGCAGATGTAGCTGGACGTTTAAGAACAAGTAAAAAAAAAGTCTAAAATTAAAATTAAATTATTAAATCAGACATATAGATAAAAAAATGTCTATCAAGAATAATGAAATTTAAAACCAACGTTATTTTAAATGACAAACTTAACGGTTGCTAGGTCAAATAGCAAAAAGATAAAACTTAATATGAGCTACAAATGACTGGAAGTTGTGGAGAGCCATGATCACTTACGCCTAGAAGAAAAACGACACATAAATGAAAAATAATTATTTTTCAAAATGAAGGCTTCAAATGCTGAATAAATAAAGTAATTCCATTTTCAGTAAGATATTAATTTTTAGTTGTTTTTATGCAGTGGAATCTCCTGTCGTATTTGACGTATGAGGGTCAAGCAGTTCAGTTTCTAGGAACCGACAGCCAGACACCAGCACATGAGATTTGATTATAGAGGGGAAGGCTTTGTTCAGAACCAACCACACTTTTGAAAGACCGAATACAGAGATCCGGTGCACTACGTGCCACAAGGTCTTCAAACAACCCTCCGCAGGTTTTGAATTCAAGTTTTGTCCTTCTAGACCAGTTGCCATCCAAGGCTATAGAATCCAGTCTGTCCGCTATTTACCTATAACTGGAGGGTGAAGAAGAGGATTAATACCTTTGTTTTTATGTATAAATTATATAAACTCTTTGGACAATTTCACACATTAGATGTTACAAATATTATGCGAAGCTGTAATTTATGTAATGACTGATTCTTCAAAAGGATTATCCCGAAGTGAGAATTGAAGTTCGGAGATACCAAAATCTATCAAGTATAAAAATCTAAAGATCTGGGAAGTGTTTTAACAGTGTTTAGAAAGTGCGACATTAAATCCGAAGGCGTATTCGAATAGACAAATATGCCTTCCAAAAGCTAAGCAGAGTATTAAGAAATACAAAAACTTCGCTAGAAACAAGGAAAATGAACTAAACTGTGATAAATGTCCTCTTGTATGGCAATGAATACTGGACAATGATTGAAAGTGGTTTTACAAAAGTATGTTGAGGATTCCGTGAATCGATTATGAAGTTTTACGACGAAGTTTTAGAAGAAATAGAAACAAAAAGGAAACTTATATTTAACATCAAGGAGAGGCAGTGGAAAGAGGGCTTAGAAAATCTGATACTCACAGGATAGATTGAAGGCATAAGTGACAGATGACAAAAGCATATAACATACTTAGTGAGATTGAGTAAATAGCAGAACAAGGTTTAGAAGAAATAAGAAAAGACGTAAGAGAAAAACAAAAGGGCTACAAAGGACAGGAAATTGTGGAGAGCCATGATCACTTACATCCTGAGGGGACACAGCACAATAAAGAAGAATAATCCATTCATTTCTCCATCTTGAGACATCAGTGTGACGATATTTCTTTAAGATCTCTGTCAATAGATCAGAAAGATAAATTAATTTATACTTTTTCTTAAGTCGGTTCAATGTATGTAGACAATTTTTATCATCCGAATCTATCTTGCATATTAATAAGTGTACTATTTGTCCATGCTTTGAATGTTGATGTCACATATGGTCTGGTGCTCCAGTTATGTATTTAGAAAATCTTGATAAAATCCAAACATGAATCTGCAATGTTACATGTCCTGACCTAGCATCTCTGCGTCAGTGATTTTCTCACCGTTGTATTGTAGCTTCCTTGTATCTTTTTCAATAAATATTTTCATGATAATTGTTCTGATGAGCTTTCCTATATGGTGCCTAGAGTTTACCAATTTAAGCTCAGTACTAGATCGGCGGCAAAATCTCATCATTTTAAAGTTGGAATGCTTAGATGCAACAGTAAGTTCTATGCTAACAGTTTCATTTTTAGTAATTCTCACTTGTAGAACTCTTCCACCCTCTTGCTTTCCAGTCAAGTTTGACCTTAAAAAAATTTAAATGCAATGTCAATCGTCATCTTCTGTCTTCTCAATATATGTTCATTTATTGTTCTAGCGCTTTTCGTTTGCTTATATTTTCACACTCAGTAATCACCTCCGTCTTAGTGACTTTGTTGCCTTGCTTGAGGTGAAATGATGAAAAACATGAGTAGTAATCAAAAATTCAGGATTCAATAATTTAAATTTTCGTAGTTGTAAAGAAAATAAACGTTTTTACTTATAATTACTTATTCATACATAGTGTGGAAACACTGATTGTAACTACGTGGATTAAACACTAATAATAAACACTAATAATAAAGTGTAAGCTTACTCACGGACACACACACACAATATAACGCGAGAAATCTTCTTTCTTGTTTGAAAGGTTTGCAAATGTTTTAACGATGACTTGATATATACAACAATTGCATGCTACGTATCTTATCGTACAGAAAAAAATCAAACATTTAGATACGCACACACGCATATATATTTCATGCATTCTCAAAACACACACACACACACTTATATATATATGTATGTGTGTGTGTGTGTATATATATATATATATATATATATATATATATATATATATATAGTTAAACCTTGTCACACTAGGCACATGTGCGCGAGTCGATTGTTCTTAAATGGCATTGTACCTCATCTTTGAAACACCGGTCTTCGATTCGCAGACAGTCTCCGATTTACAAACGGGTTACAGTTATGAAGATTGGACATAAGCCGATTTCTACGTGATTCGGGACACACACGATGTTACAGAAGTCTATCAGGCCGGTATACCTAGCGTTGCTTTGTTTCTACAAAAAGCTAGTGAGCGGAGTTGGGGGACCAGAAAATAATATCGAAGTGATATATAAAAGTAATTGTGGGTTCTATCTAATTCAGCATTATATTTTATTTACTTATAAAACGAATGCTCACGGTGTGTAAATTGCTTGTTCAAGTCCAGGTTACACGTTCTCAGGTTCAAACTCTAAGCAGTCTAGCATAGAAATATGAATAAGTTCAACGAGAAAAAATCTTTTAGTCATGCGATCCACATCACTCAGTCGATTAAGATTATCAGAGAAAAAAAGTAACAAAAAAAAAAAAAATAATCAGCCCTACGACTGCGTCAATTGTCGAGGGTGCCTGAGAATAGAAGAAACAGACTTTTGATTCTTCTTCATAATTCCTCATAATTCTTTCAGTTGGCTTGCAGATAGCTTGGTGGCTCCTATCTCCTCTCCGAGATCTTGACCGATAGCCGAAGAGCACAGTCGCTCAGGTTTCGCACCCCAAACTAACCTGCTCGGGTTTCCGGTTCAAAGTTGTCCTCCTAGACCGGTTGCTAACCAAGGGATTGGGATTGTGGCTATTGCAAGTTGAAAAAGGAACCGATCCTGAAAACTGAGAGGAAGCTATCACAGGTTCGACCACAGACCGAATACAGAGACCCGGTGCACTGCGTGCCACAAAGTCCTCAAGCAACCCTTGAGGTTTTGAATTCAAGTTTTGTCCTTCTCCTAGACCAGTTGCCATCCAAGGCTATGGAATCCAGTTTGTCCGCTATTTACCCATAGAAAAATAACTACTCTCACTGAATAAGCATAGACATCTGACTAAACGTAACAACAAGTTGCCATATAGATAAAGTTTCCCTAAGATTCAGCTGCAGGAGGATGATCATCCCACCCGCTGAGTAGATTCCTGGTGGTCTTTGGATCCGAACGTTTCGTAACCCAAACTAACCTCCTCGGGTTTTGGGTTCAAAGTTGTCTTTATAGACCGGTCGCTACCCAAGGAATTGGGATTGTGGCTATTGCAGGGTGAAAAAGAAACCGATCCTAAAAAATGAGAGGAAGCTATCACAGGTCCGACATAAGAACAATAACACATACCTTTCCTGCGGGTATTTGCACATAATTAACGGTAATGAACTTGAATGGAATTCGAACTCTGCTCCTCGATTCCTCAATCGATCACAAAAAGTAATAATATTAACTCTTTATAAGAATATATAATGAAAAAAAAACTATACTTTTATAGTATTACATCTATTCTCATTGGGGATTATATTTGTTGTTTGCGTGTTAGTGTCATAATAGTGATTTTTTTCTGCACTTATCCCTTTTCAGTTATCTTCTATTTAATTTCAGCATGTTAATGAGACAAGTTTAGTATGGCGATATGGTAGTTTGCGAAGATATATTAATAGTTTCTTAATGAATGACTCTAGTAACTTTCGTAAAATGCCATTTACTTACATTAGATTTTGATATTATATCTCGTCAGTGTATTCTCGAATCTTATACCCTCTCTCTCTCTCTCTATATATATATATATATATATATATATATATATATATATTGATAAATATACATTTTTCCTCACCGGTTACACGGCTCTGAGTTTTCAGGTGCTGAGTAGAGACCTGAATATTGCGTCGTGCATGAAACTCAGAGTCGTGCTACTGATGAGGAATAATGTGTATATTTATTTATATATACTTAATAGCTCTGTTATATTACATTGATGACTGTTTTATTAACATCAGCACTCAATGTGCGATATCTTGTATTCATTCACACACACACACACTCCTATATATATATATATATATATATATATATATATATATATACACACACACTCCTATATATATATATACACACACAGACACACACATATATGTATAACTGCGAGAAAGTCACAGCTAACACTGAATAGTTCCACCTGGACTAAGCGTCACAATGACGAATTCGATGTCTCCATGGGAGCGTATGACTCAGCCCAAGTCACAGATCTAGTAGGTTTTTACATTTTAGATGTGCTTAATCTTCATGATGAAACCTTTAAACCTTACCATAAAGAGAACGAAACCCCCAACTATATTAATATCGGTTCTAAGCACCCTAATGCAATCCTGATAGAAATACCCACTACCGTTTGCACCAGGATTAGTAAACAATAAAAAAATATTTAATAAGAATAAATAACTATACGAAAAGGGCCTCCATTAGTAATACCGATACAAGAAATGTGGAATGTAGATGTAAAAATAGGAAAAGGAAAAAAAGGAAGAAGTCGATTTTACTGTTTGTAAACTACAATTGCTAACCGAAACGCTCCTCTGTGGCTAAATCGGTTAAAGACACGTCAGGCTATATAACGGTTGCGTATAGGATACAGGTTCGATTCTTGTCGGAGGACGCATACTTTTTTAAGACAATTTCTCGGACATTCAGTCCGGTAAATGTTGTTAATACTGTTTATTAAAACAGAGCATTTACTTAAATATTTATATCTATAAAAAAAAGAATGTCTAAACATAAAAAATGTCTTAAAATAATTGTCAGACTTTGTCCATTTCATTATATATATATATATATATATATATATATATATATATATATATACACACATGTATATATACATATACACACATGTATATATATATATATATATATATATATATATATATATACACACACACATGTATATATATATATATACATACACACACATGTATATATATATATATACACACATGTATATATATATATACACACATGTATATATATATATACACATACACAAACACACACATATATATATATATATATATATATATATATATATATAATTTCTGATAAAAAATCATATTCAACTATTTTAACCGTGTATAACAATTTTCTTTTATTTAATGTAAAAAAAACAAAAAAAAATTGAGCCTAATTTAAAAAATACCAGGGGTGGCCTCAAAATTTTGAACTGTAGTGTATATATATATATATATATATATATATATATATGTGTGTGTGTGTGTCACTCGTTTCGTCCTTTAGGACATCATCGGGCTAAAGTGATGTTTGCATTGATGTGATTACACATGCGCACAAAGAAGCGAGACGCTGAGATTGTAAATTTAAATTATTTTTTAAAAAATGTATATTTTGTGTATATAAACTGGCCGAATTCATTTAGTTTTTTCCTTTTTGTTTAGGTTTTTATCACTTCTGTTATTAAATATCGCGCATTGTGATAATAGAAGATCTGCTAAGAAAGGTGAAATATTGTAAGAACATCAAACGAGATAGGTGATATTTCTAGGGCACATAACGAGGAAAGAGGGTTTGAAAAATTCAATACTCACAGAGCAGATTGAAAGCAAGAGGAACCGAGGAAAACAACGCATAAACTATGTTGCAAACTTGAATAAATTGATGACAGAATAGGGAGATAACAAAAAGGGAAAGTGTATTAAGAATAAAAAAACAGGAAGTTGTAGTGAACCATGATCACCAACTAGCTGAAGAGACACAACATATAGAAGAAAAATCAAATTATAAAAATACGAAATTATAATCATCTACAATTTAAAAATACAATTTTGTAGTAATTTTCGTAAACTTTGCTTATTTTAAGAGACAAACATTTTCGGTGTTTTTAAAATTCAAATA
>CAHIKZ030002489.1:92500-130000 GCA_903632075.3 Acanthosepion pharaonis | reverse complement strand
TTGTATAGAAACGGGTGTCACGAACAAGAAGGCCCTTGCAGGAAAGGTAAAATAGGAAAGTTATAATTATGACTGAAACTAAGGAAAAACACATTCTACCTGGGCTGTAGCGCAGTTTATCATGTCTAGAGAGATCAAGGGTGTAACAAGCCTGGGGTCGAAAAATATGGTTCTGGTATTGTTCGTCCAAATAATACGAATGGCTACTGTAAGAGGATGATTTCAAAGGATAGTTCAACCTCAAACAATACCTACTAAACAGCAAAAGAAAAAAACTGAGTAAAATTAAATAGAGAAAATAATTTAAAAAAAATTATGCGCGTATATATTACTATATTGTACATAAACATACAGAATAGTGTTACTAATGAAACTTTCAATACAATATAGTCATTAACTTTAAGATTAAACCTCCATTTAACTTAAGTAAAAGCTTTAGTGCAGTATGCGTCTCATCTGAGATCATACCATAAAAGACTTTGCAGCCAGATACAGATGTGTAGTTCATAGGAAGTCAGTGGCTGCCATGAACACATATTCTCATTAAATGAACAATTATAATATTATAGCTTGGTGCAGAGAAAATTAACATAGTCTGTTATTGATATTGTAGTATGTGTCTCACCCTAGATCATACCAGAATAGACTTTGTATTCAGTGTGATATCAGAGAAGCCAGATGCAGATGTGTAGCTCACAGGAAGTCAGTGGCTGCCCTGATATTTGAACACATATTCTCATTAAATGAACAATGATAATGTTATGGCTTGGTGCAGTTAAAAAACCAGAAAATTAACATAGTCTCTTATTTATATTGTAGTATGTGTCACCCTAGATCATGCCAGAATGAACTTTATATTCAGTGTGATATCAGAGAAGCCAGGTGCAGATGTGTAGCTCACAGGAAGTCAGTGGCTGCCATGACATGTGAATATTGATATTGTAGTATGTGTCTCACCCTCGACCATACCAGAATATCTTTAAATACTTTAGGAAAAACAATATTCTGTGCTGACCTGAGATAATCTGCTGGCCGCCGATTACAGATTCAGATGGTGAACCATCTACGCCTGTGATGTGCGCCTGTATGAAAGAACCATATGATAGATAATTATATAAGCACCCCCAGAGAGGTGAATCAGAGGCATCTACAAAAGAATGTAGAGTTCTTGCTCTGAGAAAGAAAACGTTAAATAAAAGAAATTATTAAAGATGGAGAAAAATCAAAGAATAAGAATCAAGAAGACAGAAGATAACAATTGAAATTGCATTTAAATTTTTGAAGATCAAAGTTAACTGGAAAGCAAGAAGCCGGAAAAGAGTTCCCCAAGTGAGAAGTGCGGGAAAAGAAACTGTTAGAATACATCTAGCCATTTGGAATGTAAAATAACTTTGCGATCAATCTAATAATGCACTTAAATTCATGAATCTAGGTACTATAGAGAAGAGTTTATCAGAACAATTACCATGAAAATATTTATAGAAAAAAGGCACAGGGAAGCTACATTACGTTGGTGAGAAAGGGACTGAAGCGGAGATGTCCGTTCAGATCTAATAACATTGCAGATTCTTCTTTGGATTTTATCATGTATCTCGAAATACACAGCAGAAGCAGCACACAAGATGTGACAGCAATATTCAATGCATGGACGATTTGTAGTATAAATATGTAAGATAAATTCTGACAAGAAAGATTGTTTAATATGACACAGTGAACTAATTTTCTAGTACTTCAGATAAAACGTGTATTCTATCTTATTAAGGTGATTCAAGTTTACTGAACTTTTAAAATAATATATTGTATTGATTCAATAACATCATTATTTATTCATTAAAATATTTTCCTTTTTCTTCTATAACCTTACACTCAAGCATGTTATGAATTCTATTATAAGAGGCCGGTTCTGATTTTGATTTGGGTATTTGTTCGATGAATTTAACAGCCAAATGCAAGAAACAAGATTCTGTTTAGTATGAGATACTGAGGATTGTTGTGTATCTAGTAATGATTTACTTCATTCTAGATTCTCGTAAATAGTTCGTCTTTCTCAGCTATTGACTTCGTTTATGTGATAATTCCTTTCAGGACGTGAGTGGTTATGGCTGTCCACAAGTGCCTGTCTTTTGTTGCGCAAAGTATTTTTTCAAATTGTATCATCCCTTTTAATCCACACTCTGTGAACTATTCACCCCTATTCATTAAGTAGGTTGCTCTTTGTTTATTTTATTTCGCACGCCTTTAGTATATCTTGTGCGTGTTAAATTCTCAAAGCTTTCTTTCCTCATTATATCCCAGAAAGTTGAACTGTTTCTTTCTGATTTCAAGTATAAGTGTTCTCTTAATTCCCGTTTTCCTTAAAAGTTCTTCGTGTTTACATGTTTATTTAATAGTATTTTCAGTATCCTTCTGCAGAGTCATATTTCTTTTTGCGTCGAGTATCTTCTTCATTGTCGCATAGGAGGAGTGATTTTACATAGCTGCTCAGAACTCTTTTCTTTGTTTCTAGCAAACATTTCCTATCTCTTAATACTCTGTTTACC
Organism: Acanthosepion pharaonis; assembly: GCA_903632075.3. NCBI lineage: Eukaryota > Metazoa > Mollusca > Cephalopoda > Sepiida > Sepiidae > Acanthosepion > Acanthosepion pharaonis. Next base: position 127,460 of record CAHIKZ030002489.1, on the reverse strand, counting down.
TCCCAGAATACATCTTTCGCTGATGCAACTTCGGATTTCTGTTATATTTTCCATAACGTGTTACTATCCTTTCAAGATAACTAAAGTTTTGGCACATTTTTTTTTATTTTAACATCATCTTGCTTACCTCATACATTTGATTATCTCATTTACACCAAAATAAAAGTTCTGTGTCATCAAAAAGGCAACGACAGATCTTTAGAAGGTAAACGAAGTTTCTTTCTCCAATTTCAATTCATATTTTTCTATAGGATGCTCAATAAAAAGTGGTAATATATTCTGCGAGAAAATACACCAGCTCTAATTGGTCCATCTCAGTGGCCCTCTAAAACCCCAGAAATGAATGTTATGGATGACTGTATCTAGCGTATAATCCTCACTTGCAAAAGCCTCGTTGTGACATCGTCAATATTGATTCATTGAAATGGAACTTAACTGAAGGTTGGAAGGAAATTCCTCTTGACACTATCAGAAAAGCTACTTCCTCCTGGTTACTACGATTACAACGTTGTGTTGAACATTCAGGCTAACATTTCGAACATCTACGATGATTGTTCAGTTTCTGCGTGAATTATAATAGCTAAATAAATTTCTTTCTAAATCAACCGCTTTTTTAATAGACCCTCTGTAGTTTCTGAAATTTTCTAGGAACTGTAAATAAAGTACTTTATCTGATTGATTCACTTATGTTAGTTTGGGGAGTTTATATTTTGTTTCCACTGCATTTACTTCAAACGTTTAATCATTTCAACAACTTTCATGGTTATTTTGTTGCCCAAGGTACAAATTCTTTTATAAACTTCATAAAAATTTCCCGCATTTTAGTTACACATTGCTAAGAGTTTGTTATAACTTTTTCAGAAGAAACATGAACAGTAAACACAAAGGATGTAGAATGCACATTTTATATTCAGTCGTAATATCCATTAAAAAATTATCACTTAGCAAAAAGAATTCTTAATGTGTATATAGTTACCAGGGATTAAGAATGAAATAAATATCAAAGACATCACTATACTAATATCTTGAAAAGAAGCCACAGGAAGCTTTTGTATAATAAAAACAAATTTAAAGCATGTAGTAGCCGAAGACCTAACTGTTAACAGTACAAAGGATTAACAAGGTAAACATTGTTCAACCTCTAGCTTAGAAAGTGTGTGTACAATTCAAACTAATGCCGTTGCAAAAGGGATAAAAATATTATCATTACTACTAAAAAACTATATCGAAATAGTAGAAAAATGTAACCGTTAATCTTTGTATGATAGCCAAACTTAGACTTCAAGTTTACAAAACAATCGAAAGAAAATACACTTGCTGTTGAAATTACAGGAGAATCATTTCCTGCGATTGTAAAAATATGCAATATCATGATCCTCCAGAACGGAGACAGAGCCACATTACTATTAAAATACAACTACATAGTTTCGTGTTGTTGCATACCCTATGTTCCAGAATGGAATCTCCAAGAATAAAAGCCAGTCCATTAAAATAACCTTGCTACTGAAACTGTAGTAGCATCATTTGGTGTGGCTGTGTGCCCTATGCTCTACAAAGATGTCTTCAAGCATAAAACACGGCCCCTCAAAAGTCTACTTGCTATTGAAACTGCAGTAGCATCATTTGGTGTGGCTGTGTGCCCTATGCTCTACAAAGATGTCTTCAAGCATAAAACACGGCCACTCAAAAGTCTACTTGCTATTGAAACTGCAGTAGCATCATTTGGTGTGGGTGTGTGCCCTATGCTCTACAAAGATGTCTTCAAGCATAAAACACGGCCCCTCAAAAGTCTACTTGCTATTGAAACTGCAGTAGCATCATTTGGTGTGGGTGTGCCCTATGCTCTACAAAAGATGTCTTCAAGCATAAAAACACGGCCCCTCAAAAGTCTACTTGCTATTGAAACTGCAGTAGCATCATTTGGTGTGGAGTGTGTGCCCTATGCTCTACAAAGATGTCTTCAAGCATAAAACACGGCCCCTTAAAAGTCTACTTGCTATTGAAACTGCAGTAGCATCATTTGGCGTGGTTGTCTGCTCTATGCTTTTCAAAGACGTCTTTAAGAATAAAACTAAGTACCTTAAAAATCTACTTGTTACTGAAAATGCAGTAGCATCATTTGGTGTAGTTGTGTGCCCTGTGATTGACAAAGACGTCTCCTAGAATAAAACACAATCCCTTATATATCTATTTGCTATTGAAACTACAGTAGAATCATTTGGTGTGGTTGTGTGCCCTATACTCTACAAAGAAGTCTTCTATAATAAAAATCAATCCCTTATATATCTACTTGCTACTGAAGCTGCAGCAGCATCATTTGCTGTGGTTCTGTATTCTATGCTCTACAAAGTTATCTTCAAGCATAAATCTAAGCCCCTTAAAAATCTACTTGTTTCTGAAACTGCAGTAGCATCATTTGGTGTTGTTGTGTGTCCTATGCTCGACAAAGATATCTTCAAGCATAAATCTAAGCCCCTTAAAAATCTACTTGTTTCTGAAACTGCAGTAGAATCATTTGGTGTGGTTGTGTGCCCTATGCTCGACAAAGATTTCTTGAAGAGTAAAAATCAATTCCGTATATATCTACTTGCTACTGAAGCTGCAGCAGCATCATTTACTGCGATTGTGTGACTTATGCTCTACAAAGAAGTCTTCAACAATAAAACTATGTCACTTAAAAATCTACTTGTTACTGAAACTGTTGTAGCATCATTTGGTGTGGTTGTTTTGCCGTACGCTCTACAAAGAAGTCTTCAAGAATAAAACACAGTTCCATTAAATATCTACCTGCTGCTGAAGCTGCAGCAGCATCATTTGCTGTGGTTGTGTGCCCTAGGCTCTACAAAGATGTCTTCAAGAACAAGACCCAGCCTTATACAAATTCATTTGTCACTGAAACTGCATCAGAATCTTTTGATATGGCTATTTACCCTATGCCTTACAAAGGAGACTTTTTGAAATAAATCCCCGTCCCATAAAAAATTTCAGAAGGTATAAAACCATGACCGAGAATATTTCTCTTGCTACTAAAACTGCTGCAGCACCATTTATTTTGTTTTGGGCCCTATGGCTCCAAAAAGGAGTCGACATAAACACAAACAAACCTCATGTGTCACTTGCTATTGAAAGTTCCGCAGCAAGATGTGTCCAGTATTAGGGGCAATCTATTGAACCTTCCCCCATATTTAAAACTATTCAGTCAAAAAGATGTTGAATTGAAATGTATCTGCATTGAATGTGGGAATGATTTTTCGGGGTTGCTTGTATATAACCTCAGATAATTCCCGCCAGGTGTTTCTGGTTGCGATCATTAAGGACTCGTAGTAAGGCAGAATGCATTTTTATTAGCAAAAGGGTGAGCCCAAAATGAAAATTACACTTCGGGAATACTAAAATCAAGCAGGTCCAGGGATTTAGATATCTGGGAAGTGTTCTAACAGAGGACGGAAAGTGCGATACTGAGATCTGAAGACGAATGGGGGATGTCCAAAGACGTATTCCAAAATCTAAGTAGAGTATTAAAAGACAGGAAAAATTTGTTGGAAAAGAAAAGAGTATTGGATATTGATATCTGTTCTCCTGTATGGCAGCGAATGTTGGACAATCTCCCCAAAGATGAAGAAGAGACTTCAAGAAACAGAATTTTAGTTCTACAGAAATCTGCTGAGGATACCATGGACCGAACATGTGAACAACCACGAGGTTTTGGAGAGAATGGAAACAAAAAGGAAGCTTATAATTAACATTAGAAAAAGGCAGTTAAAATTTCTGGGGCAGGTAATGAGGAAAAAAAGGCTTGGAAAATCTGATTCCCACGGGGCAGATTGAGGGCAATAGGAACAGAGAAAAACAGTGCATAACATACTTGATGAGTTTGAGTAAATAGATTGCGGAACATGGTTTAGGAGAAATAACGAAAAGATAAAAATTAATAAGAGCTACAAAAGATAGGCTGACGTGGAGGACAATGATCACCTACATCCTGAAGACACATAAAAGAAGAATGTCAGTCATTATATTGTTACAGTAAGCGGTAGACGTTCCATCAGCTATTCCCGGTGACACCGTAGATCGAGGGATGTAAAATTTCTCCATAATTTCAGAAATGTAATGTCTTATCTGCCTGGCTTTCACTATCACGTTCAATTTGAATTACGATAATTCCTGTCATACTGCCACAAGTAGCTTAGCCGATGTTCACACTGACTCACAAGATTTCAGAGCACAACTGATAAATATATATGAGCATTTTCATAGCGTCAAGATACGGTAGCACTACCTATCTTTAACTTTACATACTGCTTAGAACTTTTGGCACGTCAGTGTATAAAATGTTTTAATTACATTAATAATATCAATATTTCTAAAAAGGCTAATATAAAAATGTTTTAAATCATATATTATTACTATTAATACTGTAATTATAAATACGACGGTAATTGAGATCATCTTAATTACTTCAATGATTATGACAATACAAATAATGTCTATTTGTAATAATGATATTAATGATTACTGTAATAACTCGAATGAAATATCATAAGTCGTTAATAACATTGATTATTATACTTAGTGAGAATTATGATACAATAAAATTTTCATTGATGCTCATAAATTTATTAAAAATTTGTAGGATAAACATATTAAACTATTTTTAAAACATATTTGTATTAATATATGGCGAATGTATATTGTAATAATTATGACAAATAGTAACTATAGACAGTGTCCGTAAGTATTATCATTAATAAAATAAGACAAAATAAGAAAAACATGATCTATAAATAATTATTTGTTTTAAAGGGACGACACTCATTTGTACTAACGGTAAACATCCTTGAAATTTAAACCAGAAAGTCGAATTATTTATATCAGTGCTGGAAGGAAAGTGTGTAAACTCTGGTCGTCTCACCACACCAGAGAGTGTCCATCAATGACCATGACTTATGCAGCAGTTTTTAGCGAAGTACAACATTCCCCAGGTTTGACTACTACCATATTCCCCAGATCTCGCTGCTTGCAACTTTCCTCTTTCCAAAAAAAACAAAGGAACGAGATTTCAAGACACCGAGAAAATCCAAGTGAATGCGTCGAGGAAGATTCGCACTATCTCAAAAAAGGAGTTTCAGGAATGCTTCCATCAATGGAAACGATGCTGGATAAAGTGTGTGGCTTTAGAAGGGAACTATTTTGAATAACATTAAATGCCGGATTGATATGTGTTGTAGTTTTCTTTCCATTTCTAATACTTTTTGATCAAACCTCATATAGTTGCTATGTGGTTGCATTAAATTGACCTTGTTAGATTTGATTAAATAAATGAAAATTACACTGTCAGTAATAACAGTGATGATACGATTAAAGAAATAAGATAATGAATTGAATCATGATTGAAATGAAAGTATACAGAACTCTAAGAAATAATTTAATGAAAATCTATTAATAAATGTTTATCATTTATATATACATATGTGTGTGTGAAATATTTTTGAAAGAATTATATTACAGAGTACTGAAAAAAATACAGAAGTGAAAAATTCATATATATAAGTGAACTACTTCAACGTGAAACCAATGTAGAGTATTGAACAAATAATTAAACACGAATCAGATAGGGAAAGATAATGGAATGCCGGAGAGCTTGTTGAATTGGAGAAAGTCGGTTCAAGAAAGAATTATGAAGAAAAAGAAGGAATGTTTAAAAACGAGAGGTGTTAGTGAAACAAAGTGATAGATAGAACAATATAGAGGAATTAAAAGAGGAAATGAAAATAGATGTGAATATTAAAAGAAGAGAGAGAGAAAGGAAAAGAAACGAAGGAAAGCAACAAAGAAAGAAGCAAAAAGAAAAAGAGAGTAAATAAGTTTAAAATAGAGGTAAAAAGTAAAAAAAATATGCAGAAATTAATTAATGTATTAACCAAAATACAAATACTAAGACTGAAAGAAGAATTTAGGACAAGGAGAAGGAGAAAATATAAACTTAAAGAATAACTACATAAAATCTGATAAAATTCTATTGTTTGAAAGAAAAACGGCAAAGGATGAAGGAAATCGAGGAGGAAAAATGTAAGAATGAATATAGCAAGTTTAGGGAGCTTGGGGGTAAAAGAACAGATATAGAAATGACTACAAAATGAGGGATGAAGGAAAAAAAATAGAAGATGTAAGTAAAGGCAGAAAATGCAATGAATGAAAAGTGAAAATAAGGACGAAAGTGGGGAGATGGCTAGTTGAAGTTGAAAAAAAAAAGTAAGGGAGTTTTGATAGGAACGGGAAGGGAGATAACCATGGAAAGAGGAGTAAGGAGGGAAACGATAGGAAATGAAGGGAGAAAGAGTTATATAGCTGGAATGTAGCAAGAGATGTTTGTGTGCATGAAAGGAAAAAGGGGATTTGTGTAAAGACAAATTGGGGAGAGGGATGGAAGAAAAATAAGTTAAGAAGGATTTAGGGATGAAGACTGAATATATAATGGCGGTGGCGGCATTGGCAGTGTTGGTGGAGGGACGGATAAAGGAATCGACGGCAGAGTTGAAGAGATAAGTAAGAAAGGAATGCTGTTGGTGGTGGGGAGGAAAAAGGGTTGGGGAAAATAAAGGGCGGGCCTGTGGTGGCGATGGTAGAATGATGATGCGATGTGGGAGTAACGGGAAAGACGAATAGTAAAGGCACCTGGAAAAAGAGAAAGATCAGAAAAAAATAGGGGAAATTCTCTGGAACAAAACAGAACAAAACTAAACAAGAAAGGGCTGGATACAAGGAATGAAATAAAGAAAATAAAAAGAAAGTATTTTAAAGTAAGCATGTAAAAAATAGATGTAAAGAGATATGCAGAGTCAGAGCGTGGAAACGTTAGAGATAAATGAAATGGGAAATTAGAGAGAGAATAAGAGAGATAGAGTGAGAAAGAGAAAGAAAGAAAAGATTAAAAAAAATCCTGAAGCGGGTAGAAAAAGAGAACATTGGAAATCTCAGGGAGAGTGAGGGAAATTTAAGAGAGAGAAAGAGAATAAAGAAATTAAGTGAATGTTAAGAAGGATAAAAATAAAATAAAATTAAATTTGAATTTTGAGTTCAAGTCTGGGGTGAGTTAGAACAAAGATATAACGAAATAAATTCAGCCACAGAAAATTTAATTTCAAGGATCTCTTTCTAATATTTTAATTCAACATTCTCTACACCCGATCAACCCCATTACCAAAGAATTCTGAACGAAAAAATAAGACAAAAGTATGTGAAATAAATAACACAAAGAATAAACTAAAAAAAATAATGGAAAAACTACAAAGTTTAAAAATTTAATATTTTAAAAGAGGTTAAATTTAATTAATTGAAATGTCAAAACATGAAGGTCACGTCTTTAAGTTCGTCATTTTTTCTTTTTATTTATTATTCTTGTTTTATAAATTAATTCTTCATTAAGTTGTCTCCGATCATGGATCGTCTGCGAGAACATAGTTTTGGGATAATTAAATGCTATACATTACCGCGAAGTTTTATGCATCGAGAAGTGATTTTAAACATTAATCAGGCAAATAGATAACTTTTACACTTTATTCAGAAATCAAAAACATTTATTTAAAAAGGAGTTTTTACATATTGTTGATAAATGTGTTTATGCATGCTTTCCAACAGTGGATATTACAGTCATTTAGATATTATATAGAAAACAAATCAAAGGAAAAACAAAATTGTAATCACCAAAACTATCGTAATATTGATTGTATACGCATGACATGAATACGTCAAATGTTCACGTTGCGCCACAGATTTTATGTACTTCATCAGTTCATAACTCTGGAAAAGATCTTAATTTTTTTTGTTAATCTTGTTTATTTTAATGAGTAATACCCCATTTTTGGGCAACGGACGCTTCTACTTGCAAGTTAATGAAAATATGATGCCTTAAATATGTAATTTAAAAACAAAGTGTTTATACAATTCCAAGCTGGATTTCAGTGTGCATATTGAATGCATACATATCGAGCATACGGAGAGAGAGAGAAAGAGGGAGAGAGACGATCCTCTCCTTCATCTCTATCTGTGTCTCTTTGCCAATATATATATATATGTATGTATATAATAAACACATACACATACATACACATGTAGATAGTGTGGACATAAAAATCAACTATCAATGGTGGAAGATATCTATCTATCTATCTATCTATCTATCTATCTATCTATCTATCTATCTATCTATCTATCTATCTTCTCTCTCATCTCCTCTCTCTCTCTCTCTCTATATATATATATATATATATATATACCTACATAGATACTCAATGGTCTGAGTATCTATCTATCTATCTATCTATCTATCTATCTATCTATCATAATAATATATATTTAAAATAATTTACTGTCGACAGTTCCAATAACGAACTGAAAAGATGACTTTCATTAAATATTGATACTTTTATAAGCAGAACAATTTATTAGATTATACGATTGTACGCATATTAATTGCTATTATTAATAATATTATATATATATATATATATATATATATATATATATATATATATATAGATAGATAGATAGATAGATAGATAGATACTAGATAGAACCAAACTTTCCCTGACGATCCGTTTAGGTGAAACCTAGGTAGGTTTGTCTGGCTCACTAAGTATATCTAGGTCTGCTCTACGGTTGTATTGAGCTCTTTTGTTAGTTAGTTGTTACTCGTATCAGGGTTTTTTCTTTGGGCTTCAGACCTGCATCTGTGCGATTTTTTTGTCGGCAGAAGTTCATGTTTGTAGCTCTTTCTTTTTTTAAAACCTTTTTTTCCCTCAAGATTGATTTGATTAGCAAATCAAAAATTCGAGGGTTTTTCGAAATGAGTCTAGTTATCTATATTTATATATATATATATATATATATATATATATATATATATATATATATATAAATTTTGTTGAAGGTAATTGAGAAGGTACTGCTTCTTATTTAATTTTTCTTGTGTTCGTACAAGTGGTTTCTTGACACAAAGTGTGTAAAACTGTCCAAGTCTTCTGCATATCCGAGTACTTTCGGCTATTCTTTTAGCCATTATCAAGGACGGTTTGTATTTTTTATTTTTAACTGCATGTGTGAATGTTTTTTTATATATGTGTCTGAAGTTATAGTAATGTTTTATTTTCCAAAAATATAGCACATTGTGCCCGTGTTCGTAGTTAATGTTATCGAGTGTTGACTTTTTTTTTATTAGTAGAGCTTATTTTATTATTTTTAATCTTTTTTTACATGTGGATGAGACTTGTATTTTCTACTAGTATATTTCGTATGGATTTGGGTAGGTCTTTGCGTGTTTAAATAAGTTTTAATTGAGCTGCGGTCGGGTAAGTGTAGCTTGAGTCGTCTAGATAGGCATGTATGACCAATATAATTATTTATGAATTTGGTTTGATCAAGTTAATCCTGTACTGTAGATTTAAACTAATTTTTCTGTGTCAAATCTTTGGATCAAATAATTTTTGGTCAAGTCTGGTAAATTTTACCCTAAATAAAATATGTATTTAGTTTTATTTATCTGACGTTAATTTCGTAAGTGTCGTGCAGTTTTCATTAATTCCGTATCAAATATGTCTAACAAAATGAATATGGGTTTTAGTATTAAGTAAAATAACAGTTAATGACTAAGAAATTAGTAGTTTATTAGTAGTGCCAATAACCGTTACGTTACTATTATATCTGGGGTCATGAAAATAGTGTTCAATATTTTCATCTATCAAATTTGTTTCCTATGTGATACCGTACATTTCATGTGTCGTTCGCAATTACTCTGCCAGAAAAAAAAAGATTTGTATAAAGGTTTTATTTCTTTGAGTATGCTAATGTGCATCTTAAATTTATTGAACTTTTTTTTTACATCAATCCATGGAAGAATACCAAAAAAATTTTACACAGAAGGAAAATAACTTGCTACCTAGAACTTTGATTTAAGAATGTTTGTAAACAAAACCTGATATTGTTTAATATCAACCACGCCATATTGTAAAACATCACTTAACATCACCTTCAATGGCAACAATTAGTCCGTAGGTGGTCTGTTGACACACGAGACCATCTAGATTCTTCACGGAGAAGGCAAGGATGAAGTACAAATAGAGCTCCACCGCATAATTAGAACAGGCAAGTACATGCATCATTTACAATCGTGTTTACCTCAACCATATTTGATTTTGCAGTCGTATGAGACATTAGAAGAGAGCCTGACACTTGAGCATAAAAAATAAATGGTCTTCCGAGATTTTAAATCCGACGGCGATCATTACTTGTCATTCTTTGCTATTATCAATTATACTTTTGACACTTTTCTTTAAATATCAAAATGAATTGTCTTTGAGATGAAAAGTTTAATTTACAAAACACAAGGCTCGATAGCCACTCAAATTAGATGTTTACTGTTGAAATGGTTATGATGAATTGGTGTGATATGAATATCAGAGGAAATGAAGATTATGAAAATGAGGTGGGGAAGCTAACCACTGACTCTTAACTTGAAGCGGTTAAGATTGTCACTCACGTTGGAGCCTGTAACACAACGTAGCAGTTTTGGGGGACAAAACTGCTTGAATGGAAATGCTACCTTACAATTGGAATACAAATAAAATAAGGATGATTCATCTCTACAGAAATGGCATAACATTGTTCTAAATTTAAATATCTGAATTAGTCAAAATAAAGAATGGATCTCATGTGAACATTTACTATTTTTTATTATTTCATCTCAAGCAAGAGGATAATTCCACTAACGCGCAACGAGTTACGAGTGAAAGATAATGAGAAGACTTTACAAGAAGGAACCAATCCAAAAATCTTAAACAGGAAACAAAGGAAAACATCTATACCTGTTCAAAAGACAGGGAAGTAGCTCGAACCGGATGATACGCAAACCTATCTACAAGCGATGGGCATGTGATGATGTGCATGTTGGAAAGAAGCTGAAGATTGGAAAATGGTTCTTTTCCCCCATCAGAAATCCGTGCAAACGATTTTGAACTCTGTCAAGACTGGAGAGTTAGGATTGAGTAGCTCCCCTCTAGGCATAGCAGCAATAATCAATTTTTGGTCTAATCTGACTCTTGTAAAGATAAAGCTTCAATAAGCATTTCATCAATGTTATAAACTTTGAAATTGCCGTAATACTTATGAATACAAACACAAACCTATTCTAATTTTTCGTTATCATTACTTATTATGTTTGGTCTAAATTAGATAGACAGTTCTACTTGAAACCGGTTACTCCTTGCTTATTAGTGTCTTTATTGTCTTGTTTGAATTGAAATGACAAAAATGACAAAAGCTTGTATAGATATGTGAGCCTAGTGTGTATGTGTGTATTTTGAAGTTTTTTTGCATATTTTAAAAATTACCCCCCCCCAAAGCCGCAAATACAGAAATTAAAACTTTAATAAAGCTGGATTTAGATTTTTCCCATTTTTTACGAATTAACGTTTAATCCACAAGACGATGTGGTTCCACGGGAAAATAGTACATTAGATTAAAGTACTAGTTCTGGAATGTGGTGCGTCGTAGTTGCTAGTTCAATCCCTTGGTCAGAGTATAGAATACGACTCAGTGGAAACAAGACTATCCATAACTCAGCAGTACTAAAAAAAGAACACAACATCCCCAGATAGGAACGGCAGAACGAAAACAATTTAACCCAGTAGATGAAATAAAGTGTTCAATTTCTTCTAGGTTATGCGGATCGGCAGACATATGAAGAAGGTGTGAGGGTACAACAGTCAAAAGGTTGGGATAACAACAGCAAAAATGAAGGCATTAGTCCGAATGCAAATAATCTAAATATTACCTCTGTTTATGTCTTACTAAATGTGTCCACTTTGTATAAACAGCAAAAAACAATGTGTTTTTTTGTGTGTGTGTGTGTGTGTGTGTGTGTGTGTGTGTGTGTGTGTGTGTGTGTGTGTGTGTGTGTGTGTGTGTGTATTTTTGTTTTACTTAGAAAAAAGCGACACTGAAATCCAAAGACCGATTGGGATAACAAAATATGCCTTCTAAAATCTAAATATTAAGAACAGGAAAATCTCTTTAGAAATAAAGACGAGGGTGCTGATCTGTTATACAATATAGGTGCACATAACAAAGAAAAGACTACTGAATTGTCACGTAATATCGGTCCTCCTATATGGCAGTGAATGCTGGACAATTTCCTCACAGATGAAGAAGAGACTTTAAGCAATAGAAACAAAGAAAAGAGTACTGAACTGTCATGTAATATCAATCCTCCTATATGGCAGTGAATGCTGGACAATTTCCTCACAGATGAAGAAGAGACTTGAAACAACAGAAAGAAAGAAAAGAGTACTGAACTGTTATGTAATATCAGTCCTCCTATATGGCAGTGAATGTTGGACAATCTCCTCACAGATGAAGAAGAGACTTGAAGCAAAAGAAATGTGATTATGCAGAATGATGCTCAGAATATCATGGTCTGAACACATGAGCAACGACAAAGTTTTAGTGATAATTGGAACAAAGTGTTGACTTATACTTAACATTAGAAAGGGAGCAGAAAATTCTTGGGCACATAATGAGGAAAGAGGACTTGGAAAATTTTATATTCCTAAGACAAATTGAAGGGAAGAGACACAGAAGGAAACCTGACAAGAGGATACCTGGCAAGCTTGATAAATGGATGACGGAACATGATTTAGAAGAGATAACAAAAAGACAAAAGTCTGTAAATCAGGAAATCATGGTGAGTCATGAATTCAACGTCCTGCATGGGCACGGCACATAGAAGAAGAAAAAGAAAAGGGAAGGGCAGGAAGTTGAGAAGAAGAAGTAAAAGAAAAGTAAAAGAAGAAGAAGTAAAAGAAGAAGAAGTAAAAGAAGAAGAAGTAAAAGAAGAAGAAGTAAAAGAATAAGAATAAGAATTTTATACTAAATCAAGATTAATGTTGCCTATATGTTCTCTTTCTTTAGAGTGTATTTTACCATTTTAAATTCTTACAGTTCAGCCCATTTCAAAATATCTTACTCCTAAACGCTAAATAGTTTCGTTTATATATATATATATATATATATATATATATATATATATATATATATATATAAGTTTTTTCGTGGTACAGAATTTAATAATAGATAGGAAAAGACAATATTTATAAGCCATTTTTTAAAAGCAAAAGATTTAATAAAAACAACCAGTTTCGTCCCAGGACTTATCAAGTTTATTTATTTTGACGAATTTAAAAAATTTAAATTAATTTTTTAATTAACGAATGTAATCGAATGCAAAAATTTTGAATCCGTCCTCCAGGAATAGCCAACTGACTAACAGTTCTGGTTCTGCTATTGCTGAACATTTAATAAATAGAAGGAAATGTGCGGAAAATTTTAGTGGTGACCGATTTATAATTTTATCTAGGTCCTCCACATTTCACCTCAAGGTTCTAGAGTCCTTGTATATCAGAATTCGTGAGCCTTCCTTTGTAAACAGAGGGAATGCTTGCTGGGTCTGAATATTATTGGACTCTAGTTTCTTGAAATTCATAATTTTTTTTCCCCATTCGATTACATTCGTTAATTAAAATTAATTTACACGATTTTTAAATCCCAGAATAAATAAACTTGATAAGTCCTGGGACGAAACCGTATCCTTTCCGGTTTTTTTTTTATGTATTAGACATTTAAAACATTCATATTTGTCTTTTTCTTTAAATATATATATAACTATATATATATATATATATATATATATATATAGAGAGAGAGAGAGAGAGAGAACAGTAAGATATATAATCCGGTGTTCTTGTTTATATTTTTTATTTTTACAAAACAGTTGTCAATATAAATTTACAGAGCATAAAAATTATAAATTAACTGTTTTAAAATATGTTTTTTTTCGCTTCACAGTAATAACCATGTTTCAAAATGGAATATAAAACTTTAAATTTAATTATATAATTAAATTAAAAGGCATTACTTCCTGAATTCATCTTCAAGCGAATATTAGCTATATATATATATATATATATATATATATATATATATATATATATATATATATATATATATATATATTTATAGAATATTTACTAATATACTTACTATAAAGTAAACTACAAGATATCCTGAATAAACAAAACAAAATCAATCCTGACATTGACTACTCATAGGAAAAATTTGCAAATAACATGTTACCTTGTTTTGATATTCTGTTAATTCAAACTGATATCGGTTTAAAATTAAATATCTTCCATAATTCGGCAAAGCAAATAAAAACGATTTCATAAATTTTACTTTTGGGTGCCGAATATCTACTTGAAGAAGAGAAATACATTAAATATATTTTTAAAATCCTCCACTATATTCGTTATACAACGGCATGAAAAATAGCACACACGATTTACAAATAAATAAATAAAGCAAAAAAAAAAAAAAAAAAAAAGAAATTATGCACATCAACACAAAACCTAGACACATTATATTACCTGGAAAGACTATAATTAAGGAACTTGAATATAATTTAGCTAATCTCATCATTAAAATTATCATAAACAGTTTAAAAAACAGTAAACCTTAACGTAAATCATAATTAGTTTTACACTTGTGATTGGTCTAATAGACTATAAAATATGGCACAAAAATGCATAGGCCAAACATTCTAAGATTTAAAGAAAAGAATATATGAACAAAGGAATTAAAATTAAGTGACCCACTCTATGCATTTGTACTTTCACTGTCACAATTTTTGAATAACGTTTTTATAAAAAATGAATATTTAATCAGAAGAAGATACATTGTAAGTGTCATGATCAACGAATTCCCTTTGATTAATATACGACATGACTATTTCACTTTCTCTCCCTTTTCTTACAAAATTAATAGTAAAATGTAGAATATATAAACTATGAGAAGTGTTGAAATCAAATTTCTATGAAGATAGAGTTCAAGTAGAAATTCAATCATTTCACATGAATCATGTTTTGTCTTGCTCGTGTAGATTTTGTTCATGAGAAATAAGATTCTTTTTCTGATGACGTATGATCATCGGGTAAACATGTCAAAGTAGGTTTTTTCTTTCAAAATTATCTTATCATTTTCATATAACAGGAGGACAAATATTTTTTATTATAATACCATATTTTCGAATGTCTACATGCAAAGTCCTGAGATATTTAATTACTTTAAATATACACTCATATTACTATGTGTAAACATACTGGATAATTCAAGTTAATAGACCATTTATGGCAACAAGCAATAACGTTTCCACTGTCCAAAGACACGTCAATAGATTACTATTTCTCTTATAATCTTCTTAATAATTAGTAAATAATAAAACACTATATGTTCTATTTAAATGAATTATTGAACATTATCATTACCCATTATACTTTCGGACCAGATACATGAAGAAGGCCGGAGAGAACATTTTAATGGTAGTTTCAATAATAGTGAAGGGCTGAAAATTTTTCGTTCCGATCAACTTTGCAAATCTGACTAAATAATAAAAAAACAGAACATTTTAAAACCAATAATTCATACTTCATATTTTATAGCATCTTCTCATGAGATGAGAAAACTCATCTGAATGATTTAATAATTAATATTAACATAACTTTATCTTAGAAATTCAGACAAATTTAACAATGATCATTTTCATATTGATTGGTATATTTTAGTTTTGTACTCGAAAGTTTGTACTTTAAATACAACAAAAAGTACTACTTTATAATATTTAAAAAAAATCTAATATTAAATATATTCCCTTACGTTTTTATTAAAAATTAATATTTATTTCTAAAATTATTCCTCCATTTACAAATAAAAAGTGTATTAGCAAGTTTAAATAAGATGGTTTCATAATTTTACCTTCATATGAAATATTGACATATAAAAGGTTTTCAGGGTTATATTTTAAATCCTTTAAATTAAAATAATATAAAATATGCAGAATTTTGAGACATTTTTCATATGAATTGTTTAATTTAATTTTTTCTCTTTGCAACCCCGCCCTAAATAAGAGAAGGCGAGCTTGTTATAAACCGTATTTTACTTCTGATGGCTCTTCTTACTAATCTGTTCATTCTAGTACAAACCAATATTTCCATGTATTTGACGCAGATGTCAGTGTAGAGTGATAGGAAGGCAACGTGAATTATTTTTTTCTCATTATTGTGTCGCTTTTTGGTTTTAGGTTTCATTTTTTTTATCTGTCTGCTACGTTTTCGTACGTATTTTATACTACTTCGACTTTGAGAGATTATACGTTTTCCATGACATCTTTCATCTACTACAATTTACTAGCAAGTGAAATATTAGTTAACCGTTATCATTTGTGAACGCAAACATTATACTCATTAAAAATGATAGCAACGAGAAATAGCATACACTTTTATAAACACATATAGACACCGATATCAAGATATGCATTCATACAAATCGTTTGTTCGCGTGTTTGCAAACGGTATATATTGTTCCCTGTTCTTTTTCATTTCAACCCAAAGAAAGCGATAAAAGCCACAAAGATGCAAAAGCTTACTGAGAATTAAACAACAGGGAAATTATGAAACCTAGCTGCCAATCTAGTACTGCGCTTAAATTCAGAAAGTTGAGATACAAAAAAAGGAAAGCTCGTTGAAACATTGATTGACTGAATTTTTTACGGCTTATAAATACTGTGTGTATTTTAAAACTGAATCATATTTTATGCGAGTGAATATTTTATTAACATATTTTTTAGAATAACAATGATTTGTTCAGATACAAATCCTACAATTTAGGCCATAAATTAACGGGGAGATTCAATCCTTTTGTGTGAGTGAATGCAACGAACCCAACTGGAATTTGAACTCGGTTCTCCTCCGATTTTCGTTCCATCTGCTACCCATTACACCATCCGCGCATCTCTCATCAGGATAACTACTGTGAAAATATTTATATAAAAGGTAGACGGACGCTATGTTAGGGTGACTGGAAAGTGAATTGAGAAACATGTCTTGATGAAAGTGAAATAAAAGCACTAAGGAAAAGCAGATACTTTAAATGGAAGTATTGCTTATCATCACTCATGTTTACATGAGAAAAAAAAAAAAGATTTCAGCTGCTATATTAAAACAATTTCACAAAAACAAAGAAAAAATGGATATATTTTAAAATGCTGTTGTCATGCCAAATAACCCGAAATATATTTGATTATCATATCTAACGGTAACTTTTCTTTGAATCACCAAATTCATGTACGAGGTTGATAAGGTCTCCAATGCTATCAAATAAGTTTTAGACCAGATCCAATAATGAAAACGGTATTGAATGTAATTTCTCTTTAAAATTATTAAGTGTTGATTGTTAAATAAGATCTCAATTGCCATAAAACAAAATTTAGATCATATAAGAATATGAAATTAGTAAAAAGGTATACTTTTATTTCTTTTTAAGGTTACGAGGATATATTGATATGTAAAGTCTCCAATGTTTTCAGTTATTGAAATAAAATGTATTTCTCTTCAAAATGATGAGATTTGATTGATAATTAATGTTTCCAATCTTATAAACATGGTTTAGGCAAGGTAAAATAATGGAAGTGGTATGAAGTAAATCTTCTTTTCTTTAAAATTAATAGTGTTGATTGATAAGTAAAGTCTCTTATTCTATAGAAAAGGTTTTAAGAAATATTGAAACAAAAAAGAAAAATATTAGAAAGAAAAGAATTTCAACATCATCATGGAATGAAAAACGTTACACGTCAGTATAGTTTCAGCAAAATCATTGGTCCAGTGGTATCAAATTGTGTTTTTACAGTGTGCGCTACACCTGTAATTTTCATATTTTAGATCACCTCACTGTATCTCTATCTATAAAAGGCAGGATGTGTGTATGTGTGTAACGAGTGCACGGCCGCAATTTTCGACGCATTTGCACCAAAATTTACATGCACATCCTCCAAGTTAGCGGGAAGGCCAAGTCCGACATTGCATTTCCCAACTCCCATCGATAGTGGAAATAATTGATTTTTTCATGCTTCTACGGCAGTTTTCATGTAGTTTGTGGCCATTTTCTATTGGCCAGAGTGAGAGCCTATAGCTGGCTGTCACGAATAGGCAGAAAGATTCTATTGGCCAGCGTGAGAGCCAACAGCTGACTGACACAAATGTTAACTAGCATGCTAGCATGCAAAAAAAAAAAAAAAAAATAGATAGCTGCATTCGTCACAAGTGGGAAAATTTTAAATCTGCATGGCACTTTACTCCAATTGTCTCATTCGCTTACTTAAACTCAACGTTGATTCTGCTTCCGCAGAACTGGGTTGGGTGTGAAAAAGTATTTGTTGTTAACATTCATTTTTCATTCGGTTTTTCCAGTTACGAGTCCTTTTTTAAAGCTGATCGTTTTGTGTTCATTTTGTTTAGTTCTTTTTTCGTAACAGATTTAATGTTTAGTATAGAGCTTAGAAAAAATTTGCAGTGTGAGATAGTCAAGAAGTAAGGCATATAGCAACATCAGCACGGCAAAGGGCACTCCTTTAAAGGCAAGGAAGGGCAAAAATATTTTAAGTCAAGTGATAGCGATTGCTGTATGAGTCATACGATTTTTGAATCAAGCACGGGCAACGCCGGGTCATACTGCTAGTAGGTTATATAAACCCAGTTAGGAAACATGTTCCTCTTTTATTCTTCCATCTAATTTTGCATATTTGTTCAACTCATTTTATATGTTATGAATTATTTTAATATCTTTCCCATATGAATACCTAGAAAGTACGATAGCAGAATAAAACTAGCAGCTGATCTTGAAAATAAGCTCCAATTACTGTTGAAATAGCTACATGTAACCGTAAGTCTATTATAATAGTTTATTTTTTCGCACTTCTTGTCTGTGGCACGCCCGATTTTTTCTTCCCTGTCACATACAATCTTCAAAAATTTAAATGTAACGTTAATTATCCTTTTCTGTCTTCCTGAAATCTGTTCTCTTATTGTCCTTTCTCCTCACTAAATTCTTTTCCGTCTTGCATCTTAGTGACATTATCGCCTTACTTTTGGTGAAATGATTAATAAAATAAAATAATTGTTTTGTGTTGTAACTTATAGAGTGCTTTTGCGTAACCTATGAAACATAGCTATAAGTATTTTTGTATTTGTATTGCCTGCTCTGATAACATTCAGTCTAAATCTGTTATAAACTCTATTCGTTGGAATTGTAATTATAAGCTTAGTTATGTGGCTCATAAAGCTAATTGTACAATGGAGTTTGCATTCACTTGCATGTGGCTTCTTTGGCATCAATGTGAAGATAAATTCTCTGAGATCATTCAGTATTTCACCACTTTTGTTTGCCTCATTTTTTACTGCAAGGAAATCCTGAATTTTGACTGGCTCGCAACCTTTTATTATCATAAATTATATAATAGAATGATATCATAAATTATATTGTTTGTCGGTGTTTTACGCGTAAATTATTATTACTCAAAGACTCATCACACAGTGAACTTACTCTAAGCACATTTTAATAGAACTTCATATATTACCGAATGTTTGTCCAGCCACGTTTGTATCTTTTTTTCTTTTTTTTTAAAGCTTTTCACCCCAAGCAAGGCGGGAAGCCACTAGGACGCTAGGGGTTACAGAAGATTTGGAGCAAGATCAGATAGGAGTGATAGAAGAAAGGATGAGGAGAAGGGTAGTGGATAGATCAAGGCAATTGGAGATGTCGATTGACATTACATTTGGAGATTATAGCTCTCAGGGAAACAGGAGAAGGGAAGGGAGTTCCACAGGCGAGAGGTGCGAGATATGAAGCTATTGAAGTAGAAGAGACGGCTACATTTAATAGTTTCGACAGTGAAAGGGTGAGAGCGGGATGCCAGCCTCGTAGGGCGTTTGAATTCATGAAGTGTGGCAACCAGCGAATGCAGCTCCTCGGAGCAGTTACCATGAAAGTATTTGTAAAAAAGACAGAGAGAGGCGACGACTTTTAACGGTATCACACCGTGAGAGATAATTCAATTCTCATATATTTCCATGTTTTTCAATGGCGAATAGTGATGCGTTATTATTATTCGTCTGTTGTTGTTCTCACATTTTAAATGTTCAAAAATATCGGTATATTGATGTAAGAGCATACAGGATTTGATGCTAATATGATATATTATTTTTGGAATAAAGATTTAATCAGTATTTCTTTTACCATAATACGCAACCCTAAAATTGTGCTGAAAGTTTGGGAAAATGCTTCTATTCATGCGTAATACGCACCCCTTGTTTGATAATCAAACCCTATAAATTGTATCTCTCAAATTTCATTACGACCAGCCTTTCCTACTCTTATAAAAAATCATTTTAAACATAGAATAACATTATTCTAATTTAGTTTTATTATAATTCTTATTTTATTTTACATTTTTAAGTATTGTTAGATATATATGATTATATTTGACATCCTTTTGGGGTCGAAGTCACCGAATGTTAGTGTTAAATTGTCGTATGTTTGTGGTCAGTAGTCATTTCGCAACAGAAATCGACCTATAAAAACGGTAATTTTTAAAAGATATTTTTGTAGCTGTGCATAATACGCACCCCTAATTACAGGGAAATTACGGTATTCGTAACTATAGGTAAAAGTTGTAATATATCAATGGTAGTGGAATGGAAGTGGCTTGGTATTGTTTCTGAATGTAAGAGGAGCCATTAATATAATCAACATTGTTCAGACGCTCGAATCTTTTCGTTTTATTGTCGTCAGTGTTAATAACTTTTTGGTAGGTCTATTCTTCAGCTCTTGTCATGTTTAATTCATAAGAACAAAGAAAAAGATAAATTTTTACTCGAATAATGGACCGAGTAAAACACTGTGTTAGCAGTGACAGCTAGCCAAAGAAGACATTCGGGCCTCTAAGTAATGTTGGATATAATTTGCTTTTATCTATACGTCTTCTGGCCCTGTCAGAACCACAATCAGTATTAAAATTATATTATGCTTAACTTCAGGAAGCCGTACCTCAGATTGCAAATCTTTTGTTAAAAAGGAAATGATCACAGCTGAGACGTTCCCAAATAAAGAAAACTGAGAAAGCTAAGCGATTTTGTTCCATAGTTCTATATTCACGTTGAAAATTCACGTTAAACATATCTTTATGCCATATTCCTCTCGCGGAGGCGTGCAGATAAATATTACTGTATGTGTTTCTTATGTTTTTTTTTCATGTAGTCACTGTACTGGGTATCGGCACGGAAAGTAAAGTCAGCGAAACGAGTTCAAATTCTACAATGATCTGCTGCGTTCACTTTCTCGCTAAAGTTTTTAGGAAGGACGCAAATCCATTTATTCCCTCTCTAGCTGTAGGATGAGTATCAGGGTAACCTTGATTAGAGTTGGTTGGAGTAAAGAAATAAATTAGACACTGGTTTGGAGAAATAACCAAAGATTTATTTTCATTTAGAAGATATAAAAATGTCTCTAGTAAATCGTAAGTACAGCTCACACATTACGAACAGCTTTATTTATGTAAAATGTGTTTGATGTTTTTTTTCTTCATATCATGAAGCCATTTCTGACCTTAAAACTCTGGTTTGGACCCGGAAGGAAATGTCTATACAAGAGAAATCAAAATAAATAATAATAATAATAATAATAATATACAATTCTATGGGATTACACAATACACACTGAGAGAACAATCAAGGCCAACCGGCCAGATATTGTTATTAAAGACCACAAACAAAAACGGTGCCTCCTTATTGATATGGCAGTCCCTGCTGACTGCAATGTATCTTTGAAGATATTCAAAAAGTTGTCAAAAAACACAAGGACCTTGAAATAGAAATCGCGAAAATGTGGCATATGGGAACATCAACAATCCCTGTTGTAGTTGGAGCCCTAGAACTGGTTGGAAAAAGATTGCAGTAGACAAATTGAAGGGATTCCTGGAAGTCCATGCCTCAAGGAGATACAGAAAATTGTTCTGACAAGTACAGCCCACACCTTACGAAGGGCTTTATCTATGTAATCATTTTTTTTTTTTTTGTCAGTGGAAAGTGTCATGACGCCATTTCTAACCTTAGGTCCCTGGGCGGGACCCGGAAAGAAATGTGTAAACGCCAGAAATCAAAGAAAATAAAAATAATAATAATCCCGAATCTGTAGTCGAGGGAGCAGAAGTTACCAACCTCTGGGATTCTTCTATTAACACAGATGGAACAATGCAAATACATCGTCCCGACATTGTTATCAAAGACAGAAATGAAAAAAGTTTACACACTGACATAAACGTACCAAGAGAAAAAAATTTCTACGAAACTAAGCAAATATAAATACTTGGAGACAGAAATAAAAAATGTAGCACTTAAAAACTAAAACTGTTTTTTTTTTTTGAGGTTGGAGCTTTGGGTCTGATAACGAAAGGAACTCAACAACAAATCAACAAATACCCAATGCGCTCCATTAAATCGAAAAAATAGTTCTAAATTGAGATTTTAAATTTTTTCATTCAAGTTTTTATTCTTAATAGCTGTTTGGTTTAATTACGTAGAAACAACAAAAAGTTACATCCTTCGCTTGTTCTGGGTCATTGGTTATGATTCAGTATATGAAAAATATTCTAAAACAAAAAGAATTTTTGAAATAATAATAATAATTATGAAGGAAGTATGGGTCTAAGTACGCAGAGAAGTGATAAAAGCATTCACTACCGTCAGTAGTCAGGAATGAGCGAGTGAAACTTATGTGAAAATCTTGACTAACAAGCGCTTAGAGAGTAATCTCCCTTATATCATACTTATTCACAAGAGAATATCATAGGCGTAGACCAGGTGAAGATACCAAGAACTGGTAGAGCAAATCAAAGAAATATACCAAGTAGAAGTTCAAGTTGTCTCTTTTGTGTTTGGCACATTCGTGACTGTTTCCAGGGATCTTTAAGCTATGCGAGACGCTTTGAGGATAGCTAACATCATTGGAAGTGCACTGGTGTGAGCACTACTTGGAACAGATCATATGCTGCAAAGAGCGGAATGTCTCTAAACTGCGGGTAGAAGCTGAGATTTCATCATCATCACCTGTCCGAAACAAGAGCCCGAGAAGATATCAAATACTACTACTCCTACTACTACTAACAATAATTAAGTAACTATCTATGTGTGCCTGTGAATACATGTTTATATTTTTTGGTAGTATTTTCCAGAAATAGCCCTCACCAAGCATATACCAACAAAAAATTTAATCAGAATTAAAGTAATATTTTTGCAGAGAAAATCCTTTTAATCTTAATAAAGGAAACACTTTTGCAAAGAAAAATGTATAATTAATGTTGTTAATTCTGTTTATTATAAACAGAGCATTTACTTAAAGCCGCGCCAGGAAGTTTTTCTCCCCGGAGTCGATCCTCCAGATCTACAAATCAACAATTCGTCTTTGCAAGGAGTATTGCTGCCATATATGGTCTGGTGCCCCTTCTGTTTGCCTCGGGGTTCTTGATAGGCTCCAGAGGTGGATATGCAATGTAGTTGGCCCTGCTATGGCATCTCGTCTACAGTCACTCTCTCACAGACGCGCCGTCGCCTCCTTCTGTCTGTTCTACAAATACTTTCATGGAAATTGCTCCAAGGAGCTGCATTCGCTGGTTCCCAGACGACATGAGTTCCAGCGCGCTACGAGACTGGCATCCCGCTCTCACCCTTTCACTGTCGAAACTCCTAAATGTAGCCGTCTCTTCTACTCCAATAGCTTCATGTCTCGCACCTCTCGCCTGTGGAACTCCCTTCCCTATTCCTGTTTCCCTGTGAGCTATAATCTCCAGCTATTCAAGTGTAATGTCAATCGACATCTCCAGTTGCCTTGATCTATCCACTACCCTCATCCTTTCTTCTATCACTCCTATCTGATCTTGCTCTAAATTTTCTGTAACCCCTTGCGTCCTAGTGGCTTCCCGCCTTGCTTGGGGTGAAATGCTTAAAAGAAAAAAAAATATTTGTATCGATAAAAAGAACGTATAAACATAAAAAAATATTTTAAAAATGTATATATTCATAAGAAAGGGAAGAAATGAGAATTTTTGCAGAAATTTACCTTACTAAAATATACTTTGTTTTGTTATATATATATATTTTTTTCTAATATTTTCACTACAAGAAACTCTTTATATGTTAAATTATTTAATATGTGGTAGTCAGTATTTTCAGTGACGTACAGAGGTTTGCTGATGTTTGGTGATGTCTGGGGCCAACCCCTTGATTGTATGCCCCTAAGACTCAAGTAGAGGGGCTATAGGAGAAATGCGATACAAAAAAAAAAAAACATTTTAAACATGTAAAAACAGATGAAACATGAAATAAACACTTTATTCAAATTAAATATAAACTAAATTATTATTTTACTCTTTGGCTGGACGCCCCACCCGATATGGATTCCCAGAGCAGTCGCACCTACTTCCTCCACTTCTGTACGCTACTGTAATCTTTTAGATACTTATTTCCATTTTAAAATTTAATTTTTGCGATATGTATAGTTGGACACAGTGTTGTATAAAAGATACAATGAGACACGCAAAATCACGTAACATCCCAAGGCGTTTAGATACACATTTATAGACGTCGGCATTCACAGACAGATGCATACATCAATACAAAATCTTTGGTGCTTAAATTCTCCAACTAAAAACTGAGCGAAGGAATAAGGTTTATCAACCCTTAGCTTTGGTATCATTGGCCTCATAAAGACATCTGAGCGAAGATTAAGGGCCGTGGGAGCAGGGTAAAGGGAAGAGAATAAAAATACAAGGATTAGAGTCTAGACGCTATTTTTACGAAATATATCAGGAGGTCATGTGACATGACAGCCCTGAATTAATCCGCATTTTTGTTTTGTTTTGATCAGCGTGTAAACAAAGAAAGATACACCCTTTCATTAAAAAAAAAAACAATCAAACAACATATTTTTATGTATAGCTAAAACAAAAACTTAATGTATATTTTATCCAGTAGGATGTTCATGAATTTAAAGTTCAGTAAATGTACAATTTGTAAAACGTACAATAAGCATTAAGGCATCAGCCAAGAAGGTTTGAATTCACTTCAGTAATGTTCACACGTCCATAGATTATTAAAGACTAACATTATTAACGAGAAAAAATCATACATTTTATCTTAAAGATATTTATAGAACAATCCAAATATTTATTATTATTATTATTATTATTATTATTTTATTTCCTTTGATTTCTGATGTGTACTCATTTCTTTCCGGATCCCGCCCAGGGACCTAATATTAGAAATGGCATCATGACGTTTTCCACTGAAAGAAAAATTACATAGACAAAGCATTTCGTAAGATGTGGGCTGTACTCGTGAGAACATTTTTTGTATTTCTTTAAGGTATGGGCTTCCAGGGATTCCTTCAGTTAGTTTACTGAAATTTTTTCCAACCAATCCGAGGGCTTCAACTATAACGGGGGTTGTTGATGTTCTCATATGCCACATTTTGAGATTTCGATTTCTTCTTCTTCTTCTTCTTCTTCTTCTTATTATTATTATTATTATTATTATTACAGTTAAGACAAGAGCGCGATTAAAGAAAAGATAAAGAAAATTAAAAGCACAATGTTTGACAATGTTAAACAATATTTCAACAGAATGTCTGTCTTCTTGAGATTAAATTTAAACAATATTTTTTAAGTATAAAAATATATAAATATAAGGAATGTAACTCAAACGTGCTTAATATGATGGTTATCTTGAAATTTTCCGTTAGTTGATTAATTGATTACTAAGAGGAATTAATTAAATAGCTTAGTTGAAATTTTATGGAACTCTCCTATCATTCTGTCCATTCACCAGGGCAGGAAGTTAGTAATTTGCATACATAGCCATCCTCATGCGTTTTAAGGATCAAAAAGTCAGTAGATTTTGAATATTTTTATAGAATGTGCACTATAAGATGTTTGTTGAACTAACAGCCATTTGTAATAATATGTTCTGTAAGTTAGTAATTTGCATACATAGCCATCCTCAAGCGTTTTAAGGATCAAAAAGTTAGTAGATTTTGTTTATTTTTATAGAATTGAATATAAAATACATTTTTGAATGTAACAGCATTTTATAAGATGTTTGTTGAACTAAATTTGTTTACATAACCCTTTGTAAAAAAGTTATAATTTTGAATATTTTTTTTACAGAATTCTGTTTATAAGTTATTCTGTAAGTTAACAATTTGCATACATAGCCATCCTCATGCGTTTTAAGGATCAAAAAAATCAGTAGATTTTGAATATTTTTTATAGAATGTGCAATAGAATTTGTTGAACACTTTGTATAAGATGTTTGTTGAACTAACAGCCATTTGTATTTTTATAGAATGTTTGTTGTGTCAATATGTTCTGTAAGTTAATATGTAATTTGCATACATAGCCATCCTCATGCGTTTTAAGGATCAAAAAGTCAGTAGATTTTGAATATTTTTATAGAATGTGCACTATAAGATGTTTGTTGAACTAACAGCCATTTGTAATAATATGTTCTGTAAGTTAGTAATTTGCATACATAGCCATCCTCATGCGTTTTAAGGATCAAAAAGTCAGTAGATTTTGAATATTTTTATAGAATGTGCACTATAAGATGTTTGTTGAACTAACAGCCATTTGTAATAATATGTTCTGTAAGTTAGTAATTTGCATACATAGCCATCCTCAAGCGTTTTAAGGATCAAAAAGTTAGTAGATTTTGAATATTTTTACAGAATGTGCACTATAAGATGTTTGTTGAACTAACAGCCATTTGTAATAATATGTTCTGTAAGTTAGTAATTTGCATACATAGCCATCCTCATGCATTTTTTCAAAAATAAAAGCTCAGTAAACTGTATTTTGAATATTTTATAAAATCAAAAAAGGTTTTATAACAGTTGAATATGTTTTCTGTGTTTTATACTCATAGCCATCCTCATTTTTAAGGATCAAAACTTGAAATAGTATTTTTGATTTTTTTTAAAATGTGCACTATAAGATGTTTGTTGAACTAACATAGTTTGTAATAATATGTTCTGTAAGTTAAATTTGCATACATAAATGCGTTTTAAGGATCAAAAAACAAGTAGATTTTGAATATTTTTACAGAATGTGCACTATAATATGTTTGTTGAACTAACAGCCATTTGTAATAATGTTCTGTAAGTTAGTAATTTGCATATATAGCCATCCTCATGCGTTTTAAGGATCAAAAAGTCAGTAGATTTTGAATATTTTTACAGAATGTGCACTATAAGATGTTTGTTGAACTAACAGCCATTTGTAATAATATGTTCTGTAAAAAGTTCTGAATTGACGTCACATATAAATGTTTGTTATATTTTTAATAAAATGTTCTATAAAGTTAATAATTTTTTTTCTGTACCTCCTCATTACCATATCCATTTTTTTGTTGAAATTTTTTTTTAATTTAATTAATTTTTCTGTTGGGCAAAATTAGTAATTTTCACTAAATCAAGTCACATGTTTGTTACTTTTATTGGCGTATAAATTAAATTGGAATCGCTACAATTTGCATACATAGCCACCTTGGTAAGAAATCAGATGTTCCTTTTGAACTCAAAGATGTTTGTTCAAACATCACAAAAAACTATTTTTTCTTTTCTTAAATCCTGCTCTTCTCTTAACTATTGAAAAATATTGAAAAGTTGTGTGAATCATATTTTTATTATTAATACTAATTAAAAGCAAAAAAAATAAAATTTAAAGTTTTTCTGATATTCTAATTGCATCTTTTATAAAAGCTTACTCATAAATACACTAAAAATATTTTTTCTTAATAATACGAAAAAGTAAACAATAACGTTTTGTTTTGTTTCAATTAATCTGCGAATGAAACGCTGCCAGCGTGAAGGCATGCAACTGAAACGATATGATGGTGTTCTTGTTCATCTTGAAATTTTCTGTTACTTGATTAGGTACTAAGAGGAATTAATCAAACAGCTGAGTATAAATCTTTGTTTATAACTGTGAGATGAGGTGTTATGATTATTTACATTATTCGGGCTGGTATCCACATCTTCATTGCCATATTCACAACATTTCGGCCGTTGTACGCTCCGGCCTTCTTTAGGCGACTGGAATTTCGAACCGAACCCTTTATTTCGTCCAGCGGGGTAGATTGTTCTAGTTCCAAAAGGACACATGGATAAAGGCGTTGATTAGATCCAGTGACTAGACCCAAAGAGTTGTGAGTTCAATACCAGGTCACAGCAGTGGTGGACCAAAAAAAATGGAGAACTGAGTTAAAGGGAAATAACTGAGACATCCTGAAGAGGCATGACCTGTTGAACTAGAACAATCTACCCCGGTGGACGAAATAAAGAGTTTGGTTTGAAACGTTGTGAATATGGCACTGAAGATGAGGATAACAGTCCGAATAATGCAAATTAGTATAAATCTTATGGAACTCTCCTATAATTCTGTTCATTCCCCCGGGTCAGGAAGTTAATAATTTGCTTATGTAACCATCCTCGTCCGTTTTAAGGGGTGATAGGCCGGTAGATTCTGGATATTTATAATGTGCACCTTAAGGTATTTGTCGAAACAAGATCACCATCATATTAAGGAAGTTTCAGTTGTATTCCTTCACGCGGGCAGCGTTTCGTTTCTTTAGAAGCGTTCATTACCATGAAACTCGCTTTTTCACTGCAAGACAAGCGACATTTGTACAAGAATTATAAGATTTTGTAGATTTATATATTTGGGAATTTGTGGTTAGGAATATCATAACTGGGTAAAGAAGATTTTTTTAAGTTTAAAGAATTAGGTAGGCAAGGTCACTTGGAATCATGTCTCGATACCTGCAGACATCCTAAATTAAAGACCATGTGTGGACAGGTATATCCAACTTGAATGTATTAGCCGCTGCCTTTATCAGAACCTGTCACCGTATAAGCCACATTTGTTTGGGATGCATTTGCCTGCTATATCCTTATCAGACTGGGTGTCACGATACATCTTTTCGACATCGTGTATTTCTGCCCCAGCATCAACTTATTGGTGTACTCTCACTCTCAATACTACTACTACTACTACTACTACTAGCTGGTAATCCTTTTTCAAAAATGTATTGCTGGTAATATATTTTTTCAAAAATGTATTGCTGGTAATATTTTTTTTTCAAAAATGTATTGCTGGTAATATTTTTTTCCAAAAATGTATTGCTGGTAATATTTTTTTCAAAAATGTATTGCTGGTAATATTTTTTTTTTCAAAAATGTATTGATGGTAATATTTTTTTTTCAAAAATGTATTGATGGTAATATATTTTTTTCAAAAATGTATTGCTAGTAATATTTTTTTTCAAAAATGTATTGATGGTAATATTTTTTTTCAAAAATGTATTGATGGTAATATTTTTTTTCAAAAATGTATATATTGCTGGTAATATTTTTTTACAAAGTATATCTGGTATTAAAACCTATTTTCACACTTTGATATTGTTTTGATCCAGTTTGGGGTTAACTATTTACCCGTAGCTGGGACCCTAACCAGTGCTACTACTCCGGGCCAGTGTAAACCTGGGAACACCAGCAATTAAGAGGTGGTTCCACGCTCCTCAAAATTATTTATTTAGTTTATCGTCTTACCCAGGATGGGGATGTAGTTTATCGTCATACCCAGGACGGCATAGATTTGGATTCAAAACACTGTCAACATTACATGATCAATGTACACAGAAATTAGATATATATTTTGTTGAAGGGACAGTGCCGAAATAACTAAATAGAGGAAGAAACACAAATAAAATGACAAGTAATTACAGGCCTATAAAGTCTTTACCTTTGATTTGAAACATTGTTACTGAATAAACAGCAAAAAAATAATAAAAATCAGTCATTCATTATTGAGTCAAGGTCACCTACTAGAGGGAAAAACGATAAAAAGATACAAAGCAATACAAATATCTTAAATAGAAGAAGAAAAAAAGCAAATAGAATAATGACAGTTGGATCGATTGATTACAAAATCTCCCACGATGTAATCCTGTTTATACGTAAATCTGGGAATGAATATTTAAAGAAAAAAATAGTGAATTTCATCTCTTATAAAATGAAAAATGGACAGCAGATGTGATTGTCTATTACTGAGATTAAACTAAAAATACTGCAGAAGGTTTCATTAGCCTTACTTCTAGCTACAATAAATATGTTACCAGTGAAGAACTAAAAAGGAAAAGTAGAATTTATCGCAGATGAATACTTGTTTTCTTCTGCTTATTAACTTTTTGCAGGTTATTTAAAGCAATAAAATATTTGTAGGTTATAAGAATTGGGGTGGGGCTAGATAATAATGATTTAATTATAGAAGTGTTGTGGATTCCGGGATGAAATCCGGTCTCAAATGAACGACAAACGCAGGAATGAAATATAGCAGATAAATGTATTGACGTAATAATACAATTGGTTAGTAGATGCAGAAATGCGGTTAGTAGCAATAACAATATATATACAGTCTGGGAAATTCAGTATCGAAGTATGTCTTCCTTCTGAGTTTACGTGCTCGCAACTGTGACTCCTACAAAGCGGTTACCTCACACTCTCACTCTTTCACTGTATCCCTGTCTGACTCCCGGGTATTCACCGGCAGCAGTACAAGTACACACTGGGCAAGTTCATTTGTATAAAAAGGGGTGGACCCCTTAACAACAAGTCTTACTAATTAACCCATAAATGGAAGGAGAAGAAGTGGATTAATAGCTTTCCCAAAGTTATTTGCGCGTAAGTAAATATAACGAACCCGACTGGAATTGAAACTCGGCTCTTAATAATAATTCCGAGTCGTTATCCATTACGTCACCCGCACATCCGAGCTTACAGCACTTGGTATTCCCAGGCGGTCACTTAATGTTGCTTAACTTCGATGATCGTACAGGAACCGGTGTTTCAACGTGATATGGCCGTAAGCCACAGATGAATAGTTACGATTAAAATTTACACGGAAGACAAAGTGAAAACGGAACCAATTATCATTTAATCTCAAAACAAAGGCATAATTACGGATTAATATCAAAGTGAAAACAGACAACATCTGGAAAATAGAGAATGATGACTATAAAAAATAAAACGAAACTCCAAACCCCATTTATAACCATTATATCAAATTGGCTTAAATAGAACAACAGATTGTGTAGAGTGATACACTGGAAACTGTGCAAAACATTTAGGTTCAGCTATATAAACATATTTGCTATGAACATGTTCTTTCAAGAAATATTGTATAAAAATGCTATGTTTATAGCATTTTATACAATATTTCTTGAAATAACATGTTCATAGCACCTATGTTTATATAGCTGAACCCAAAAAGAGAATCTGAACCTATAAATAGAATATGTTTATACAGCTGAACCCAAATAGAGAATCTGAACCTATAAATAGAATATGTTTATACAGCTGGACGCAAAAAGAAAATCTCAGAAAATAAAAAAAAGATGATCTGGATGGTTAGCAAATATTTTCCCTCAACTTGTAATCCCCTGCAAAAAACTATAAAATTTAACTATGTAAACGACTCTCATATTTTCAATATATCATCTTCAAGAAAAGGTACATAAAAGATTTATTTACAAGTCGAAAATATATTATAGTTTATGGATGCCTTTGTCTTTTGTAGGACAGTGTATATTCACCGTTACTTGCTTGAACTTATTTCCACTTATCGGTCTGGTCTTCGTTTTCGGTAAAAGGTTTTGATGCGAATGACTTTTCGACGATCTCTTGAATGTTTATTTTTTTATTTGTTTTTACCATAAAAGCTTATTAATTATAGAATTAATGGGAAAAGGTAACAAGTGGTTGGTGTAAGGTAAATATGGTATTTAAGAGGAAACAAATCAATTTAGTCCCAAGTTTTTTTCTTTGCATTGAACGCCCCCAAAACAAAACTGATCTCTTTTATTCGTCTGAGAGAAACTTTTTTGCCTTCCATCACTATGGTCGATGCTAACCTCCAGGAGAATGACACTTTGCACCTTCTAGAGCTGACAATTTTTTGCTGATATGAAGTGGAAAGATGATATTGAATCATTTCCTAGGTCTGCTAGTATGAAATTTTTTTCATTCTTTCGTACTAGACAAATTTTCTCTTCGGAATCTATCTTATATATTTATAAGTCTACCATTTATAAATGCATTGAACATTGCTGTCACATCTGGTCTGGTGCTTCTGGTATGCATTCAGGGATTCTAGATAAAATCCAAAGAAGATTTTGCAATTTTATCAGTCTTAACCACGACCGTATAGCTTCACTGTGCTTCTATAAACATTTTAATGGTAATTCTTCTGATGAGCTTTCCGCTTTGGTATCTTGATTTTATGGATTTAAGCATAGTACTATATAAGCAGCTAGGACTCATCATTTTACAGTTGAAATTCCTAGATGTAAATATAATGCTAAGAGTTTCTTCTCTGGCATTTCTCACTTGTGAAACTCTCTTCCAACTTTTTGTTTCCCATTCAACTTTGATCTTCTAAGATTTAAATATCAGATAAATCATAATAACTATTAAAAAGTTACATTATATTAGAGCTTAATTTGTAATTAGCAAGACATTAATTTGAGAAATCTTCAAAAATTTAAATGTAATGCCAACCTCTATCTTTATTAGTTTCTGTTATTTTATTGTTTTATCCCCATTATTATGTTTTCTTTTTCTCATGTTCTTTCCTTTGCTTGAGAAAAATGATGTAAAATAAATTGTCATGGGGGAGAAAAAGGTTTTTCTATTATTCCAATGTGCACGCTACCACGGAAATTACTATGATAATTTATTCTTAATTGACACATATGATTAGTAGTTATTCATTATTACAATTTGTTCCCCGAAATGGAAATTACTTATAACTCAACCTAATATTATCAAAATAATATCAACGAAGATTAGAGGGTTAAGTATCATTGCGGGAAATATATTAAAAAAAAAAAATTCCTAGGAATAGACGGTATCTATACGGATATAAAATGAAATAAAAAAGTTGACAAAAATAGTCCTACCGGGTTTATTTATTATTTTTGAATACATTCTTAACAACATAATATATGCAGGTGACATTGTCCTCATAGCATACATCGAAAGAAAACTGAAAATATTTTTTTTTAAAATTGTAAAAGAAAACGCAAAGAAAGGACTAGCTATTAATTGTAAGAAGACGGAAGTATGGTTATCAACAAGAGGAACAAGCCCCGAAGCAAGCATCAAAATTAAGCAACAGACGATGTAAAAATGTAATACTGAAAATCGAATATGAATTGGGATAGTGAAAGATGCTTTCTAAAAGCTAAACAAAGTATTAAGAAACAGGAAAATTTTGATGGGAACAAAGAAAATAGTGCTGGACTGTTACGTAATATAAATCCTCCTATATGGCTTTGAATACTGAACAATCTCCTCACACATGTACAACAGAAGCAACAGAAATGTGGTTCTACAGAAGGATGCTGAGAATACCATGGATCGAACATGTGAGCAACAACTAAAAAATGAAAATGGAAACAAAAAGGAAACTTCTACTTAACATCAGAAAGAGACAGTTTAAATTTTTAGGTCACATAATGAGAAAAGCGGGCTTTGGAAATTTGATACTCACAGGGCAAACTGAAGGCAAGAAGAAAACAACGCATAACCTACCTAGTGAATAAATGGATAACGGAAAAGGGTTTAGGAAAAATAACAAAAACACAAAAAATATCTAGAGCTACAAAGGGTGGGAAATTGTGGAGAGCCATGATATCTAACGTCCTGAAGGAACACTATATATAGAAGGAGAATCTATAACTAAAATTTATGATATTCATACATAACATACTAATATTAAAAATAATTACACATCCAGTAATGACTATTGACATAATACCAACAATACCCATAATAATTATATTAATGACAAGATGACGATTATGATCAGCATTATTATGATCATTTTGGTTATGATGGTAATGACGATAATTTCGCTGTTTGACTTCAGAAACAAGCGAGTTAGCGTTGCCGGAAGCAAAATTTCGACTAGGGAGAGAAGAAACACTATATTTGCAAAACAACAACTGTTCCCGTAAATAGGAAGGGAGTGTTTTCACGTACCACCAATAAGCTGCTTTTCGGAAAAAGAAGTCTAGTTAAGCACTTGAAGAGAATTAATGGAAAGACGACGCGCATCTTTTGTCTTGCCAGTGGGGTACATTAAAGAAGAATCAGTAACGTATGGACGAAAAGCGTAAAGACGACGTGTTTCGTATAACGTTTTGGACACACCGACAATATTCTCGATAGCTGTCCCATTGTTCTGCGAGACAGGATACTGTTTCCTTTTAAAAAAGAAGATAAAAAAGACAGAAAGAAAAGAACAAGAGAAGAAAAGGGTGATAAATGAAAGAGAGAGAGAGATACTGAGAAGAGAATGCGTAGGAAGAATAAGAAAAAACAACTATGAAGAAGAAAAAAAGGAATGGAAAATAACTGATTGAAATTGTGCAAAAAGGAAGACGACGTAAAGATAGAAAGTGAGAGAGAAAAAAAAAGTGCGTATTGATTAATAATTAAATATGTTTATATATAAAGAGGTTGCTTCATAAAAAGAAAGGCAAACAATTGAAAAACATTATACAACAAAGAAGTGTAAACGGGAAAAAGAAAGATAAGAGAAAAATGTTATAAAATGGTGGTGATGTAGAAAACAGACAGACAAATAGACAAACGGGCATAGATAGATATATAGATAGATATGAACAGACTTAGATAGATAGATAGATAGATAGATAGATAGATAATGAACAACCTAAGATAGATAGATAGATAGATAGATAGATAGATAGATAGATAGATAGATAGATATGAACAGACTGAGATAGATAGATAGATAGACAGATACATACATACATACATACATACATATATGGGTAGATAGATTGAAAAAAGGAAGGAATTAAGTCGGGAAGGAAGGATGGAATGATTAGAAGAA
>CAHIKZ030002489.1:0-87500 GCA_903632075.3 Acanthosepion pharaonis | reverse complement strand
AAAGGTATAAAGAAAGAAAGAAAGAAAGGTATAAATAAAGAAAGAAAGGTATAAAGAAAGACAGAAAGGTATATAGAAAGGTATAAAGAAAGAAAGAAAGAAAGAAAGGTATAAAGAAAAAAAGAAAGAAAGAAAGAAAGGTATAAAGAAAGAAAGAAAGAGAGAAAGAAAGGTATAAAAAAGAAAGAAAGAAAGGAAGAAAGGTATAAAAAAAGAAAGAAAGAAAGAAAGAAAGAAAGAATGGTATAATGAAAGAAAGAAAATTAGCAAGGGCTTCAGTGAAATGGAAGTAATGAAGAAAGTAGGGAAACAGAAAGAAAGAAAGAAAGAAAGAAAGAATGAAAGAAAGAGAAAAAGAGAAAGAAAGAAAGTAAAAAGGAAAGTTAGGAAGAACGTCGCATCTGCTTCAGTGAAATGCAATTAATAAAGAAAGGAGCAGAACAGGAAGTAGAAAGAAAGAAAGAAAGAAAGAAAGAAAGAAAGAAAGAAAGAAGGAAGGAAAGAAAGAAAGAAAGAAAGAATGAAAGATTCTTTCTTTCTTTCTACCTTTCTTTCTTTCTTTCTTTCTACCTTTCTTTATACTTTTCTTTCTTTCTTTCTTTCTTTCTTTCCTTCTTTCTTTCTTTCTTTCTTTCTTTCTTTCTTTCTTTCTTATTTCAATTTTATTGAAACAGATGTTAAGTAGCTGATAACTTTCTTTCGTTCTTTTTTTCTTTCTTTCTGTTTCCTCCTTTCTTCATTACTTCAATTTCACTGAAGCAGATGTGAAGTGCTTGAAATTTTTCTTTTTTCACACATACAGAAACACACAGAAACACACACACATACACACACAGAGAAACACACACACATACGTACAAACACATGCATATATATATATATATTATATATATACAAATGTTTTAGTGAATGAGACACGTTTTGTACAGCTTAGTAATTTCATTACTTCTATCCACATTACAACGTAGAAAACAAACTTTGAAAACATATTAGCGTCGAACCTTTTGAAAATGGCTAATGAATCCGTCAAAATCACTTGGAATCATTATGGACAGTTTCGGCACTCAGCACTCCCAACAGTTAAACTCTAAGAATAGACTGATTAAAAACTTATAAGTTTTTCTGTGTCTGTCACATTGAATGAAACATGTATAAAAGAAAGGTTGCTGTCAACATTTAAAAAAGGAGTTTCGGCGATGTCCTTGATAAAACTCACTTTCGAACAATCACAGAACCACCAAACATACTCAGTACATACATATAGACAGTTCGGTTAATGACGAAATTCTTTAATAACGGCTTATGAAAACCGAAAGCAATTAGAGGACACTGGATAGTTTATTTTCGAATTCCGCTAGGTAACCAGAAAATTGGCCGAACTAAAGAAAATTAAATAAAATATTTAAAAGAATCTCCAACATTAATAATAAACAAAAATAGCATTAAATACTTACACAGGACACACATGCACCACCCTCTCTGGCAGATTGAATTGTCACCTGTCGAAACTCAGTGCAATCCGTGCTCACATCGACCAACACATCATGAACGATCACAATGCAACTACCAATATATGATAAATATTAGTGGCAAAATACTATAGAGTAACCCAATTAAAGGAAAGCCTCAAAACAGTATAAGCTATTATTATGTAAAATAAACTGCCCGCATATCAATTACCACAAGAGACCAATATATTGAAGTGATTATAATATAATTTATGTGTGTATATATTATATTAATATAAAGAAAATAGAAATAAATAAGTAAAATAATAAAATAAATAAATCGCAGTGTGGCCTCGTTCGCAACAACCGTTACACGTGCCGTTACTGTTGACTATTTCAAACTTCTAACTTCCTAAAGAATACCAGGATGTAAACAAAAAATTCATCTACCACACGGTTACCATATTGATTCTTGATAATAACTGTGTTGGTCGAAAGTACTTGAACCAAGCAACAAAAAAGTATAAACTTCGGTTGGTTTATCGACAGCTTTGAGCTGAATATACGAAAATTGATGTGATTAGTAATTCGAAAATTAGAAAAATATAAGAAAAATTAGTCAAGCGAGACAAGGTCTGTGTATTTAATTTTTATTATACTTTTCAAACTTCCGGTTAAGTTGTTGAGTATTATATTCGAAGTTGTGAATAAACAATTTCATATTTTTCTTTAAGTACCTTTGACTTAACGGGTATTATCCTTCATCTGCTTCTTGGTATTCATTCGGACGCTGGACGTTTGAAATAGTCTAAAATGACGTTATATATATTACATGCTCAACGCATATGTACATATTACTTTAAAATTATTTCAGTGAATTCAGGTCTTTGGGTTGATATCCAATTTTTTAATAAAATGTAAACTTCAGGTTTAGACCATAGAACATCTTGTCTTCCTGTGAAACCAGTTTCTCTCCAGGCATGTTCAGTTTACAGCAAGAACAGGTTCAATTACCCTACGCCCATAGACTGTGATTTCCCTTTTTGTAAAAAATAAAACATCCAGAAATACATCCGCTAAAATAATCTTTATAGTTTAAAATGCCGATTTATAATCCATTTAGAACTAACACACACACACACACACACATACACACACACACACACACACACACACATATATATATATATAAATGTTTTCTTGAATGTGACACCTTTTGTACAGCTTAGTAATTTTATTACTTCTGTACATATTACAACTTAAAAAACAAACATTGAAAACATATTAGCGACGAGCCCTATATATATATATATATATATATATACAGTGGCGCCCAAAATTGAGGAACAAAAAATTAAAACTTCGATATCTAAAAAAATGTCCAATTTTTATGAAATTTTCAATAAATGTAGACAAATGGCATTTCATTTATGATTTAAATCTTTAAGGTATTTAAAATGATAGAGAGGTCACAATGATTCATTTAATTCTTTCCTTAATATATGTGTGCAAATATTTAATATGCGGATAATCTTCTTGAAAGATGGACATAGTGGCACGAAACTACAGAGTCGGCGACAGTTACAGTTATGTAATTCTTTTCTCTATATAAAATAATATATATATATATATATATATATATATATATATATATATATATATATATATATATAATGTAAATGGGTAAATATAGGTAATCATACTAGTGAGTAATCGTATACAAATACATATAAATATATATATAGCGTGAGAAAAAACAATGTTTAGTAACATAGCCATTTAATATATATATTAAAAAATATACATAATATTTAACATTAATTGCACAACTCCGAGTTTCATGCCGAAGCAATTTTCAAGAGCTGGAATTATTATATTTATTTTTATTTAAATAAAAATAATAATTCCAGTAAGATATTATGCATATTTCTATACATACATACATACATATATATATATATATATATATATATATATATGGTAAAAATATATTTTTAAAGTATGTTAAATTTATAAGTAGAAGTGCTCAATATCAGACATAGAGCGTATGTAAATATAAATGTAGACACTGAGGACAACCCAAGTGGTAACAGTCTGTTTCATGCTTATACACAATCTACATGCCATGGCCTGAACATTGCATTGAAGCATGAAACCGTCCTTCTGCCATTGTTGTTGTCCTAAGTGTTCCATTATATATATATATATATATATATATATATATATATATATATATATATATATATGAATTAATGATCAAATGCAAATCCAGTATGGATTTGAATCCAACAAAATGATAAAAGAAAAGAAGAAATACGAAACATATATCAATCTAAAATGTTTCACTTTTATTAAAACTGCGTCAGAGATTGAGAGAAAACAGATGGTTTGCATTTTTATTGAAGATTATCATAATATGACTAAAGGTGGATAATTATGGACTAATTATGTCAAAGTTGGGAAAAGGGGAACTGTATGAATCCAAAGATAATAAACACTATTTACATTGTTAGGACTGTTGTCCTCATCTTTATTGCCATATTCACGATGTTTTGGCCGTTGTACGCTCCGGCCTTCTTCAGGTGACTGGAATTTCGAACTGAACCTTTTATTTCGTCCACCGGGGTTGATTGTTCTAGTTCCACATGTCATGCCTTTTCCAGATGTCTCATTTATCTCCCGTGGTGGTAGCACCTGTTAGGGCCCCTGCTATGAGCAAATAGTTGACCCCACAACCTGACTCAAAACACTATGAAAGTGTAAAAATAGGTTTTAATACCAGAAATAAATATTTGAAAAAAGAAAATATTACCGGAAATAAAACTCTTGTCAGCATTAAATAACCCATTGAGTTTAATATGCCACAAAACAAAACAAACCAAACTATACATTTAAAAAAAAAATATTACCAGCTATACATTTTTGAAAAACAAGGGAAATTTTGTCGGTATTAAAAAACCCATTGTGGTTGATATGCCGTAAAACAAACCAAACCAAACTAATACGCTCATATGTTTTAAACACATCATGTACAACTATGAAAGATATGGATCTATTCAAGATAATAATATACTGTCAAATTATTACCAAATATGATTTCTCAACCCTAATTTGTAAAACAAAATTAACCTTTAGCTATATATTTTTTAATCTTGATAACGTTTTTATTTCAAGATCATTGATATCTCAACTTCAAGCTTCCAGAAGTGGAACATAAATAAGATTATATTTATCATGAATTTAATGTATCAATTAAAATTAATGCTTTTTATTCTTGATCATGTTTTTTTCAGTATATATTAAGACGTATAAGGGGTACATCGAGGCGGTGTAATGGTTAGCATTCTTGTCTCGCTAGAACAGTTACTACTGAGTAGTGAGTTCGATCCTCACTGGGTGTCACCTACATTCGGCCTTGTGTCACATCTAACCTACGCTTAGAAAATCAGTATTAAGACGTCTACGAGTTTCTTACAGCAATCTGAATATAATTTTTAATGTGAAAAGTGAATATTTCTTAGGATATTACTCTCCATTTTTTTTTTTTTAATAAATTTCTAATAAATTATTTTTCATAACTTAAATTTGTTTTTGGTATAAATTTGGTGCGAGTTGAAAAAAGGGCGTCTGTATTGTCCCAGAGTGATTTTATTCGAACCGGTGAAGCTGAAAAGGCGCGACTCCATGAATCTCCTGATGTTATGTGTAGCCCAATTTTTAAACTTTGTATCATAACTGGAAACAAGACAATAAAAAATGAATACAAATGAACAAATTAATAAACAAATTGGTTAAAAATGAAATCGATGAACGCTTATTCTGAGACATCAGCGTTCGTTGGTACTTAATTTCGCGAATAATGTTTTTTCTTTCTTTTTTTTTTCGTTTTTCTTCTTTGCCGCTGCTCCTATGCGCGTTCAGAACATCAGACCAGACAAACACTAGCAAACACATCACAGTCATCAATGTGCAAGCTAATTTTACTCCATCACTCTTCGATTCCCTCCACATACCATTCCCCTACTTGCCAAACATCGCTTCATCATACATTGTGTCATTTTCGCTGTTTGTCATATTTTCGTGAGGAATTTTTCAGGCATGCTCTTGCACCGACATACATACTCACTTGCACACCGACCCACGCGCAAAGTCACCACACATATAGATACATACACGCACACAGAGGCATGTACACATGCTCCATGAAAGAGAGAGATAAGGAGAGAAAAAGAGAGGGAGAGATAGAGAGAAAAAGAGAGATAGAGATAGATAGAGAGAGGGAGAGATAAAGTGAGATAGAGAGAGGGAGAGAGGACACTGCTATACATGAGCGTCATTTGCGATAATCGTCAGAAAATTCATTCATTATTGTTCGTACATCGTAATCTGGTAATTCGTGACAAGTCAAGAGTACCTGGTACTATAGTCATCATCTGGTAGTCCCGCCCCTTACCCACTGCTCATGCCCTCCCCTTCTTCTGACATCAACTCAAATAGAAATTCTTCGCATTTAACACAGTTTGTGCTATATTCACTGAGGTTGAAATAAAGTTAGTCTTTTACTCTTATTGGCTGTTGATGAACATTAAAAAAATGTTATTTCCTTCTTACTTGATGAGGTAAATGAAACGGTTTTATACATTAATATTTTTATCTTAAGAGAAACGATTCAATTTAGACGTTTTAAAATTCGCCCTTGTCTATTTTTTAAAATAAAGACTGAATTAGTATTAAGCAATATTTTCTTAAATAGGATTTATCAACGTATCAACATAGAAGTAAATAAATGTAATGATTTTCAAATAATAATCTAAAACGATGCAATAACTGCATCATATTACATTGGAAATAGCACATTTTACAATGTCTTTTAATAAAATAAGTAGACAAAACGCGCATACACACACACATATATATATGTATATAATACCAAATGTAAAAATATATATTTCTTTCTAAATTTAAAGCCACCAAAGTTCGTGCGTATGTGTAGTCACAACAACGAAAACAAACGCAGTCCAATGAAGACCTAATAACTGAAACGCGTCACAATTTTTTCTAAATTGTTATACACCATCTCCGTCAAAAACTGTTATTGATATATGGAAATTTATATAAAACTTATCCCATATATATATTATATATATATATATATATATATATATATATATATATATATATAAATATATATATATATATATATATATATATATATATATATACGCACACACACATATGCTTCAATTAGAATGATTAATGTCAATTTACAATAAAGAAAAGTGGTGATTTACGCAGCAAAATAGGTAGAGTAATTTAATTTATTTAATGGGATCTAGAATTTTCTAAGATTTGAAGAAACGAATATCTAAATGTTCAATGTTTTGTGGTAAGACGAACGAAATGTTGATTATAGCCTGGCACGAAGGAAGGTACATATTTCTATGACGTCAAACGATATTATCCTAAAATCATCATTTTCTATCTATCATTTTAATTCAGTACGTCTGCGAATATGGTTCTCCACAATTTTTCTTGTATCTTAATATATTGTTTAGTTTTGGAAGACATCTTTTGCTATTCCAGTACAATGATTTATATTGCATCTATGCTAGGGGACGTTAGTTACAGTTTCTGCAGAGGAAGGAATAATCTTTTGTGATTTAAAATTTGAACAAATACAATATGTCCAGACCATCAGTATAACCTTCTACGATAAATTCCTTCTAAATAGTATCCTTCACAACGTTTAGGTCAATAATTGGTAAGGTTTACAGGAACATTCGAAATGCATGATCGCTGAGCTCACTTCCAGAATCCAATAACTGTACATCGAAGATGGTGGGTTGCGAATCCGAAATTGAAAGCAAACGATCTAACCACACGATCCAAAATACAAACATACACACATGATTGTGTACAACAGAGAGTATGTGTGTATTCACACAACTGTTGAAGAATAAATACATCTACACAATTTAATTCAAAGGAACATTCCTTCGATATGAGATCAGATTCCCATTAAGTCACTTGATAAAAGAAACCGGGTTCATATGGTTGCAAATCAAACGCTCTGACTAATCAACCACGCACTGATACAGACATATACAAAAGTATAAAATACATACATGCATACATAAAACAGACACATGAATAGATTCTGGGAGAGGGAAACACCTGGCGTAGTTTAAAATTTCAACAAGATCAATACGTCCAAACCAACTAATTAAATTCCCTGCACAACGGTAAGGTTTCCAGAAACATTCGAAAGGCTCACACGCTGAGAACATATCCACAGACTGAAAATTGCAAATCGACTATGGGGTGATTCGAATCAAGAATGGAGATGGAACGTACTGTCAGCCAAACACACATATATACGCAGTTGAATATGTTAATCTTTATGCACATCACTGTTTATGAGGTTGTCAGTGACCTCACAACAAACGACAAATAATTACATCTACCCAATTTCACTCAAAGGAATATTACTTCGACGCTAACGTCGACACCACTTTGAGGTGTCACTTGATTAATCGTGGCGAGTTTGGAATCAGTATGAGAAGGCCGCAAATCAAACGCTCTAACCGCTCGACTACGCATCAATACATATATACAAACGTATAAACATACATACAGGAATACCTAAAAGAGACACATGAACGACATATCCTGCGTACTTCAACTATTTCCAAATCATCGGCAGGAAGTTCTACAAACTATTCCATCAAACTAGTGTCCGTCAGAATATGTCCCCAATAGGTGGTATGGTTTCCAGAAACATTCGAAATGCACACGCGCTGCCCACATATCCACAGGTTTAAAAACGCAAATCGATTATGGTGTGATTCGAATCAGGAATGGGCATGGAACGTACTAACTCCTCGGCCACACACACATACATTTGTATTTGTCAATTTTTACGCACATCACTGTGTCTGAGTGTG
Source organism: Acanthosepion pharaonis (assembly GCA_903632075.3). NCBI lineage: Eukaryota > Metazoa > Mollusca > Cephalopoda > Sepiida > Sepiidae > Acanthosepion > Acanthosepion pharaonis. Next base: position 79,108 of record CAHIKZ030002489.1, on the reverse strand, counting down.
TCAGTGTCCGCACAATAATCGACAATTGATTAAATCTACAGAATTTCACTCAAAGAAAGGATACTTCGATGCTAACATCGTCTCCCCTTTCAGAAGTCACTTGATTAAACGTGGCGTGTTTGAAATCAGTATGTGAAGGCCGCAAATCAAAAGCTGTCAACACTCGACTACGCATCAATACATATATACAAAAGTATAAACATACATACCCGAATACATAAAACAGACACATGAACGACATATCATGCGTATTTCCAATACATCCAAATCATCGGCACGAAGTTCTACAAACTATTCCATCAAACTAGTGTCCCTCAGAATATGTATACAATACGTGGTAGGATTTCCAGAAACTTTCGATAGGCTCACACGCTGAAATCATATCCACAGGCTGAAACGTGCAAATCGATTAGGGTGTGATTCAAATCAGGAATGTGGATCGAACGTGGATCGAACTGCTCGGCCACACACACATACATACGCAGTTATATTTGTCATTTTTTATGCAAGCGACAGTGTATGCGTGTGTGAGTGTCCTCACAATGATCGACTAATGATTACCTCTTCCTAATTTCATTGAAAGTAATATTACTACGAGGCTAACATCGCCTCCCATTTCTGAAGTCACTTGAGTAATTTTGGAATCTGTATGTGTAGTCCGCAAATCAAACGCGCTATTCACTCGACTACGCATCAATGCATATATACAAACGTATAAACATACATACATGTATACATAAAACAGACACATGAGCGACATAACATGCGTACTTCCAATACATCCAAATCATCGGCACGAAGTTCTACAAACAATTCCATCAGCCAAGTTTCCCTCAGAATATGTGCTAAATAAGTGGTATGGTTTCCAGAAACTTTCGAAAGTCTCACATACTGAGATCATATCCACAGTCTTAAAATTGCAAATCTATTATGGAGTGTTTCAAATCAGGAATGGGCATGGAACGTACTAAGTACTCGGCCACACACACATACATACGCAGTTGTAGTTGTCAATTTTTATGCAAGGCTCTGTGTATGAGTGTGTCAGTGTCCGCACAACTATCGACAATTGAGTACATCTCCAGAATTTCACTCAAAGAAAAGATACTTCGATGCTAACATCGCCTCCCCTTTCAGAAGGCAATTGATTAATTGTGGAGAGTTTAGAATCAGTATGTAAAGGCCGCAAATTACACAAATCAAACGCTGGATCCACTCGACTACAATACATATATACAATCGTATTAATATACATACATGAATACATAAAACAGACACAAGAACGACATATCATGCGTACTTCCAACATATCCAAATCATCGGCACGAAGTTCTACAAAATATTCCATCAACTTAGTGCCCCTCAGAATATGTCCTCAATAGGTGGCTCACACACTGAGATCCTTTCCACAGGTTGAAAAGTGCAAATCGATTAAGGTGTGATTCGAATCAGGAATGGGGATCGAATGTACTAACTACTCGGCCACACACACATTACATACGCAGTTGTTTTTGTCAATTTATATGCACATCCCTGCGTATGGCTGTGTCAGTGTCCGCACAACTATCGACAAATGATTACATCTACACAATTTCACTCAAATTAATATTACTTCGATATTACATCGCCTCCCCTTTTACAAGTCACTTGATTAATCGTGGCGAGTTTGGAAACAGGATGTGTAGGCCGCAAATCAAACGCTATACCCAGGCGACTACACATCAATACATATATACAAACGTATAAAAATACATACAAAAACACCCAGCATAGACACATGAACGACATATCATGCGTACTTACAATACTTCCAAATCATCGGCTAAATCTTCTTCATACAATTTCACCTAACTAGTGTCCCTCAGATTATGTCCTCAGTATGTGGTATTTTCCAGAATCTTTCGAATGTCTCACACGCTGAGATCATATCCACAGGCTGAAAAATGCAAATCGATGAGATCATGTTCATTGCATGAAAAATGCAAATTGATTAGTGTGTGATTCAAATCAGAAATGGGGATCGAACGTACTAACTACTCGGCCACAAACACATACACACTCAGTTGTATATGTTAAGTTTTATGCAAACCATTGTGTGTGAGTGTCCTCACAAGTATCGACTAATGATTACATCTTACCAATTTCATTGAAAGAAAAATTACTTCGATGCTAACATCGCCTCAGATTTCAGAAGAAACTTGCGTAATAGTGGCGTGTTTGGAATCTGTATGTGTATACAGCAAATCAAACGCGCTAATCAACAGATTACTCAACAATAAATATATACTAACGTATAAACATACATACATGAATACATAAAACAGACACATGAACGACATATCATGCGTAGTTCCAATACTTCCAAATGATCGTCACGAAGTTTTACAAACTATTCCATCAGCCAAGTGTCGCTCATTATATGTGCTAAATAGGTGGTATGGTTTCCAGAATCTTTTGAAATGTTCACAAGCTGAGATCATATCCACATCCTGAAAAATGCAAATCGATTATGGTGTGATTCGAATCAGGAATGGGGATCAAACGTACTAACTACTCGGACACACACACATATATACGCAGTTTTAGGTGTCAATTTTCATGCACAGGACTGTGGATGTCTGTGTGAGTGTTCTCGCTACTATCGTCAAATAATTACGTGTACCCAATTTCAATAAAAGGAATATTACTTCGATGTTAACATCGCCTCAGCTTTCAGAAGTCACTTGATTAATCGTGGCGAGTTTGGAAACAGTATGTGTAGGCCACAAATCAAACGCTCTAACCAGGCGACTATACATCAATACATATATATGTCAAACAATCACGTGGTCAAGATAAACACTCAGTTGTGGAGCATGCTGAGTGAATACTAATTCAACATTGAGAAAGAGATTTATGGTGCTATTTATGCTAAGTGGTGCAATGGAGCATCTCATTATGCTAAAGTGGGATAGTCCATTGCTTGGGCTGGACGATTGGCTGCTGGTACCTGGTGGAAGTTTTACTAAACCTGGCTTCTATATAAATATCAGGGGTTTTTGTCCGTGTTATTGTAGACGGCTGAGCAGTATTTGATGTTATTCCAGCGTCGAATGATTGTGGCACTGGTGTAGTGGTCTCGGGTAATGCACTAGGTCTTGGAACTGGAATTGTTGGTGTATCCAGCTTCCTGAGAAATCGGCGATTTCGTAAGGTAATTCTACCTGATCCGTCAACTCTGATACGGTATTGGTGGTTGGGGAGGGTTTCAATGACCTTACCTGTTGTGTCCCATCGGCGGGTTGTTGGTCTTTGTAGTGCCACTATTTGTCCTTTTTGAAGGGGGTTTAAAGTGTGTGCTGTTCTGTTGTATCGCTCTATGAGACGAGCGTTCCGGCGAGACAGACTTATCTCACGATTTTGGGCTGCGGTTATCCAATTCGCGTGTGGCTTATAGAGTGTGGGCTGGGATGGTATGTAGTCACGTAGTCGGCAGTGGAGTAGTAGTTGAGCAGGGGATAGCCCAATGTTTTGAATGGGCGTATTCCTGTATTGGAGGATGGCTCTTGCTGTACGGTTATTATCCAACGATCCTTGGGCTCCTGTGTTGCCATTTACGATTCTCTTGGCTGTTTTGACAGCGAGCTCTGCTCGACCATTGGATTGTGGGTAACCAGCAGATGATAACCTGTGTTTAACAGCCCAATCTTGCAAAAATTGCTTGAATGGAAGAGATGTGAAGGGTGGCCCACCATCACTGCTGAGTTCTTCAGGAGCGCCGTAGGTTTGAAATATGTCTCGGCAAATCGAAATAATCCTTGAGGCATTAGCTTCTCCGTGGCTCAAGTGGTATAGATTCAGCCAGCCTGTTGACCTGTCAGCGCATGCTAAGCAACCATGGTTCCCAACATGGAAGATGTCCATGACGATTTGCTAAAATGGCCAATCAGGAGATGGTGTCAAATTGATTGGCTCTTTTGGTTGACTCGGGGCAATTTTTGAGCAGATCGTACAACCTGCTCTAATGTTACGAATTCAAGCATTAATAAACAGATTCATTGGCACGTGCCTTCATGCCAACTTCGCCTTGGTGTGCAGAATGTAGGCTATGTAATATTTTTGCGCGTTGTGAGGTGGGGATAACGATTCTTTGATCTAAGAGCACTAATCCGTCGTCAACACTTAGGCGTTGCCTCACTTCCCAGTTTTCGCGGATTTCAGGTGCAGTGTGGATGCGCGTCCTTTGGAATCCGTTTTGTATTACTTCAATTAATTTTTTGTATTGCGGGTCGCTGCGTCCCACCGCACGGATAACGTCTGGTGAGATGAGCTCCAGGTTGTCATTTGCACCGAATGTTGCTAATAGGGTTGTTGATTTGACCCAGTCATCCATGTTGTCAGACTCTATGATGTCTGATTGAGGAGTGCCTGTGAGATGTCTGCTGCGTTACGAGAGACAGCATCGGAGGATCTGTGCCATTTTCCAGAGCAGTGCTGAAGTTTACTCCTTTAACCTGAATAATCGGGGGCTTTGGATTTTCAATAGGTGCATATCTGCGTTCAGCATCAATGCAGAATCTGCTACCAGCAAATATCAGGCGCCAACCTTCAGGGCAGCAAACTGGGGCTTTGTCAGTGGTGCATGAGCAATACTTCTGCAGAAGTAGAAAGCCCATTTCGTCTTTGCTCCAATCTGGGGCAAGGAAGGTTATTCGTTCTTTTTGAAATGTTGCGATGCCTTTTCGGACTAAGTCAACTATGACCTTCATTGAATGCTGGAATGCATCCTCAAGGCTTTTATTCCATGTAAAGTGTGAGTCTCGTTTTACGAGATCACGAAATGGAAGCATGACTGGGCTCAGTGAGTATGCCCAAGCGACTTGGTTGACCAGCCCAAACCATGATCTGGCATCGGTGAGCGTTTTTGGTATTGCCTCCAGCATGGATTTAGAAGGGGTTACACCAGAAAATGTTATTTGGAGGCCCCCAAACTGCACCGTGTCTTGGCAAAATTGGAATTTTTCTCTAATTAGTACGATGCCGGTTTTTGCACAATGGAGGAGGAAATCGAAGGTGTGAAAAAAGGCTCCTTCGATGTCATAGTCGTAGAGTAGGGTGTCATCCACGATTTTTACTTTGCGGGGGATGTCTTTTATTACTTCATCATACCTTCGTGTGTAGGCATCGCCAGATGCTAGGTAACCTTGTGGCATTCTCAGGTACATGAACCTTCCCCATTCTGTGATGAAGGTGGTGAGTGGCTGGGACTCATTATCTAAGGGGATGGAGTGATATCTATCAACAGCATCCAACACTGTTTTCTTTTGTTTAGGTGGCACTTGTAGTGCTAGATGGAATAGTGACCCTGTATGGTGTGTTTCCGTTTGCACTGTGAATTCAAGTGTTGGTAGTCTATGGTTCTTCGTGGTTTGCCATTTTTTTTTGGCGGTAATTACCATAGTGCTACACCAATCAGTGGGCATGCCGACGGGTACTGGGGTTATGATACCCCTTTTCACATCTTCCCAAAGGGCCTGTCTTACAGGCTCTTTGAAGTGAAAAACACAGGAATTGGGTTATGTCTGGCTTTGGGGACTGCTCCTTCTTTGAGGTGTATATGTGCAGTGGGGCCAGGCATCGGTGGGAAATTCACCATTGTTCTTGAACGCCGTTTCGGCAAATTGATTCAATAGCCAATTCTTGAGCCTATCAATGTTTTGTTCTGTTGGGGGAAAAGGGGAGTTTTTGGGGCGTGTTGGAAGTTGTCCCTCGACTTTGCATTGTTTAGGGCTCACGTCCGATTTTTTATGTGTGCTTGTCGAGGGCATGTGTTGCATTGTTGTTTGGGGTAATATTGTAGTTGTCAGCTTCGGGAAGTATTTGGACAGTATCCCTACATCAATGCAGGCTGCTTTGCTGAAATATAGCCGCTGAATCTTTTTGCATATGTATAGGGCTTGTTTAGTTGTTCTTCATTGGACGATGAATTCCACGGGGAGCCAACCCTGACATACAAGCGTAAAGCCTCCCACAGCTCGGACGACTTTTCTTGATGGAATGAGGTTGTTGATAGTGAGCCCCATATTCAGAAGGTGCTTAAGTCCCCATAGACATATGGTGGCCCCACCACGTCAGGAAAGATTGTCATCCTAGTGCTGTGATTTCTGGGGATATTCTTAATTTGTCTGGGATCCGGTTTTGGCGAGAATGGAACAACATATGCATCAATTTCCCTTACCTGGCCTGTGTCTTTAGATGTATACGTGCCTGTCGTTTTATTGAATGTGATGTGGGCGATAAGTGTGTCCATGGCGGCTTCATTAGCCTCTGAGGCTTTTTAACCTGACCGCTTGAGCCAGTTTCTTTGCCCGGCTTACCCTCGATAGGTGATTGGGCTTCCCATCCATTACTACATGTTTTCCAGATGCTGGGCATTTTTAGCCGGCGTGATCCAGTTCCTGAGGTGCCATGCTGGTGGCTACCACAACCTAAGCAAGCATGGTGGTTTGGTTTAACTTTGCAGTTGCAATAGGCGCTGGTACGGATCGCCTCGTTGGCTTGTGGTGTACCCTTCTGTCTGTGGTATGTTGATAGCCGAGCAGCAGTTGTATCCTAAGCGCCGGCCATTGAGGTTTGGTCCCGCAATGCTGATTCAAATGCCTCAGCATGACGGATATTTTGCTCAAGGGATTTAAGTGCCCCAGCTTTGGCCTGAGGTCAGCCTGGGGTGTGTCATTTGCTATTCCACGGATGATCTGGTCCTTGATGTATATATCAGAGAGGTCATGTTCACACGAGGGGCAGGTAAAGTTACAATCAACGGCTACGGCTCTGAGGCGGACAAGGTAACTTTGTATTGGCTCATCCGCATCCTGAGACATGGAGGCAAAAGCAAGGCGATGGACAATAGGACTTGACATCTTGGTGACCAACACTTCTACCATGTCAAGTAGTTTATCTGGATCAGTGGTAAAGATGTCAGGGTGTGTGTTGATTATGGCGTTTTGCACAGCCTCATCAGCACAATTGTATAGGTGAATATTAGCTTGGGAGTTTGGCATATTTGTCATCTTGGTAAAGACATCCCAGTCAATTCGGAATTTCCTGAATTGCTGTGCTGTCATCTCGAGATTGAGATGAGGAGGCTTGGCTGCTAGTGCCTGAATGCGGGTTGTCTGGGTGGTGGATTCCTTAGCCTGCTTGATGATACAGAGGGCTTCTCCATTAATGTGACCCCAGCTCCTAAGCATAGATCGATCCAGCATTTGAAAGCTCTCGATTGTCAGCTTCTCGTTCGCAAATCTTGGCGCATGAGTTTTGGCCGAGTCGGTGGATATGCCTGCTTCAATGAAGAAGAGTTCCCAATTTTCAGGTGTCATAAATCCTGTTCGCAGCGCCATGTCGAACAATCACGTGGTCAAGATAAACACACAGTTGAGGAGCATGCTGTGTGAATACTAATTCAACATTGAGAAAGAGAGATATTTATGGTGCAATGGAGCATCTCATTATGCTAAAGTGGGATAGTCCATTGCTTGGGCTGTGATTGGCTGCTGGTACCTGAGTGGAAGTATTTCTATATAAATATCAGTTTGATTTCTCAGTTAGTTTGCAGGGTTTGTATTAAGTTACAACCTGCTTTATTTTTGTCTGCAAGCTGGAGGCTAGCTGGGACTCTTACGCCGGTAAGTGTTGTTTATTGTATTGTTATTCTACAATATACAAACGTATAAACATACAAACATAAACACACAACATAGACACATGAACGACATATCATGCGACTTACAATACTTCCAAATCATCGGCTAAATCTTCTTCATACAATTTCACCTAACTAGTGTCCCTCAGATTATGTCCTCAGTATGTGGTATTTTCCAGAATCTTTCGAATGTCTCACACGCTGAGAACATATCCACAGGCTGAAAAATGCAAATCGATTAGTGTGTGATTCAAATCAGAAATGGTGATCGAACGTACTAACTACTCGGACACAAACACATACACACTCAGTTGTATATGTTAATATTTATGCAAACCACTGTGTGTGAGTGTGTGAGTGTCCTCTCAAATATCGACTACTGATTACATCTTCCCAATTTCATATTATACATTTCAAAATATATACACATATATATATATATCTATCTATCTATCTATCTATCTATCTATCTCTCTCTCTCTCTCTCTCTCTATATATATATATATATATATATATATATATTACTGTATATTTATTGGTTTGTTTTCTTCTATACTTCCAAAAAAAACCCCTTTTTTGGCCGCATGTAGGAAGATCTATACAACTATGGTTACCTTATCTTAACATCGAATAGCTCAAGCGAAGTCTTGATTGGTTGTTGTCTTCTGGGGCAACTTATATAATTCACGTCCTAAAGCTAGTGGCAAATTTTTGTTCTAGGTGCGGACCGAATACTGATCATATTCGGTTGGGTTGCCCATCGAAGAAGTCTGCTGTTTATTTAGACCCGAAACTTCTAGTGACATGGTAGCAACAACACTGACGACGCATCTAGATTCAGCACTTAAAGGTATATTTTAATAATTTGAAAGTAATATTAATTCGATGCTAACATCGGCTCACATTTCAGAAGACACTTGCGTAATAGTGGCGTGTTTGGAATCTGTATGTGTAGGCCGCAAATCAAACGCGCTAATCACTCGACTACTCATCAGTACATATATACAAACGTATAAACATACATACATGAATACATAAAACAGACGCATGAACGACATATCATGTGTAGTTCCAATACTTCAAAATGATCGTCACGAAGTTCTAAAAATTATTCCATCAGCCAAGTGTCCATCATTATATTTGCTAAATATGTGCTATGATTTCGAGAATCTTTTGAAATGTTTACAAGCTGAGATCATATCCAGAGCCTAAAAATGCAAATCGATTATGGTGTGATTCGAATCAGGAATGGGGATCAAACGTACTAACTACTCGGGGACACACACATACATACGCAGTTTTAGGTGTCAATTTTTATGCACCGGAAGGTGGATGTGTCTGCGAGTGTCCTCGCTACTATCGTCAAATAATTACGTGTACCCAATTTCAATAAAAGGAATATTACTTCGATGTTAACATCGCCTCACCTTTCAGAAGTCATATGATTAATCGTGGCGAGTTTGAAAAGAGTATGTGTAGGCCACAAATCAAACTCTCTAACTAGGCGACTACACTTCAATACATATATACAAACGTATAAACATACATACATAAACACACAACATAGACACATGAACGACAAATCTGAGATCATATCCACAGTCTTAAAATTGCAAATCTATTATGGAGTGAATCAGGAATGTGCATGGAACGTACTAAGTACTCGGCCACACACACATACATACGCAGTTGTAGTTGTCAATTTTCATGCACATCACTAAATCGGCTACAATCATCGGCTAAATCTTCTTCATACAATTTCACCTATCTAGAATCCCTGAGATTATGTCCTCAGTATGTGGTATTTTCCAGAATCTTTCGAATGTCTCACACGATGAGAACATATCCACAGGCTTAAACTGCAAATCGATTTGGGTGTATTCGAATCAGGAATGAAGATCGAACGTACTAACTACTCGGACACATACGCATACATACGCAGTTTTAGGTGTCATTTTTTACGAACCTCACTGTGTATGGCTGCGTCAATGTCCGCACATTTATCGACAAATGATTACATCTAAAGTATTTCACTCAAAGTATTAGTTCTTCGATGCTAACATGGCCTCCCCTTTCAGAAGATTCCTGATTAATCGTGGCGAGTCTTTAATCAGTATGTGTAGTCCGCAAATCAAACGCTCTAACCACTCGACCACGCATCAATACATATATACAAACGTATAAACATACATACATGATTCCATCAAACAGACACATGAACGACATATAATGTGTACTTCCACTACATCCAAATCATCGGCACAAAATTCTCCAAACTATTCCATCAACCTAGTGTCCCTCAGAATATATCATCAATGGGTGGTATTGTTCCCAGAATTTTTCAAAAGTCGCACACGCTGAGATCATATCCACAAACTGAAAAATGAGAATCTATTAGGGTTTGATTCGAATCACGAAAGGGGATGGAACGTACTAACTACTCGGCCACACACACAGACATATGCAGTTGTATTTGTCTATTTATATGCAAAATGCAGTGTATGAGTGTGTGAGTGTCTTTACAATTCTCGACTGATGTTTATATCTTGCCAATTCCATTCAAATTAATATTACATCAATGCTAACATCGCCTCCGCTTTAAGAAGACACTTGATTAAACGTGGCGAGTTTGGTACGTGAAGGCCTCAAATCAAACGCTCTAACTACTCGTATACACATCAATACATATATACAAACGTATAAACATGCATACATGTATACATAAAACAGACACATGAATGTCACTTGATTAATCGTGGCGAGTTTGGAATAAGTATGTTTAGGCCGTAAATCAGAAGCTCTAACCAGAAGACTATGCATCAATACATATATACAAACGTATAAATATACATACATGTATACATAAAACAAACTCATGAACGACATACCATGCGTACTTCCAATATTTCGAAATCATCGGCACAAAATTCTCCAAAATTTCCATCAACCTAGTACCCCTGAGAATATGTCCTGAATAAGGTGGGATGGTTTCCTGTAAGTTTGGAAAGGCTCACTCGCTTAGATCATACACAAAGACTGAAAAGTGTAAATCGATTTGGGTGTGATTCGAATCAGGAATGGGCATGGAACGTACTAACTACTCAGCCACACACACATACATACGCAGTTGTAGTTGTCCATTTTTATGCAAGGCACAGTGTATGAGTGTGTGAGTGTCTTCAGAAGTATCGACAAATGATTAAGTCTACACAATTTCACTCAAAAGTATATTTCTTCGATGCTAAACAGAAACATGAACGTCATACCATGAGTGATTCTAATACTTCCATATCATCGGAACGAAGTTCTACACACAATTCAATCTACCTAGAGTCCTTCGCAATATGTCCTCAATAGGTGGAAAGTTTTCCAGGAACTTTCGAAAGGCTCACACGCTGAGATCATATCCAGTGCCTGAAAACTGCAAATTGATTATGGTGAGATTTGAATCAGGATGGAGTTCGAACGCACTAACTACTCGGCCACGCACATATATTCGCAGTTATAGGTGTTAATGTTTATGTTAATCTCTGCGTATGTCTGTGTGAGTGTCCTCCAACAATCGACATATAATTACATCTAACCAATTTCTCTCAACGGAATAATACTTCGCTGCTAATATCGCCTACTCTTCTAGATGTCATTTTTATTAATCAGGGCGAGCTTGGAATCAGCATGTGAATGCCAAAAATCAAAAGCTCTAACCACTCGACTATGCATCAATACATATATACAAACGTATAAACATATGTACATGAATACATAAAACAGACACTTGAACGACATATAATGCGAAATTCCAATAATTCGGAACCCTTTGTCATGAAGTTCTCCAAAGTATGTCATGAACCTAGTGTCCCTCAGAATATGTCCTCAATAGGTTGTATGGTTTCCAGAAACTTTCGATAGGCTCAGACGTTGATATGGTATCCACAGGCCGAAAACTGCAAATCGATGATGTGATTCGAATCAGGAATGGGGATCAAACCTGTACTAACTTTGGCGGACACACACATACATACGCAGTTTTAGGTGTCAATTTTCATGCACAGGACTGTGGATGTCTGTGTGATCACGTTCTCGATAAATCGTCAAATAATTACGTGTACCCAAATTTCAATAAAAGGAATATTACTTCGATGTTAACATCGCCTCAGCTTTCAAAGTCCTTGATTAATCGTGGCGATTGTTTGGAAACAGTATGTGGCCACAAATCAAACGCTCTAACCAGGCGACTATACATCAATACATATATATGTCAAACAATCACGTGGTCAAGATAAACACTCAGTTGTGGAGCATGCTGAGTGAATACTAATTCAACATTGAGAAAGTGCTTTTTTTATGGTGCAATGGAGCATCTCATTATGCTAAAGTGGGATAGTCCATTGCTTGGGCTGTGATTGGCTGCTGGTACCTGGTGGAAGTTTTCTATATAAATATCAGGGTTTTTTGTCCGTGTTATTGTAGACGGCTGAGCAGTATTTGATGTTATTCCAGCGTCGAATGATTGTTTCACTGGTGTAGTGGTCTCAGGTAATGCACTAGGTCTTGGAACTGGAATTGTTGGTGTATCCAGCTTCCTGAGAAATCGGCGATTTCGTAAGGTAATTCTACCTGATCCGTCAACTCTGATACGGTATTGGTGGTTGGGGAGGGTTTCAATGACCTGACCTGTTGTGTCCCATCGGCGGGTTGTTGGTCATTGTTGTGCCACTATTTGTCCTTTTTGAAGGGGGTTAAAAGTGTGTGCTGTTCTGTTGTATCGCTCTATGAGGCGAGCGTTCCGCCGGGACAGACATATCTCACGATTTTGGGCTGCGGTTATCCAATTCGCGTGTGGCTTATAGAGTGTGGGGTGGGATGGTATGTAGTCACGTAGTCGGCGGTGGAGTAGTAGTTGAGCAGGGGATAGCCCAATGTTTTGAATGGGCGTATTCCTGTATTGGAGGATGGCTCTTGCTGCACGGTTATTATCCAACGATCCTTGGGCTCCTGTGTTGCCATTTACGATTCTCTTGGTTGTTTTGACAGCGATCTCTGCTCGACCATTGGATTGTGGGTAACCAGCAGATGATAACCTGTGTTTAACAGCCCAATCTTGCAAAAATTGCTTGAATGGAAGAGATGTGAAGGGTGGCCCACCATCATTGCTGAGTTCGGCAAATCGAAATAATCCTTGAGGCATTAGCTTCTCCGTGGCTCAAGTGGTATAGATTCAGCCAGCCTGTTGACCTGTCAGCGCATGCTAAGTAACCATGGTTTCCAACATGGAAGATGTCCATGACGATTTGCTAAAATGGCCAATCAGGAGATGGTGTCAAATTGATTGGCTCTTTTGGTTGACTCAGGGGCAATTTTGAGCAGAACGTACAACCTGCATTCATCCCATCCCGGGCCAATAAACAGATTCATTGGCACGTGCCTTCATCTCCAACTTCGCCTAGGTTTGCAGAATGTAGGCTATGTAATATTTTTGCGCGTTGTGAGGTGGGGATAACGATTCTTTGATCTAAGAGCACTAACCCGTCGTCAACACTTAGGCGGTGCCTCACTTCCCAATTTTCGCGGAATTCAGGTGCAGTGAGGATGCGCGTCCTTTGGAATCCGTTTTGTATTACTTCAATTAATTTTTTGTATTGCGGGTCGCTGCGTCCCACCGCACGGATAACGTCTGGTGAGATGAGATCCAGGTTGTCATTTGCACCGAATGTTGCTAATAGGGTTTGATTTGACCCATCATCCATGTTGTCAGACTCTATGATGTCTGATTGAGAGGGTTCAGCAGTGAATACATTTAGGAGTGCCTGTGAGATGTCTGCTGGGTTACGAGAGACAGCATCGGAGGCTCTGTGCCATTTTCCAGAGCAGTGCTGAATGATGAATCTGTACCTGAGGGTTTTCTCCTTTAACCTGAATAATCGGGGTTTTGGATTTTACTAAGGTCTCTATTTCCGAATAATCCTTTTAGTGGTTCATGATCTGTAACCACTATGAGATTCGGGCAACCCATTACAAAAATGCGACATTTTTCCAATGCCCAAGCAATTGCTGCTGCTTCGCCTTCAATAGGTGCATATCTGCGTTCAGCATCAATGCAGAATCTGCTACCAGCAAATATCAGGAGCCAACCTTCAGGGCAGCAAACTGGGGCTTTGTCAGTGGTGCATGAGCAATACTTCTGCAGAAGTAGGAAGCCCATTCCGTCTATGCTCCAATCTAGAGCAAGTAATGGTTAATCGTTCTTTTTGAAATGTCACGATGCCTTTTCGGACTAATTCAACTATGACCTTCTTTGAATGCTGTAATGCATCGTCAAGGCTTTTATTCCATGTAAAGTGTGAGTCTCGTTTTACGAGATCACGAAATGGAAGCATGACTGGGCTCAGTGAGTATGCCCAAGCGACTTGGTTGACCAGCCCAAACCATGATCTGGCATCGGTGAGCGTTTTTGGTATTGGGAAGCTTAATATTGTCTCCAGCATGGATTTAGAAGGGGTTACACCAGAAGATGTTATTTGGAGGCCCCCAAACTGCACCGTGTCTTGGCAAAATTGGAATTTTTCTCTAATTAGTACGATGCCGTTTTTTTGCACAATGGAGGAGGAAATCGAAGGTGTGAAAAAAGGCTCCTTCGATGTCAGAGTCGTAGAGTAGGGTGTCATCCACGATTTTTTTTTACTTTGCGGGGATGTCTTTTATTACTTCATCATACCTTCGGGTGTAGGCATCGCCAGATGCTAGGTAACCTTGTGGCATTCTCAGGTACATGAACCTTCCCATTCTGTGATGAAGGTGGTGAGTGGCTGGGACTCTTTATCTAAGGGGATGGAATGATATCCATCAACAGCATCCAACACTGTTTTCTTTTGTTTAGGTGGCACTTGTAGTGCTAGATGGAATGGTGACCCTGTATGGTGTGTTTCCCGTTTGCACTGTGAATTCAAGTGTTGGTAGTCTATGGTTCTTCGTGGTTTGCCATTTTTCTTGGCGGTAATTACCATAGTGCTACACCAATAAGTGGGCATGCCGACGGGTACTGGGGTTATGATACCCCTTTTCACATCTTCCCAAAGGGCCTGTCTTACGGGCTCTTTGAAGTGAAAAACACAGGAATTGGGTTATGTCTGGCTTTGGGGACTGCTCCTTCTTTGAGGTGTATATGTGCAGTGGGGCCAGGCATCGGTGGAATTCACCATTGTTCTTGAACGTCGTTTCGGCAAATTGATTCAATAGCCAATTCTTGAGCCTATCAATGTTTTGTTCTGTTGGGGGAAAAGGGGTTTTTTTGGGGCGTGTTGGAAGTTGTCCCTCGACTTTGCATTGTTTAGGGCTCACGTCCGATTTTTTATGTGTGTGTCGAGGGCATGTGTTGCATTGTTGTTTGGGGTAATATTGTAGTTGTTGGCTTCGGGAAGTCTTTGGACAGTATCCCTACATCAATGCAGGCTGCTTTGCTGAAGTATAGCCGCTGAATCTTTTTTTGCATATATATAGGGCTTGTTTAGTTGTTCTTCCTTGGACGATGAATTCCACGGGGGCCAACCCTGACATACAAGCGTAAAGCCTCCCACAGCTCGGACGACTTTTCTTGATGGAATGAGGTTGTTGATAGTGAGCCCCATATTCAGAAGGTGCTTAAGTCCCCGAGACATATGGTGGCCCCACTGTCAGGAAAGATTGTCATCCTAGTACTGTGATTTCTGGGGATATTCTTAATTTGTCTGGGATCCGGTTTTGGCGAGAATGGAACAACATATGTATCAATTTCCCTTACCTGGCCTGTGTCTTTAGATGTATACGTGCCTGTCGTTTGATTGAATTTGATGTGGGCGATAAGTGTGTCCATGGCGGCTTTATTAGCCTCTAGGCTTTTCCTGACCCTTGAGCCAGTTTCTTGGCCAGGCTTACCCTCGATAGGTGATTGGGCTTCCCACAATTACTACATGTTTTTCCACATGCTGGACATTTTAGCCGGCGTGATCCAGTTCCTGAGGTGCCATGCTGGTGGCTACCACAACCTAAGCAAGCATGGTGGTTTGGTTTAACATTGCAGTTGCAATAGTTGCTGGTACGGATCGCCTTGTTGGCTTGGGGTGTACCCTTCTGTCTGTGGTATGTTGATAGCCGAGCAGCAGTTGTATCTGAAGCGCCGGCCATTGAGGTTTAGTCCCGCAATGCTGATTCAAATGCCTCAGCATGACGGATATTTTGCTCAAAGGGATTTAAGTGCCCCAGCTTTGGCCAGTAGATCAGCCTGGGGTGTGTCATTTGCTATTCCACGGATGATCTGGTCCTTGATGTATATATCAGAGGTCATGTTCACACGAGGGGCAGGTAAAGTTACAATCAACGGCTACGGCTCTGAGGGCGGACAAGGTAACTTTGTATTGGCTCATCCGCATCCTGAGACATGGAGGCAAAAGCAAGGCGATGGACAATAGGACTTGACCTCTGGGTGACCAACACTTCTACCATGTCAAGTAGCTTATCTGGATCAGTGGTAAAGAAGTCAGGGTGTGTGTTGATTATGGCGTTTTGCACAGCCTCATCAGCACAATTGTATAGGTGAATATTAGCTTGGGAGTTTGGCATATTTGTCATCTTGGTAAAGACATCCCAGTCAATTCGGAACTTCCTGAATTGCTGTGCTGTCATCTCGAGATTGAGATGAGGAGGCTTGGCTGCTAGTGCCTGAATGCGGGTTGTCTGGGTGGTGGATTCCTTAGCCTGCTTGATGATACAGAGGGCTTCTCCCATTAATGTGACCCCCAGCTCCTTAAGCATAGATCGATCCAGCATTTGAAAGCTCTCGATTGTCAGCTTCTCGTCCGCAAATCTTGTCGCATGAGTTTTGGCCGAGTCGGTGGATATGCCTGCTTCAATGAAGAAGAGTTCCCAATTTTCAGGTGTCATATATCCTGTTCGCAGCGCCATGTCGAACAATCACGTGGTCAAGATAAACACTCAGCTGTGGAGCATGCTGTGTGAATTGAGAAAGAGAGCTATTTATGTTGCAATGGAGCATCTCATTATGCTAATGTGGGATAGTCCATTGCTTGGGCTGTGATTGGCTGCTGGTACCTGAGTGGAAGTATTTCTATATAAATACCAGCTTGATTTCTCAGTTAGTTTGCAGGGTTTGTATTAAGTTATAACCTGCTTTATTTTTGTCTGCCAGCTGGACGCTAGCTGGGAGTCTTACGCCGGTAAGTGTTGTTTATTGTATTGTTATTCTACAATATACAAACGTATAAACATACAAACATAAACACACAACATAGACACATGAACGACATATCATGCGACTTACAATACTTCCAAAACATCGGCTAAATCTTCTTCATACAATTTCACCTAACTAGTGTCCCTCAGATTATGTACTAAGTATGTGGTATTTTCCAGAATCTTTCGAATGTCACACACGCTGAGAACATATCCACAGGCTGAAAAATGCAAATCGATTAGTGTGTTATTCAAATCAGAAATGGTGATCGAACGTACTAACTACTGGGACACAAACACATACACACTCAGTTGTATATGTTAATTTTTATGCAAACCACTGTGTGTGAGTGTGTGAGTGTCCTCTCAAATATCGACTACTGATTACATCTTCCCAATTTCATATTATATATTTCAAAATATATATACATATATCTATATCTATATCTATATATATATATATATATATATATATATATATATATATATTTATTGGTTTGTTTTCTTCTATACTTCCAAAAAAAAACCCTTTCTTGGCCGCATGTAGGAAGATCTATACAACTATGGTTACCTAATCTTAACATCGAATAGCCCAAGCAAAGTCTTGATAGGTTGTTGTCTTCTGGGGCAACTTATAAAATTCACGTCCTAAAGCTAGTGGCAAATTTTTGTTCTAGGTGCGGGTCGAATACTGATCATATTCGGTCGGGTCGTCCATCGAAGAAGTCTGTTGTTTATTTAGACCCGAATCTTCTAGTGACATGGGAGCAACAACACTGACGACGCATCTAGATTTGGCATTTAAAGGGGTATTTTAATAATTTTAAATCTGTTTTCAACAGTGACTACCATGAATAGTCTGGCTGATGACTGAGGAAAGACTCTGTGACAGCTGAAAAGACAGTTGGCAAGCCGGATAGACGGCTATTCGGAGACTGCAAGGTTCGCACCCCTAATGACATGTCTCTTTGTTCTAAAGAGATCCCAGTTTCATGCTACAGGTAGAACAAGGAATACATACCCCCAGGGGATCCCGAGAGGTGGGGGAGAGCATGAGATCCCCGGTAGGACGGATACAACGATTACGACCGCAGCAAAGGCCCCATGACATCTGACTCAATATGCCACTGTGGAAAGACGTGCAAGAATCAGCGTGGCCTAAAAGTACACCAGGCCAAGATGAAATGTGCAGTAGTAGCCGAGAACTCACAACGCATAGGTGTTACACCAAGTAAGACAGAGGTGGAGCAGGTCCCGGTGACAAACCACAGCGCCCAGCACCACCCAGTGTGGACTCAGACCTTGCCGGACAGAGTAGTCTCTAAGCGGATTAAATGCCCCCCCCCCAGCAAACAACAAGAAAGCTTGGCGCGATTTTGATGAAGACCTATGCATTATAATCCAATGTAGTCTGCGGGTAACATAGACCGACGACTTCAAACCACGAGTAAACTTATCGTCAGCTACGGATCAGAGCGTTTCGGCCACATTGAAAAAACGAGAAATAAAATCTACACTGAGAAGGAAGGATAAGAGAAGTAAGGCAGGAATTAAGATCCCTCAAGAAACAATTTAAGGCCGCCAGTGAAGAAGTGCGATCAGCCCTCTCGGAACTGAGAAATATTTTAAGACAGAAACTGAAAAACCTGCGAAGAGCAGAAAGACATCGTCGCCGGAGGAAAGAGCGGGCCAGGAAGAGGGCTTCGTTTATCTCCGACCCGTTTGGTTTCGCCAGAAGACTTCTGGAAGATAAGAGGAGCGGCAGATTAGCATGCCCAAAAGATTGGGTGCATTCCTTTTTGAAGAGCTCTTATAGGGACCCAAGAAATGATGAGGAATTAGAATTTAATGGTCGCCTCATTAAACCCAAAACCCCAGAAGTTGAGTTCGACACGAAGGTGCCAAGTTTGAGTGAGGTCAAACAGATAGTAACGGCAGCGAGATCAGCTTCGTCGCCAGGTCCGAGTGGCGTGCCTTACTCCGTGTATAAGCGTTGCCCTGGTCTTCTCATGAAATTATGGAAGATCATTAAAGCAATTTGGCAGCGACGTAAAGTTGCAGGTCAATTGCGATACGCACAACGTGTTTGGATCCCAAAAGAAGAGAACTCAGAAAATATCGAGCAGTTTCGATGTATCTCGTTACTGAGTACAGAATTCAAAATATTTTTTAGTGTTATTTCCTGACGGCTATCAGCTTTTCTGCTAAAAAATAGCTTTATATATACATCGGTACAAAAAGTCGAAATCCCTGGTATGACTGGCTGCGTTGAGCATATAGGAGTTTTGTAGCAATTAATAAGGGATGCAAGGAGGAATAAAGAGGACTTAGCTGTTGCGTGGTTGGACTTGGCCAATGCATATGGGTCCATACCGCATAAACTCGTGGAAGAAGCTTTAATTAGACACTACGTCCCAAGTAGCATCCGCGAGCTGATCCTAGATTACTACAGACAATTCCTTCTAAGAGTTGCATCCGGTTTGGTTTCTTCAGACTGGCATAGACACGAGAGAGGAATTATTACAGGCTGTACATTGTCAGTCACGTATTTTGCTCTCGCGATGAACATGCTCGTGAAGTCCGCTGAGGTGGAATGCCGTGGCCCCGTTTCGAATACCGGAGTTAGGCAACCACCCATCCGGGTTTACATGGATGATCTTAGTCACCACGCATTCTGTTACAGGCTGTAGATGGCTATTACGGGGTTTAGAGAGACTGATAGAGTGGGCAAGGATGAATTTCAAGCCAAACAAATGTAGATCAGTGGTAATAAAAAAGCTCCGAGTGGTAAAACACTATTTCACAATAGAAGGGAGAGCCATTCCGACGTTGGCCGATAAGCCTGTTAAAAGTCTAGGTAAATCCTTTTGTAATGCTCTGAAGGACACACCAGCTATCGAAGCTATACATACTGATTTTGACTCGTGAATGGCGAAAATAGATAAATCGGGATTGCCAGGGCGCTTCAAAGCCTGGCAATACCATCAGTCTGTGCTCCCACGAGCATTATGGCCACTCCAGACATGTAGCGTTTCCATCTCGACTGTGGCGACTTTAGAGAGAAGAGCTAGCAGTTTCCTCCGTAGATGGTTAGAATTACCTCGGTGCTTAAGCAGCGCAGCCTTATATGGATCATCCAATGCCATCCAGCTGCCATTCAGAGGACTAGTTGAGGAGTTCATGGTGTCACGGACAAGGAAAGCTGGAGTATAGAAACTCCAGAGATCCCAAAGTATCAGGTGCGGGAATTGAGATCAAGACTGGCAGAAAATGGAGTGCTACTAAGGAACTAGCTATCGCAGAAGGGAATCTGAGGGTAAAAGCAATAATGGGTTCAGTCGCACAGGGCAGAGCAGGCCTGAGGTTGATTCCCTCCTACAAATTCGGAAAAAGCACCGTGAAGGAGTGTCAACACATGATAGAGGACGAATTCAGATCAGGGATGGCGGAAATGCGGACGACAAAAATGGCAGGTTATAGCCAGCAGGGCGCGTGGACCAGGTGGGAAAGTGTCGTGGTTAGATCTTTGGAATACCGACTTCAGCCGATCTAGATTCCTGGTTCAGATGGTGTACGACGTATTACCAAGCGCGACCAACCTACACCTATGGAGAAAAATTGATTCACCAAAGTGCCCCTTGTGTTCGGGGAGGGGATCACTGCAACACATATTAAGCGGGTGAAGAACATCTCTGACAGAGGGGCGCTATCGGTGGCGTCATGACAAGGTTTTAGAGGCGAAAGCACTCATTATCACTGAAGCTTTACAGAGTAATAAACTCATCCCAGAAAGAAGAGCTATCCGCTTCGTTAAAGCAGGTGCAAAGCCGAGTAAGAAGTTTGCAGGATCCCATTCACTGTTATCGTCCGCGTCGGATTGGCAAATGCGAGTCGATCTCGGGCAACAATTAAAATTCCCAACATATATATCGTCCTCCAAACTCCGTCCAGACATAATCGTTTATTCGGACGCCACAAAACCTTATTTTGCTGGAGTTAACTGTCCCATGGGAAGAGCATATGCAAGAGGCATTTGAGAGAATGTATAGTAAATATGAAGGACACTTAAATGACTGCAGATCTAAAGGATGGCATATTCATTGTTTCCCTGTCGAGATCGGCTGTAGGGGGTTCGCCGGACAGTCAATGATACGAGCCCTTACTAGCCTAGGGATAACTGGATAAAAAAGAAGTCGGGCGATTCAAATGATCCTGGAATTCGTCGAAAAGTCCATCAGGGGGTTGTGGATAAAATGAGCTAATGAGTGGCCCCAGACATAAGAACGATCCCAATGCCGATGTACACAAGCCATGAATGCAAACACTAAATAATTTTAAGACTTATTAGTATATATATATATGTGAAATTTGTGTATATAGATGACGAGAAACTTGCGAGAATCAATCTTTCGATTTGCATTCAGTCTCATATGCAATGATTTCTTACTGGTCTTCCGAGTAGATTTATTTTATTACAGAAAACATTATTACAAGTAATCTTTCCCTTATTTTTTTTTTTTTTAGGAGTAAATTATTTTAGCTAAATTTACAGGCTATTTTTTCTTTCAACTATTTTTCGACATGTAAATATCTCGATAATTTATTTTGAGTAATTTTAGTTATTTCTCTTAGTTTTTAAACTAATTGTTTCCGGTTAGGATAATTTTTTTTGGTGGCGGGTGGGTTAAATTATTTAAAATTTACACGTTTTTTATCTTTTTTTAAAACTAGTATTTGACAGGTAAATAGTTTGATTAATTTATTTTTAAGCGATTTTAGTCAAACGTTTTTCTCTTAGATTTTAAAGTTGTAAATAGTCTGTTATTGTAATCACTCTATTGTAAACGTTTAATTAGTTTAGAAAATAATAAGAATAAAAAAGAAAAGAAAGACCAAACAAATAAACGTAGTTAAAAATACAAGGTAGAGAAAACAATCAAAAACAGAGCCAATATAATAATTCTTTTTTTGTGTATATATGTGTTTTTTTTGTATATATATATATATATATATATATATATATATATATATATATATTTATTGGTTTGTTTTTATTGGTTTGTTTTCTTAATTTTTCCAAAAAAAACCCATTCTTGGTCGCATGTAGGAAGATCTATACAATTATGGTTACCTAACCTATAACATCGAATAGTCAAGCAAAATGTCTTGATTGGTTGTTGTCTTCCATGCTCAATTTATATAATCCACGTCCTAAAGCTAGTGGCAAATTTTTGTTCTAATTAACACTCGCCTCAATACTGATTCATATTCGGTCAGGTTTTAAGGTTTTTTTTTGCACTTCACCGTCTATGACATGGTCAACAACACAAACGACGCATCTAGACAAATGCATTAAACGTGAATTTTAATAATTTGAAAGTAATTCTTAATTCGATGCTAACATCGGCTCACATTTCAGAAGACACTTGCGGAATAGTGGCGTGTTTGTTTAATCAAATCAAACGCGCTAATCCACTCGACTACGCATCAATACATATATACAAACGTATAAACATACATACATGAATACATAAAACAGAAACATGAACGACATATCATGTGTAGTTCCAATACTTCCAAATGATCGTCACGAAGTTCTCAAAATTATTCCATCAGCCAAGTGTCCCTCATTATATGTGCTAAATATGTGGTATGATTTTTTCTTTTGAAATGTTTACAAGCTGAGATCATATCCAGAGCCTGAAAAATGCAAATCGATTATGGTTTGATTCGAATCAGGAATGGGGATCAAACGTACTAACTACTCGGGGACACACACATACATACGCAGTTTGCAATTTTTATGCACCGGAATGTGGATGTGTGTGTGTGTATCACTACTATCGTCAAATAATTACGTGTACCCAATTTCAATAAAACGAATATTACTTCGATGTTAACATCGCCTCACCTTTCAGAAGTCACTTGTTTAATCGTGGCGAGTTTGAAAACAGTATGTGTAGGCCACAAATCAAACACTCTAACTAGGCGACTACACATCAATACATATATACAAACGTATAAACATACATACATAAATACATAAAACAGACACATGAACGACAAATCATGCGTACTTCCAATACTTACTTCATCGGCTAAATCTTCTTCAAACTATTCACCTATCTAAATCCCTCAATTATGTCCTCAGTATGTGGTATTTTCCAGAATCTTTCGAAATGTCTCACACGATGAGATCATATCCACAGGCTTAAACTGCAAATCGATTTGGTGTGTATTCGAATCAGGAATGAAGATCGAACGTACTAACTACTCGGACACATACGCATTCATACGCAGTTTTAGGTGTCATTTTTTACGAACCTCACTGTGTATGGCTGCGTCAATGTCCGCACATCTATCTACAAATGATTACATCTAGAGTATTTCACTCAAAGTATTAGTTCTTCGATGCTAACATGGCCTCCCCTTTCAGAAGATTCCCGATTAATCGTGGCGAGTCTTTAATCAGTATGTGTAGTCCGCAAATCAAACGCTCTAACCACTCGACCACGCATCAATACATATATACAAACGTATAAACATACATACATGATTCCATCAAACAGACACATGAACGACATATAATGTGTACTTTCAATACTTCCAAATCATCGGCACAAAATTCTACAAACTATTCCATCAACCTAGTGTCCCTCAGAATATATCCTCAATGGCTGGTATGGTTTCCCAGAAAATTTCGAAATGATCACAAACTGAGATCATATCCACAGTCTGAAAAATGAAAATCTATTAGGGTTTGATTCAAAATCAGAAATGGGCATGGAACGTACTAACTACTCGGCCACACACACAGACATACGCAGTTGTATTTGTCTATTTATATGCAAAATGCAGTCTGAGTGTGTCTGTGTCCTTACAATTATCGACTGATGTTTATATCTTGCCAATTTCATTCAAATTAATATTACATCGATGCTAACATCGCCTCCCCCTTTAAGAAGTCAATTGATTAAACGTGGCGAGTTTGGTATGTGAAGGCCTCAAATCAAACGCTCTACACCAATACATATATACAAACGTATAAACATGCATACATATACATAAAACAGACACATGAATGTCATATTAATCATGGAATAAGTATGTTTTAGGCCCGTAAATCAGAAGCTCTAACGAACGATGCATCAATACATATATACAAACGTATAAATATACATTGTATACATAAAAAAAACTCATCGGCATACAAAATATTTCTCATCAAAAAATTCCAAAATTTCAATCTAGTCCCCCTCAGAATATGTCCTGAATAAAAGGTGGGATGGTTTCCTGTTGGTTTGGAAAGGCTCACTCCTTTGATCATATAGAAAGTCTGAAAAGTCCAAATCGATTTGGGTGTGATTCGAATCAGGAATGGGCATGGAACGTACTAACTACTCAGCCACCCACATACATACGCAGTTGTAGTTGTCCATTTTATGCAATGCACAGTGTATGAGTGTGTGAGTGTCTTCAAAGTATCGACAAATGATTAAGTCTACACAATTTCACTCAAAAGTATATTTCTTCGATGCTAAACAGAAACATGAACGTCATACCATGAGTGATTGTAATACTTCCATATCATCGGAACGAAGTTCTACACACAATTCAATCTACCTAGAGTCCTTCGCAATATGTCCTCAATAGGTGGAAAGTTTTCCAGGAACTTTCGAAAGGCTCACACGCTGAGATCATATCCAGTGCCTGAAAACTGCAAATTGATTATGGTGAGATTTGAATCAGGATGGAGTTCGAACGCACTAACTACTCGGCCACGCACACATATATTCGCAGTTATAGGTGTTAATGTTTATGTTAATCTCTGCGTATGTCTGTGTGAGTGTCCTCCCAACAATCGACATATAATTACATCTAACCAATTTCTCTCAACGGAATAATACTTCGCTGCTAATATCGCCTACTCTTCTAGATGTCATTTTATTAATCAGGGCGAGCTTGGAATCAGCATGTGAATGCCAAAAATCAAAAGCTCTAACCACTCGACTATGCATCAATACATATATACAAACGTATAAACATATGTACATGAATACATAAAACAGACACTTGAACGACATATAATGCGAAATTCCAATAATTCGGAACCCTTTGTCATGAAGTTCTCCAAAGTATGTCATGAACCTAGTGTCCCTCAGAATATGTCCTCAATAGGTTGTATGGTTTCCAGAAACTTTCGATAGGCTCAGACGTTGATATGGTATCCACAGGCCGAAAACTGCAAATCGATGATGTGATTCGAATCAGGAATGGGGATCAAACGTACTAACTACTCGGACACACACACATACATACGCAGTTTTAGGTGTCAATTTTCATGCACAGGACTGTGGATGTCTGTGTGAGTGTTCTCGCTACTATCGTCAAATAATTACGTGTACCCAATTTCAATAAAAGGAATATTACTTCGATGTTAACATCGCCTCAGCTTTCAGAAGTCACTTGATTAATCGTGGCGAGTTTGGAAACAGTATGTGTAGGCCACAAATCAAACGCTCTAACCAGGCGACTATACATCAATACATATATATGTCAAACAATCACGTGGTCAAGATAAACACTCAGTTGTGGAGCATGCTGAGTGAATACTAATTCAACATTGAGAAAGAGAGCTATTTATGGTGCAATGGAGCATCTCATTTTGCTAAAGTGGGATAGTCCATTGCTTGGGCTGTGATTGGCTGCTGGTACCTGAGTGGAAGTTTTTCTATATAAATATCAGGGGTTTTTGTCCGTGTTATTGTAGACGGATGAGCAGTATTTGATGTTATTCCAGCGTCGAATGATTGTGGCACTGGTGTAGTGGTCTCGGGTAATGCACTAGGTCTTGGAACTGGAATTGTTGGTGTATCCAGCTTCCTGAGAAATCGGCGATTTCGTAAGGTAATTCTACCTGATCCGTCAACTCTGATACGGTATTGGTGGTTGGGGAGGGTTTCAATGACATTACCTGTTGTGTCCCATCGGCGGGTTGTTGGTCATTGTAGTGCCACTATTTGTCCTTTTTGAAGGGGGTTTAAAGTGTGTACTGTTCTGTTGTATCGCTCTATGAGGCGAGCGTTCCGCCGGGACAGACTTATCTCGCGATTTTGGGCTGCGGTTATCCAATTCGCGTGTAGCTTATAGAGTGTGGGGTGGGATGGTATGTAGTCACGTAGTCGGCGGTGGAGTAGTAGTTGAGCAGGGGATAGCCCAATGTTTTGAATGGGCGTATTCCTGTATTGGAGGATGGCTCTTGCTGTACGGTTATTATCCAACGATCCTTGGGCTCCTGTGTTGCCATTTACGATTCTCTTGGCTGTTTTGACAGCGAGCTCTGCTCGACCATTGGATTGTGGGTAACCAGCAGATGATAACCTGTGTTTAACAGCCCAATCTTGCAAAAATTGCTTGAATGGAAGAGATGTGAAGGGTGGCCCACCATCATTGCTGAGTTCCTCAGGAGCGCCGTAGGTTTGAAATATGTCTCGGCAAATCGAAATAATCCTTGAGGCATTAGCTTCTCCGTGGCTCAAGTGGTATAGATTCAGCCAGCCTGTTGACCTGTCAGCGCATGCTAAGTAACCATGGTTCCCAACATGGAAGATGTCCATGACGATTTGCTAAAATGGCCAATCAGGAGATGGTGTCAAATTGATTGGCTCTTTTGGTTGACTCGGGGCAATTTTTGAGCAGAACGTACAACCTGCATTCATCCCGGGCCAATAAACAGATTCATTGGCACGTGCCTTCATGCCAACTTCGCCTAGGTTTGCAGAATGTAGGCTATGTAATATTTTTGCGCGTTGTGAGGTGGGGATAACGATTCTTTGATCTAAGAGCACTAACCCGTCGTCAACACTTAGGCGGTGCCTCACTTCCCAGTTTTCGCGGAATTCAGGTGCAGTGAGGATGCGCGTCCTTTGGAATCCGTTTTGTATTACTTCAATTAATTTTTTGTATTGCGGGTCGCTGCGTCCCACCGCACGGATAGCGTCTGGTGAGATGAGATCCAGGTTGTCATTTGCACCGAATGTTGCTAATAGGGTAGTTGATTTGACCCAGTCATCCATGTTGTCAGACTCTATGATGTCTGATTGAGAGGGTTCAGCAGTGAATACATTTAGGAGTGCCTGTGAGATGTCTGCTGGGTTACGAGAGACAGCATCGGAGGCTCTGTGCCATTTTCCAGAGCAGTGCTGAATGATGAATCTGTACCTGAGGGTTTTCTCCTTTAACCTGAATAATCGGGGGTTTTGGATTTTACTAAGGTCTCTATTTCCGAATAATCCTTTTAGTGGTTCATGATCTGTAACCACTATGAGATTCGGGCAACCCATTACAAAAATGCGACATTTTTCCAATGCCCAAGCAATTGCTGCTGCTTCGCCTTCAATAGGTGCATATCTGCGTTCAGCATCAATGCAGAATCTGCTACCAGCAAATATCAGGAGCCAACCTTCAGGGCAGCAAACTGGGGCTTTGTCAGTGGTGCATGAGCAATACTTCTGCAGAAGTAGGAAGCCCATTCCGTCTATGCTCCAATCTGGAGCAAGTAATGGTTAATCGTTCTTTTTGAAATGTCACGATGCCTTTTCGGACTAAGTCAACTATGACCTTCTTTGAATGCTGTAATGCATCGTCAAGGCTTTTATTCCATGTAAAGTGTGAGTCTCGTTTTACGAGATGACGAAATGGAAGCATGACTGGGCTCAGTGAGTATGCCCAAGCGACTTGGTTGACCAGCCCAAACCATGATCTGGCATCGGTGAGCGTTTTTGGTATTGGGAAGCTTAATATTGTCTCCAGCATGGATTTAGAAGGGGTTACACCAGAAGATGTTATTTGGAGGCCCCCAAACTGCACCGTGTCTTGGCAAAATTGGAATTTTTCTCTAATTAGTACGATGCCGTTTTTTGCACAATGGAGGAGGAAATCGAAGGTGTGAAAAAGGCTCCTTCGATGTCAGAGTCGTAGAGTAGGGTGTCATCCACGATTTTTTTTTGCGGGGATGTCTTTTATTACTTCATCATACCTTCGGGTGTAGGCATCGCCAGATGCTAGGTAACCTTGTGGCATTCTCAGGTACATGAACCTTCCCCATTCTGTGATGAAGGTGGTGAGTGGCTGGGACTCTTTATCTAAGGGGATGGAGTGATATCCATCAACAGCATCCAACACTGTTTTCTTTTGTTTAGGTGGCACTTGTAGTGCTAGATGGAATGGTGACCCTGTATGGTGTGTTTCCCGTTTGCACTGTGAATTCAAGTGTTGGTAGTCTATGGTTCTTCGGGGTTTGCCATTTTTCTTGGCGGTAATTACCATAGTGCTACACCAAACAGTGGGCATGCCGACGGGTACTGGGGTTATGATATCCCTTATCACATCTTCCCAAAGGGCCTGTCTTACGGGCTCTTTGAAGTGAAAAGGCACAGGAATTGGGTTATGTCTGGCTTTGGGGACTGCTCCTTCTTTGAGGTGTATATGTGCAGTGGGGCCAGGCATCGGTGGGAATTCACCATTGTTCTTGAACGCCGTTTCGGCAAATTGATTCAATAGCCAATTCTTGAGCCTATCAATGTTTTGTTCTGTTGGGGGAAAAGGGAGTTTTTTGGGGCGTGTTGGAAGTTGTCCCTCGACTTTGCATTGTTTAGGGCTCACGTCCGTTTTTTTTGTGTGCTTGTCGAGGGCATGTGTTGCATTGTTGTTTGGGGTAATATTGTAGTTGTTGGCTTCGGAAGTCTTTGGACAGTATCCCTACATCAATGCAGGCTGCTTTGCTGAAGTATAGCTGCTGAATCTTTTTGCATATATATAGGGCTTGTTTAGTTGTTCTTCCTTGGACGATGAATTCCATGGGGGCCAACCCTGACATACAAGCGTAAAGCCTCCCACAGCTCGGACGACTTTTCTTGATGGAATGAGGTTGTTGATAGTGAGCCCCATATTCAGAAGGTGCTTAAGTCCCCGAGACATATGGTGGCCCCACTGTCAGGAAAAAACTGTTGTCATCCTAGTACTGTGATTTCTGGGGATATTCTTAATTTGTCTGGGATCCGGTTTTGGCGAGAATGGAACAACATATGTATCAATTTCCCTTACCTGGCCTGTGTCTTTAGATGTATACGTGCCTGTCGTTTGATTGAATTTGATGTGGGCGATAAGTGTGTCCATGGCGGCTTTATTAGCCTCTAGGCTTTTCCTGACCGCTTGAGCCAGTTTCTTAGCCCGGCTTACCCTCGATAGGTGATTGGGCTTCCCACAATTACTACATGTTTTCCACATGCTGGGCATTTTAGCCGGCGTGATCCAGTTCCTGAGGTGCCATGCTGGTGGCTACCACAACCCTAAGCAAGCATGGTGGTTTGGTTTAACATTGCAGTTGCAATAGGTGCTGGTACGGATCGCCTCGTTGGCTTGGGGTGTACCCTTCTGTCTGTGGTATGTTGATAGCCGAGCAGCAGTTGTATCTGAAGCGCCGGCCATTGAGGTTTGGTCCCGCAATGCTGATTCAAATGCCTCAAAATGACGGATATTTTGCTCAAGGGATTTTTTTCCAGTAGGTCAGCCTGGGGTGTGTCATTTGCTATTCCAAGGATGATCTGGTCCTTGATGTATATATCAGAGAGGTCATGTTCACACGAGGGGCAGGTAAAGTTACAATCAACGGCTACGGCTCTGGGGCGGACAAGGTAACTTTGTATTGGCTCATCCGCATCCTGAGACATGGAGGCAAAAGCAAGGCGATGGACAATAGGACTTGACCTCTGGGTGACCAACACTTCTACCATGTCAAGTAGCTTATCTGGATCAGTGGTAATGAAGTCAGGGTGTGTGTTGATTATGGCGTTTTGCACAGCCTCATCAGCACAATTGTATAGGTGAATATTAGCTTGGGAGTTTGGCATATTTGTCATCTTGGTAAAGACATCCCAGTCAATACGGAACTTCCTGAATTGCTGTGCTGTCATCTCGAGATTGAGATGAGGAGGCTTGGCTGCTAGTGCCTGAATGCGGGTTGTCTGGGTGGTGGATTCCTTAGCCTGCTTGATGATACAGAGGGCTTCTCCCATTAATGTGACCCCAGCTCTTTAAGCATAGATCGATCCAGCATTTGAAAGCTCTCGATTGTCAGCTTCTCGTCCGCAAATCTTGTCGCATGAGTTTTGGCCGAGTCGGTGGATATGCCTGCTTCAATGAAGAAGAGTTCCCAATTTTCAGGTGTCATATATCCTGTTCGCAGCGCCATGTCGAACAATCACCTGGTCAAGATAAACACTCAGCTGTGGAGCATGCTGTGAATTGAAAAGAGAGCTATTTATGTTGCAATGGAGCATCTCATTATGCTAATGTGGGATAGTCCATTGCTTGGGCTGTGATTGGCTGCTGGTACCTGAGTGGAAGTATTTCTATATAAATACCAGCTTGATTTCTCAGTTAGTTTGCAGGGTTTGTATTAAGTTATAACCTGCTTTATTTTTTGTCTGCCAGCTGGACGCTAGCTGGGACTCTTACGCCGGTAAGTGTTGTTTATTGTATTGTTATTCTACAATATACAAACGTATAAACATACAAACATAAACACACAACATAGACACATGAACGACATATCATGCGACTTACAATACTTCCAAATCATCGGCTAAATCTTCTTCATACAATTTCACCTAACTAGTGTCCCTCAGATTATGTCCTCAGTATGTGGTATTTTCCAGAATCTTTCGAATGTCAAACACGCTGAGAACATATCCACAGGCTGAAAAATGCAAATCGATTAGTGTGTTATTCAAATCAGAAATGGTGATCGAACGTACTAACTACTGGGACACAAACACATACACACTCAGTTGTATATGTTAATTTTTATGCAAACCACTGTGTGTGAGTGTGTGAGTGTCCTCTCAAATATCGACTACTGATTACATCTTCCCAATTTCATATTATATATTTCAAAATATATATACATACCTATATCTATATCTATATCTATATATATATATATATATATATATATATATATATATATATACTGGTGTATATTTATTGGTTTGTTTTTCATCTATACTTCCAAAAAAAAAACCCTTTCTTGGCCGCATGTAGGAAGATCTATACAACTATGGTTACCTAATCTTAACATCGAATAGCTCAAGCAAAGTCTTGATTGGTTGTTGTCTTCTGGGGCAACTTATATAATTCACTAAAGCTAGTGGCAAATTTTTGTTCTAGGTGCGTGCCGAATACTGATCATATTCGGTCGGGTTGCCCATCGAAGAAGTCTGCTGTTTATTTAGACCCGAAACTTCTAGTGACATGGTAGCAACAACACTGACGACGCATCTAGATTCAGCACTTAAAGGTGTATTTTAATAATTTGAAAGTAATATTAATTCGATGCTAACATCGGCTCACATTTCAGAAGACACTTGCGTAATAGTGGCGTGTTTGGAGTCTGTATGTGTAGGCCGCAAATCAAACGCGCTAATCACTCGACTACTCATCAGTACATATATAAAAACGTATAAACATATATACATGAATACATAAAACAGAAACATGAACGACATATCATGTGTAGTTCCAATACTTGCAAATGATCGTCACGAAGTTCTACAAACTATTCCATCAGCCAAGTGTCCCTCAGTATATGTGCTAAATATGTGGTATGGTTTTCAGAATCTTTTGAAATGTTCTTAGCTGAGATCATATCCACAGTTGGAAAAAATGCAAATCGATTATGGTGTGATTCGAATCAGGAATGGGGATCGAACGTACATACGACTCGGCCACACACACATACATACGCAATTGTATATGCAAATTTTCATGCAAACCACTGTGTATGAGTGTGACAGTGTCCGCACATCTATCGACAAATGATTACATCTACAGAATTTCACTGAAAGTACTATTACTTCGATGTTACATCGCCTTCCTTTCAAAATCACTTGATTAATCGTGGCTAGTTTGGAATAGTAATGTGAATGCTGCAAATCAAACGGCCTTACCACTCGACTACGCATGAATATATATATAAAAACGTATAAACGTACATACATGAATACATAAAACAGACACAGGAACAACATATCATGCGTACTTACAAAATTCCAATTCATTGGCACCAAGTTCTACAAACTATTCTATCAACATAGTGTCACTCAGGTTATGTCCTCTATAGGTGGTATGGTTTCCAGAATCTTTCGAAAGGGTAAAACGCTGAGATCATATCCACAGTCTGAAAAGTGCAAATCGATTATGGTGTGATTCGAATCATGAATGGGGATCGAACGTAATAAATACACGTCTACGGACACATACATACGCACTTGTAGTTGTCAATTTTTATGCACATCCCTGTGTATAAGTATGTCTGTGTCATCACAACTCTGGACAAATGATTACATCTACACAATTTCACTCAAAGTAATATTACTTCGATATTACATCGCCTCCCCTTTCACAAGTCACTTGATTAATCGTGGAGAGTTTAGAATTATAATGTGAATGCCGCAAATCAAACGGTCTTACCACTCGACTACGCATCAATATATATTGTTGAAACTTGACTAATGCATGGAATAATAATGCGACACAAAATGTACTTAGAACAACATGTATTGAAACAAGAAAGTGTACACAATATTTACATATAGTCTTTTGTATATTCCTGGTAAGACCGTTCCTGGAGAATGTGTTGACTGAGTCGCAGTCGGGCAGAGTCTCTGGTTGGATCTCTTGATTCCTTCCTCTCTTCCCGGTACCAACTATATTTATATGGCCGGTACTCTACTATGCAAATTAGGTGGATCCTACCACAACACCCCCCCTCCCAAACCTTGGAATCCCTTCCTATATGGATTGATGATTATGGCTATTTATTTGTAGATCCATTTGAATACTTCATTTGCATATGTCCGCTTAATTCTAATAATTTTTCCGTTTTGGATTCACGTCCAATGGGTCCGTGAACTTTCGTTTCCTACCGGATCTTCTCGGTTCAGGATTATTCTGCGGAGGTTCTACTTGAAACATATCATACATTACCTCAATGGGATCTTCCTCCTCATCCGGTATACTTTCTTCATGCTCTATAACGTAATATTTTTTAAGTTGATTCTGGTGCCTTTTATGAGTATTCTTCGACCCTTTAATTATGTCAACCAGGTCACCGATTCTCTTGTCAACTGTGCCTCGCTCCCAGAACTCAACGTTGTTTTTGTAGCACTTGAAAAACACCTTCTCTCCGGAGGTGTATCTTTTTCTCGCTGTATACATAGTATTCTTTACTCTACTTTTTCCTGGCAAAAGATTGTCAAACACTGACTTAATTTTCCTAGCGAACATTAGTTCAGCTGGTGCCATGTTTGAGTGTGTTCTCTGGTTAGACGTGATTATGTATACTTGTAGGAATTGCTGAAGCGCCTTTTCCGTTGGAACTCCTGAGGCTTTCTTCAGAGCGCGCTTTCTAGTATCGACAAATCTTTCTGCGAGTCCATTGGACCTCGGATGATACGGTGGCGTCGTTATGTGGTTAATTTGATATAACTCACAAAATTCCTTAAATTCTTCGGAAGTGAATTGTGTACCATTGTCACTCACAATACACTCTGGCTAAACGAACCGTGCAAATAGTTCATGCAAGAAAGTTGTTGTGGCATTAGACGTAGGCTTTTTGCAGCGTAGTACTTCCGGCCATTTTGTAAAACTATCTACCACTATTAAGTAGTAATAATCTTCTACTGGACCAGCGAAATCAATGTGTAATCTTGTCCACGGATGATCCGTCTTGGGCCATGGTTTGTGTACTATAGGTGGTGCCTTAGCTGCTAACGCACACCCTTTACATCGATTAACCATGTTTGCGATATGCACATCCATTCCTTTCCAATATACAAAGCTTCGTATTAAGCTTTTTGTTCTATTAACCCCCGGGTGACCCATATGAAAGTCCCGTAGTATTCTTTTCTGCAACTTTTTTTCGTACTACTATTCTCTCACCATATAATAAAACTCCTTCACCTATTAAATAAATTTCCTGCACTTTTTTGGTCATTTGCTACCATTTTGCTTTTTATTTCTAAAATGAAATCATCGCTTTCAGTTTCTTTTTTAATTTCCTTTAGTGTAACTGGTAGCTCTCTTACAATGTTGTTTACCATGCTTT
The DNA here is from genome assembly GCA_903632075.3 of Acanthosepion pharaonis. NCBI lineage: Eukaryota > Metazoa > Mollusca > Cephalopoda > Sepiida > Sepiidae > Acanthosepion > Acanthosepion pharaonis. The sequence goes on along the minus strand of CAHIKZ030002489.1, from coordinate 45,035 downwards.
TCACCTCATAATCTGCTCTGATATTTACAATAATTGATTCTTCGAATCTTTCTTCTTGACTCGGTACGAGTCTTGATAAACTATCCGCATGAATTATATTTTTGGATGATAGGTGCTTTATGTGAAAATCATAATTGAGAAGAATGGTTCCCCATCTCAACAGACGATTTGCCGTATAAACGGGAAAACCTTTCTTTGAACCATAAATAGTGATCAGTGGTTTATGATCCGTTTCAAGCATAAAATGTCTGCCGAATCATGTGCAATTGGTTTTCTAGAACCATCTGGCATTATGTGTTGAATACACGCTCCTATCCCGTATGAACTGGCGTCACTTGCCACTACAATATCCAGTTTTGGATTGTAATGGGTTAAAAAGAGGTCGGACGTAAGCATTCTCTTTATTTCATCAAAGGCTTTCTGACATGCAACCATCCATTCCCATTCCTTGTCTTTTTTTAGCAGTTCATTCAACGGAGCTCTTAGATTGTACATTCCTTTAATGAACGCTTGATAATAATTTGCGAGCCCCAGAAAACTCTGTAGCATCGCCACATTAGTGGGCGTCGGCATGTCTCTAATCGCAATGGACCTTTCCGGATCTGGAAATCTGCCCTTTTTGTTGATTATGTGACCTAAATACTTAATTTCCTCCAAACCAAATTCGCACTTTGACTCTTTGACTTTAAAACCAAAGTCCTGAATCTTTTTAAATACTTGATTGAGATGCTCTCGATGTTCGTCGACGGTTTCGCTCCTTACTATGATGTCGTCTAAGTAGGCGTACGCAAAGTCTAAATCATTCAACATGACGTCCATAGCTTGTTGAAAAATAGCTGGTGCCACTTTAATACCAAAAAGAAGCCTGTTGTACTTGAATAACCCTCTATGCGTGTTTAACCCTAGTAACTTCGAACATTCCTCTTCGACGGGAATTTGGAGATAGGCATCTGATAAGTCGATTTTTGAAAATATAACTCCACCATTTAGCTTGTTAAAAATCTCCTCCGGACTCGGTAACGGGTAATGGTAGTCCTTAATTACCAAGTTCAACCCTGTCGAAAAATCAACGCAGACTCTGACGTGGTTTGATTTCTCTTTTATGCACACAATCGGCGCAGCCCATGAATTAGATTCTACTTTCGAAATAATTCCCATTTTTTCCAACCTATCATGTTCCTCGTTAATTTTCTCTACACTTGCGAAAGGCAAGTTACGTTTCTTTTTAAAACTTGGCATAGTATTTTCCTTTAATTCAACTTTAGCTTCAAACTTGTTACATCTTCCAAGACCAGGTGTGAAGGTTTCCGGAAACATTTTATTTAATTCATCTTTAATGGCCTGTCTTGTTTGCGTATTAGTTTCTACTTTTCTGCAGAATGAGTTTAACGGTTTATCCCACAATTCGAAAGTTTCAATAAAATCTGTACCCATCAAGTTTTCTCCATTTTTCAGAATGAAAACTTTTATTTTTTTAACTATCCCGTTCAATTTCATGGGAAGTACAACCTCGCCTTCGAAGTTAATTTCCTTTCCAGTTACCGTTCGAGCGCATTTCGTTGACTTCATTATTGTAGTCCTTTTTAAAATTTTCCATGTTTTATAGTTCATTATTGTTAAAGCTGAACCCGAATCGAGTTGAAATTTGATATTCTTTTTAAATATTTCAGTCGTCACATATTTCCTCAAATCTCTATTTGATTTTATATTTGAATTTGTTTGTCTAATTCGGCTATTGACTTTTTTCGTTTTACAACACGATCCTTTGTGCCCATTCTTGTGGCAAACGAAACATTTCCTATTTCTATATGGGCAATTTACCTCTCCGTGTCTTTCGTTGCACCGTCTACAATTATATGGTGGAACCTTTTTTTCCTCCTCGTTCTTTTCATTTAATCTTTCTTGTCTATTTTTAAAATACGCCGAATTTTTACTCCAATTTTTTGCTGATGAGTAATTTGACTGTTTTTTATTTTTTAATATAAGCAATGCCAGCTTCTTCGATATTTTGAGACTCTTTCTTTAAACTTACGTCCCGCTGACACTCCTCTGCTAACTTTTGTAGGGTAAGGTTTTGTTCAGATTCGAGTTTAGGCAAAACTCTACGTCTTATTTCGGCACTCTTACTGGATACCAGTCCTTGAGCAAAAATTAAACACTTGAATTCTTCAACCGTAATCTCTGCCAATCTGAAATTGTCACAATGTCTATTCACTATAGATGCATATGTTAAGTAATCCTGATCGTCGGATTTAGCGACATTCATGCATAACCATCGCTTATGCCAAAGCGACATATTTGCTCCAAACAACTCCTTTAGCAATTTCACTGTTTCCGAGAATTCCAATTCACTCGTCCTTCTCGGCAGAATAAAATCTACAAATGTGCTATGTTCTGCTGTACCTAGCTTTCTTAGTAATAGACTGACTTTTCTTGAATTCGACCAGTTTTCACAGTCTGTGTAGAAAATATCTTCATATCGTTTAAAGTACGCTTCAAACGTTTTTTCTTCGTCTGGCACATAGTTGAAAGTTTCCAGCGAATTAAATATGATGTTATTAGAATATGAAGAATTTCCTTCATTTGTAGGATGATCTATACAACTATGCTTACCTAATCTATAACATCGAATAGCCCAAGCGAAGTCTTGATTGGTTGTTGTCTACTGGGGCAACTTATATAATCCACGTATTAAGCTAGTCGCAAATTTTTGTTCTAGGTGCGGGTCGAATACTGATCATATTCGGTCGGGTCGTCCATCGAAGAAGTCTGTTGTTTATTTAGACCCGAATCTTCTAGTGACATGGGAGCAACAACACTGACGACGCATCTAGATTTGGCATTTAAAGGGGTATTTTAATAATTTTAAATCTGTTTTCAACAGTGACTACCAGGAATAGTCTGGCTGATGACTGAGGAAAGACTCTGTGACAGCTGAAAAGACAGTTGGCAAGCCGGAAAGACTATTCGGAGTCAAAGGTTCGCACCCCCTAATGACATGTCTCTTTGTTCTAAAGAGATCCCAGTTTCATGCTACAGGTAGAACAATGAATACATACCCCAGGGGATCCCGAGAGGTGGGGGAGAGCATGAGATCCCCGGTAGGACGGATACAACGATTACGACCGCAGCAAAGGCCCCATGACATCTGACTCAATATGCCACTGTGGAAAGAAAGAATCAGCGTGGCCTAAAAAAGTACACCAGGCCAAGATGAAATGTGCAGTAGTAGCCGAGAACTCACAACGCATAGGTGTTAACCAAGTAAGACGGAGGTGGAGCAGGTCCCATGTGACAAACCACAGCGCCCAGCACCACCCAGTGTGGAGTCAGACCTTGCCGGACAGAGCAGTCTCTAAGCGGATTAAATGGCCCCCCAGCAAACAACAAGAAAGCTTGGCGCGATTTTGATGAAGACCTATGCATTATAATCCAATGTAGTCTGCGGGTAACATAGACCGACGACTTCAAACCACGAGTATACTTATCGTCAGCTACGGATCAGAGCGTTTCGGCCACATTGAAAAAACGAGAAATAAAATCTACACTGAGAAGGAAGGATAAGGCAGGAATTAAGATCCCTCAAGAAACAATTTAAGGCCTCTAGTGAAAAAGAGTGACCAGCCCTCTCGGAACAGAAATATTTTAAGACAGAAACTGAAAAACCTGCGAAGAGCAGAAGGACATCGTCGCCGGAGGAAAGAGCGGGCCAGGAAGAGGGCTTCGTTTATCTCCGACCCGTTTGGTTTCGCCAGAAGACTTCTGGAAGATAAGAGGAGCGGCAGATTAGCATGCCCAAAAGATTGGGTGCATTCCTTTTTGAAGAGCTCTTATAGGGACCCAAGAAGTGATGATGAATTAGAATTTAATGGTCGCCTCATTAAACCCAAAACCCCAGAAGTTGAGTTCGACACGAAGGTGCCAAGTTTGAGTGAGGTCAAACAGATAGTAACGGCAGCGAGATCAGCTTCGTCGCCAGGTCCGAGTGGCGTGCCTTACTCCGTGTACAAGCGTTGCCCTGGTCTTCTCATGAAATTATGGAAGATCATTAAAGCAATTTGGCAGCGATGTAAAGTTGCAGGACAATGGCGATACGCATAACGTGTTTGGATCCCAAAAGAAGAGAACTCAGAAAATATCGAGCAGTTTCGATGTATCTCGTTACTGAGTACAGAATTCAAAATATTTTTTAGTGTTATTTCCCGACGGCTATCAGCTTTTCTGCTAAAAAATAGCTTTATAGATACATCGGTACAAAAAGTCGAAATCCCTGGTATGACTGGCTGCGTTGAGCATATAGGAGTTTTGTCGCAATTAATAAGGGATGCAAGGAGGAATAAAGGGGACTTAGCTGTTGCGTGGTTGGACTTGGCCAATGCATATGGGTCCATACCGCATAAACTCGTGGAAGAAGCTTTAATTAGACACTACGTCCCAAGTAGCATCCGCGAGCTGATCCTAGATTACTACAGACAATTCCATTTAAGAGTTGCATCCGGGTTGGTTTCTTCAGACTGGCATAGACTCGAGAGAGGAATTATTACAGGCTTTACATTGTCAGCCACGCTTTTTGCTCTCGCGATGAACATGCTCGTGAAGTCCGCTGAGGTGGAATGCCGTGGCCCCGTTTCAAAAACCAGAGTTAGGCAACCACCCATCCGGGCTTACATGGATGATCTTACAGTCACCACGCATTCTGTTACAGGCTGTAGATGGCTATTACGGGGTTTAGAGAGACTGATTGAGTGGGCAAGAATGAATTTCAAGCCAAACAAATGTAGATCAGTGGTAATAAAAAAGGTCCGAGAGGTAAAACAGTATTTCACAATCGAATGGGGGGGCCATCCCGACGTTGGCCGATAAGCCTGTTAAAAGTCTAGGTAAATCCTTTTGTAATGCTCTGAAGGACACACCAGCTATCGAAGCTATACATACTGATTTTGACTCGTGGCTGGCGAAAATAGATAAATCGGGATTGCCAGGGCGCTTCAAAGCCTGGCAATACCATCAGTGGGTGCTTCTACGAGCATTATGGCCACTCCAGACATGTAGCGTTTCCATCTCGACTGTGGAGACTTTAGAGAGAAGAGCTAGCAGTTTCCTCCGTAGATGGTTAGGATTACCTCGGTGCTTAAGCAGCGCAGCCTTATATGGATCATCCAATGCCATCCAGCTGCCATTCAGAGGACTAGTTGAGGAGTTCATGGTGTCACGGACAAGGAAAAGCTACCATTATAGAAACTCCAGAGATCCCAAAGTATCAGGTGCGGGAATTGAGATCAAGACTGGCAGAAAATGGAGTGCTACTAAGGAACTAGCTATCGCAGAAGGGAATCTGAGGGTAAAAGCAATAATGGGTTCAGTCGCACAGGGCAGAGCAGGCCTGAGGTTGATTCCCTCCTACAAATTCGGAAAAAGAACCGTGAAGGAGTGTCAACACCTGATAGAGGACGAAGTCAGATCAGGGATGGCGGAAATGCGGACGACAAAAATGGCAGGTTATAGCCAGCAGGGCGCGTGGACCAGGTGGGAAAGTGCCGTGGTTAGATCTTTGGAATACCGACTTCAGCCGATCTAGATTCCTGGTGTACGACGTATTACCAAGCGCGACCAACCTACACCTATGGAGAAAAATTGATTCACCAAAGTGCCCCTTGTGTTCGGGGAGGGGATCACTGCAACACATATTAAGCGGGTGAAGAACAGCTCTGACAGAGGGGCGCTATCGGTGGCGTCATGACAAGTTCTTAGAGGCGATAGCACTCATTATCACTGAAGCTTTACAGAGTAATAAACTCATCCCAGAAAGAAGAGCTATACGCTTCGTTAAAGCAGGTGCAAAGCCGAGTAAGAAGGTTGCAGGATCCCATTCACTGTTATCGTCCGCGTTGGATTGGCAAATGCGAGTCGATCTCGGGCAACAATTAAATTCCCAACACATATATCGTCCTCCAAACTCCGTCCAGACATAATCGTTTATTCGGCCGCCACAAAACCTTATTTTGCTGGAGTTAACTGTCCCATGGGAAGAGCGTATGCAAGAGGCATTTGAGAGAAAGTATAGTAAATATGAAGGACACTTAAATGATTGCAGAACTAAAGGATGGCATATTCATTGTTTCCCTGTCGAGATCGGCTGTAGGGTGTTCGCCGGTCAGTCAATGATACGAGCCCTTACTAGACTAGGATAAAAAAGTAGGCGGGCGATTCAAATGATCCTGGAGTCCGTCGAAAGGCCATCAGGTGGTTGTGGATAAAATGAGCTAATGAGTGGCCCCAGACATAAGAACGATCCCAATGCAGATGTACACAAGCCATGAATGCAAACACTAAATTCTTTTAAGACTGATTAATATATATATATATGTGAAATTTGTTTATATAGATGACGAGAAACTTGCGAGAATCAATCTTTCGATTTGCATTCAGTCTCATATGCAATGACTTCTTACTGGTCTTCCGAGTAGATTTATTTTATTACAAATACATTCTTACAAGTAATCTTTCCCTTTTTTTTTTCTTTTTTTAGGATTAAATTATTTTAGCTAAATTTACAGGCTATTTTTTCTTTCAACTATTTTTCGACATGTAAATATCTCGATAATTTATTTTGAGTAATTTTAGTTATTTCTCTTAGTTTTTAAACTAATTGTTTCCGGTTAGGATAATTTTTTTTGGTGGCGGGTGGGTTAAATTATTTAAAATTTACACGTGATTATTTTTCTTTTTTTAAAACTAGTATTTGACAGGTAAATAGCTTGATTAATTTATTTTTAAGCGATTTTAGTCAAACGTTTTTCTCTTAGATTTTAAAGTTGTAAATAGTCTGTCATTGTAATCACTCAATTGCAAACGTTTTATTAAGTGTAGTTTAGAAAAAAATAAGAATAAAAAAGAAAAGAAAGACCAAACAAATAAGGTAGTTAAAAGGGGAGGTAGAGAAAAACAAGTCGCAAGACGAGCCAATATAATAATTCGTTTTTTTTGTGTATATATGTGTTTGTGTATATATATATATATATATATATATATGTGTATATTTATTGGTTTGTTTTCTTCTATACTTCCAAAAAAAAAACCCATTCTTGGTCGCATGTAGGAAGATCTATACAACTATGCATACCTAATCTATAACATCAAATAGCCCAAGCGAAGTCTTGATTGGTTGTTGTCTACTGGGGCAAATTATATAATCCACGTCTTAAAGCTAGTGGCAAATTTTGTTCTAGGTGCGGTCCGAATACTGATCATATTCGGTCGGGTTGCCCATCGAAGAAGTCTGCTGTTTATTTAGACCCGAAACTTCTAGTGACATGGTAGCAACAACACAGACGACGCATCTAGATTCAGCACTTAAATGTGTATTTTAATAATTTGAAAGTAATATTACTTCGATGCTAACATCGGCTCACATTTCAGAAGACACTTGCGTAATAGTGGCGTGTTTGTGTAGGCCGCAAATCAAACGCGCTAATTACTGGTCTACTCATCAGTACATATATCCAACGTATAAACATACATAAATACATAAAACAGAAACATGAACGACATATCATGTGTAGTTCCGATACTACCAAAGTTCTACAAACTATTCCATCAGCCTAGTGTCCCTCAGTATATGTGCTAAATATGTGGTTTTGTTTCCAGAATCTTTTGAAATGTTTGCAAGCTGAGATCATATCCAGAGCCTGAAAAATGCAAATCGATTATGATGTGATTCGAATCAGGAATGGGGATCAAACGTACTAACTACTCGGACACACACACATACATACGCAGTTTTAGGTGTCGATTTTTATGCACCAGACTGTGGATGTGTGTGTCAGTGTCCTCGCTACTATCGTCACATAATTACGTGTACCCAATTTCAATAAAAGGAATATTACTTCGATGTTAACATCGCCTCACCTTTCAGAAGTCACTTGATTAATCGTGGCGAGTTTGAAAACAGTATGTGTAGGCCACAAATCAAACGCTCTAACCAGGCGACTACACTTCAATACATATATACAAACGTATAAACATACATACATAAACACACAACATAGACACATGAACGACAAATCATGCGTACTTCCAATACTTACAAATCATCGGCTAAATCTTCTTCATACAATTTCACCTATCTAGAATCCCTGAGATTATGTCCTCAGTATGTGGTATTTTCCAGAATCTTTCGAATGTCTCACACGATGAGAACATATCCACAGGCTTAAACTGCAAATCGATTTGGGTGTATTCGAATCAGGAATGAAGATCGAACGTACTAACTACTCGGACACACACGCATACATACGCAGTTTTAGGTGTCATTTTTACGCACCTCACCGTGTATGATTGCGTCAATGTCCGCACATTTATCGACAAATGATTACATCTAAAGTATTTCACTCAAAGTATTAGTTCTTCGATGCTAACATGGCCTCCCCTTTCAGAAGATTCCTTTAATCGTGGCGAGTCTTTAATCGATGCTAACCGCAAATGGCCTAACCACTTTCCACGCATCAATACATATATACAAACGTATAAACAACATTAAACACAAACATAGACACATAACGACAAATCATCGTACTTCCAATACTTACGTTTTAGGTGTCATTTTTACGTCACTTTAATTGCGTCAATGTCCGCACATACGCCGACAAATGATTACATCTAAAAGTATTTCTATTAGTTCTTCGATGCCACATGGCATCAATAATCAGTATGTGCAGTCCGTAAATCAATCGCTTTAACCACTCGACCACGCATCAATACATATATACAAACGTACAAACATACAAAGTTCTACAAACAATTCCATCAATTTTGTGTCCCTCAAAATATGTCACCCGCTGAAATCATATCCACAGCCTGAAAACTGCAAATCTGTTACGGTGTGATTCGAACCAGGAATGGGGATTTAACGTACTCATAGCTGGAACACGAACACATATATACGCAGTCGTTGGTGACAATTTTTATGCACACCACTGCAAGTGTGTGTGAGTGTCCTCAGAGCTATCGGCAAATTATTACATCTACACAATTTCACTCAAAGGAATATTACTTCGATGTAAACTACGCCTCCCCTTTCAGAAGTCAGTTGATTAATCGTGGCGAGTGTGGAATTGTAGTGAACGAGATAATCAAGTACCCCGGAAAAAAGTTCTTGTTTTGTGTGCGATCTGCCGGGGAGGGATTGCCAAAAAGTCGTCCGCAAACCTCTTATAGCGACTTACCTCGTCAATCCAAGCGTTCTTGAGTTATTTTCCCGACGCGTTACAAGTGATTTTCTTTCTTTGTGTTGTGAAAGCCACAAATTTGATTTGAGAACGCTTACTCTTCAGGCTATTTCGGCTTTCACAACATGTGAATTTAACGTCTGGGTCGACGCGAGCTCCCTTGCAACAGGAAGGTCTCTTGAAGAAGGTGACACTGTCGTGGAAGATGCGTGTTGGTTGCGTCCCGAGAAGGATACGCAACATATCAACCTGTCAGAATTAGACGCCGTTATCAGGGGAGTCACCGCGGCCCTTCAATGGAATGCAAAGGTATTGCATTTATTCACGGATTCCGCATGCGTGTATAAATGGATATCAGACACTCTTACGGGGAAGGCTAGGATACGTACAAAGGCTGCGAGCGAGATGCTCATTCGAAGGAGGCTAGACACACTGGGAAAGTTGGTAAGTGAATACCACTTATCCGTAGACATACAGCTGGTCAGATCACAGCAGAACAAGGCCGATACTTTAACAAGGGTACCCCCAAAATGGCTTGACGCCATTAAGAAAGAGGTAGAGCCGGTAGAATATGTCTGTGTAACATCAGCGAGCAACTATAACTCAGATTTACTAAAATCTGTGCATTGCCAAAGCGGACATCCCGGTGTAAAACGGACCTTATATTTCGTGAGGAAGATTTATCCCTCCGTATCCAAAGCTGATGTCAGGGCAGTGGTCAGAGGATGCAAAGAGTGTCAGTCCATCGACCCAGCACCTGTGCAATGGCAAAAAGGACAAGTGAGTGTAAGCAAGGTGTGGCACCGTGTTGGAATGGACATCACCCATTATAACGGACATCATTATTTAACCCTGATTGATTGTGGCCCAACCCGGTTCACTATTTGGCGGCGTCAGAATCGACAGGATTCCGCAAGCGTCATTGACCACTTGGGGTCATTGTTCTTTGAACGTGGACCCCCGACGGAACTCCTCACTGACAACGACACTGCATTCCGCAGTGGACTATTCAAAGATTTTGTGGCTTCGTGGGGAGTACACCTCAGATTTCGCTGCGCGTATGCCCCATCAGGGAATGGCATAATCGAGCGATGTCATCGGAGCATCAAAAGAATCGCTGCTAGGAAGCAGTGTTCCATAATGGAGGCGGTGTATTGGTACAATGTTACTCCGAGAGACAATAATATATCGCCCTCAACTGCGCCAGCCAACATGATTTATCAGTACAAAGTCCGGTTACGAGGCATTGACGCAACGCGTTCAACTGAACGGATAATCGAACGAGCGCCGTATGACTTGGGCGATCGCGTGTGGGTGAAATCTCCACATAGCCGGTGTACAACACGGTACCGGGTGGGGCATGTCACTGGACTAAGTAACTCGCGTTCTGTGCTGGTTGATGGCATAACAAGACACATAAAGGACTTGCGTCACTATGTAGGTACAGATACGACAACAAGTGGCACTAGCAGTGAGTGCTCAGAAAGTGAACAAATAATTACCATCGGAGGTAGGGCTAGCACATCTTCAGACGGTGAAGACTCTGTGCGTGAGGTTGTCAGACCTGAAGAATCCTCAGAAGAAGAAGCTTCAGAACATTCTTCAGATGACGATGAGGTTGTCAGATCAGAAGAAACCTCAGAATATAACACACAATCACTTCCAACAGTTGCCCCGCTCCGGAGAAGCTTAAGAATAAAGAGGCCCGCCCATGAGTGTCACTTATGTGAGAGGGGGGAGTGTAGTGAACGAGATAATCAAGTACCCCGGAAAAAAGTTCGTGTTTTGTGTGCGATCTGCCGGGGAGGGATTGCCAAAAAGTCGTCAGCAAAACTCTTATAGCGACTTACCTCGTCAATCCAAGCGACAGCGCGTCGCGTGTATTCTGTGACAAAAAAGAAAATTCAGGCAGTTTTGGCTACGGCGTTCGCGAGATATTTTCCTGACGCGTTACAAGTGATTTTTTTTCTTTGTGTTGTGAAAGCAACAAATTTGCTATGAGAACGCTTACTCTTTAGAAATCAGTATGTGAAAGCTGCAAATCAAACGCTCTAACCACTCGACTACGCATAAATACATATTTACAAACGTATAAACATACATACATGTATACATAAAACAGACACATGAACGACATATCATGTGTACTTCCACTACATCCAAATCATCGGCACAAAATTCTCCAAACTGTTCCATCAACCTAGGGTCCCTCAGAATATATCCTCAATGGGTGGTATTGTTCCCAGAATCTTTCAAAAGTCTCACACGCTGAGATCATATCCACAAAATGAAAAATGCAAATCTATTAGGGTTTGATTCGAATCACGAAAAGGGAAGTAACGTACTAACTAATCGGCCACACACACATACATACGCAGTTGTATTTGTCTATTTATATGCAAAACGCAGTGTATGAGTGTGTGAGTGTCCTCACAATTATCGACTGATGTTTATATCATGCCAATTTCATTCAAATTAATATTACATCAATGCTAAAATCGCCTCCGCTTTAAGAAGTCACTTGATTAAACGTGGCGAGTTTGGTACGTGAAGGCCTCAAACCAAACGCTCTAACCACTCGTATACACATCAATACAAATATAAAAACGTATAAACATATACATGTATACATAAAACAGACACATGAACGACATAACATGCGTTCTTCCAATACATCCAAATCATCGGCACGAAGTTCTACAAACTATCAGCCAAGTGTCCCTCAGATTATGTGCTAAATAAGTGGTATGGTTTCCAGAAACTTTCGTAAGGCTCACAAGATGAGATGATATCCACAGTTTTAAAATTGCAAATCTATTATGGAATGTTTCAAATCAGGAATGGGGATCGAACGTACTAACTACACGGCCACAGACACATACATACGCAATTGTATATATTAATATTTATGCAAGTCTCTGTGTATGAGTGTGTCAGTGTCCGCACAACTATCGACAATTGATTACATCTACAGAATTTCACTCAAAGCTAGGATACTTCGATGCTAACATCGCCCCCCCCCACCTTCAGAAGGCAATTGATTAATCGTGGCGAGTTTGGAATCAGTATGTGTAGACCGCAAATCAAACGCTGTAAACACTCGACTACGCATAAATATATATATAGGAACGTATAAACATACATACATGAATACATAAAAGAGAAACATGAACGACATAACATGCGTATTGAAAAACTTCCATAGCATCGAAACAAAATTTTACAAACTATTTCATCAACCTATTGCCCCTCAGAATATGTCCTCAATAGGTGGAATGGTTTCCAGAAACTTTCGAATGGCTCACACGCTGAGATCATATCCACAGTTGGAAAACTGCAAATCGATTATGGTGTGATTCGAATCAGGAATGGGGATCGATCGTACTTACGACTCGGCCACACACACATACATACGCAGTTGTATATGCCAATTTTCATGCAAACCACCGTGTATGAGTGTGTCAGTATCCGCACATCTATCGACAAATGATTACATCTACAGAATTTCACTGAAAGTACTATTACTTCGATGTTACATCGCCTTCCTTTCACAAATCACTTGATTAATCGTGGCTAGTTTGGAATAATAATGTGAATGCTGCAAATCAAACGGTCTTACCACTCGACTACGCATCAATATATATTGTTGAAACATGAATAATGCATGGAATAATAATACAACACAAAATGTACTTAGAACAACATGTATTGAAACAAGAAAGTGTACACAATATTTACATATAGTCTTTTGTTTATTCCTGGTAAGACCATTCCTGGAGAATGTGTTGAATGAGTCGCAGTCGGGCAGAGTCTCTGGTTGAATATCTTGATTCCTACCTCTCTTCCCGGTACCAAATTTATTTATATGGTCGGTACTCCACTATGCAAATTAGGTGGATCCTACCACAACATATATATAAAAACGTATAAACGTACTTACATGAATACATAAAACAGACACAGGAACAACATATCATGCGTACTTACAAAATTCCAATTCATTGGCACCAAGTTCTACAAACTATTCTATCAACATAGTGTCCCTCAGATTATGTCCACTATAGGTGGTATAGTTTCCAGAATCTTTCGAAAGGGTAAAACGCTGAGATCATATCCACTTAAAATTGCAAATCGATTATGGCATGATTTGAAACAGTAATGGGATCGAACACATCCCTATAAGTAAATACACAACTCTCGACAAATACATACGCAATTTCACTCAAAGTAATTTGTCAATCGCCTTTTTCATGCACATCCCTGTATAAGTGTTTAGTCATAATGTTCATCAAATCTCGACAAATGATTACATGTATCAATACTCAAAGTAATATTAAACTTCGATATTACATCGCCTCCCTTTTCAAACATTCGAAAGGCTTTAATAATTAATTCAAATCATAAATTAGGATCGAACGTACTAACTGCTCGAGTGTTTAGAATAATAATGTTCAGGCCGCAAATCAAACGCTCTACACACTCGACTACCCATCAATACATATATGCAAACGTACAAAACATACATGCATGTATACCTAAAACAGATGGTATGTTTTCCAGAAACATTCGAAAGGCTCACACGCTGAGATGATATCCACAGGCTGAAAAATTTCAAATCATCGATTACAAAAAGATTCAAATCATTTAGGATCAACCTACTGCCCCTCAGAATATGTCCTCAGTTGAATTTTTCCAGAAATTTTTTGGCTAAGCGACAGATCATATCCACAGTTGGAAAACTGCAAATGATTAACTAATGATTACCTCTTCCTAATTTCATTGAAAGTAACATTACTTCGAGGCTAACATCCCCTCCCATTTCTGAAGTCACTTGAGAAATTTTGGAATCTGTATGTGTAGTCCGCAAATCAAACGCGCTATTCACTCGACTCCGCGTCAATGCATATATACAAACGTATAAACATGCATACATGTATACATAAAACAGACACATGAGCGACATAACATGCGTACTTCCAATACATCCAAATCATCGGCATGAAGTTCTACAAACAATTCGATCAGCCAAGTGTCCCTCAGAATATGTGTTAAATAAGTGGTATGTTTTCCAGAAAATTTCGAAAGTCTCACCCTCTGAGATCATATCCACAGTCTTAAAATTGCAAATCTATTATGGAGTGAATCAGGAATGTGCATGGAACGTACTAAGTACTCGGCCACACACACATACATACGCAGTTGTAGTTGTCAATTTTCATGCACATCACTGTGTCTGAGTGTGTCAGTGTATGCACAACTATCGACAATTGATTACATCTACAGAATTTCACTCAAAGAAAGGATACTTCGATGCTAACATCGTCTCCCCTTTCAGAAGTCAATTGATTAATCGTAGCGAGTCTTGAATCAGTATGTGTAGACCGCAAATCAAACGCCCTAACCACTCGAACACGCATCAATACATATATACAAACGTATAAACATACATAACTGAATACATAAAACAGACACATGAACGACATACCATGTGTATTTTCAATGCTTCCAAATCATCTGCACGAAGTTCTCCAAACTATTCCATGAGTAGCGTGTCCCTCAATATATGTCCGTAATAGGGGGCATGGTTTCCAGAAACTTTCGAAAGGCTCACACGCTGAGATCATATCCACAAGATGAAAAGTGGAAATCGATTATTGTGTGATTCGAATCAAGAATGGGGATCGAACATAATAAATACACGGCCACGCACACATATATACGCCATTGTAAGTGTTAATTTTTATGTTCATTCCGGCTTATGTGTGTGTGAGTGTCCTCACATCTATCGACAAATAATTACATCTAACCAACTTTTCTGAAAGAATAATTCTACAATGCCAATTTCGCCTGCTTTTCCAGATGTCATACTTCCAGTATTCCAAATCATCGGCACAAACTTTTCCCTCAACATAGTGTCCCTCACAATATGTCATCAATTCGTGGTATGGTTTCAACAAAATTTCAAAAACTCAAACACTGAGATAACATCCACAGGCTGAAAACTGCAAATCCATTATGTTGTGATTCGAAACAGGAATGGGGATCGAACGTACTAACTTCTCTGCCAAATACACATATATACGTAGTTGTAGTTGTCAATTCTTATGCAAATCAGTGTGTATGAGTGTGTGAGTGTCCTGACAACTATCGACAAATGATTATATATTCCCAATTTCACTCAAAGGAAGAATACTTCGAAGCTAACATCGCCACACCTTTCAGAAGTCACTTGATTAATCGTGGCGTGTTTGGAATCAGTATGAGAATGCCGCAAATAAAACGCTCCAAACTCTCGACTACGCATCAATACATTGATACAAACGTATAAACTTACATACATGAATACATGAACGACACACATGAACGACACATCATGTGTACTTGCAATATTTCCAAATCATCGGAACGAAGTTCACCAAACTATTCCATCAAACTAGTGTCCCTCAGAATAAGTCCTCAATAAGTGGTATGGTTTCCAGAAACTTTCGAAAGGCACAAACGCTGAGATCTTATACAAAATCTGAAAAGTGGAAATGAGTAAGGGTGTGGTTCGCATCATGAATGGGGATCGAACTTACTAACTATTCGGACACACACTCATACCTACGGAGTTTCAGGTGTCAATTTTTATGCACATCACTGTGTATGAGTGTTTTCGTGTCCTCACATCTATCGACAAATGATTACATCTACAGAATTTCACTCAAAGTAATATTTCTTAGGTGCTAACATCGCCTCCCCTTTCAGAAGTCATTTGATTAAACGTGGCGAGTTTGTAATCAGTATGAGAAGAGCGCAAATCGAATGCTGTAAACACTCCACTATGCATCAATACATATATACAAACCTATAAACATACATACAATAATACATAAAAGAGACACAAGAACAAAATAACATGAGTGATTCCAATACGGCCAAATCACCGGCACAAAGTTCTACATAACATTCCATCAAACTAGTGTCCCTCAGAATGTGTACGCAATACGTGGTATGGCTTCCAGAAACTTTCGATAGGCTCAGACGTTGAGATGGTATCCACAGGCCGAAAACTGCAAATCGATGATGGTGTAATTCGAATCAGGAATGGGGATCGAACGTACTAACTACCGGGCCACACATACATACATACGCAGTTGTAAGTGTCAAGTTTTATGCACATCGGTGTGTATGCGTGTGTGAGTGTCCTTACAACTTTCGACAAATGATTACATCTACCGAATTCCACTTCCAATTTCGATTATTCATTCGATCCTTTCAGAAGTCACTTCGCTGCTAATATCGCCTACTCTTCTAGATGTCATTTTATTAATCAGGGCGAGCTTGGAATCAGCATGTGAATGCCGCAAATCAAAAGCTCTAACCACTCGACTATGCATCAATACATATATACTAACGTATAAACATATGTACATGAATACATAAAACAGACACTTGAACGACATATAATGCGAACTTCCAATAATTCGAAACTCTTTGTCATGAAGTTCTCCAAAGTATGCCATGAACCTAGTATCCCTCAGAATATGTCCACAATAGGTTGTATGGTTTCCAGAAACATTCAAAGGCTCACACATTGAGATCATGTTTATTGCGAAGTCTTGATTGGTTGTTGTCTACTGGGGCAACTTATAAAATTCACGTCCTTATGCTAGTGGCAAATTTTTGTTCTAGGTGCGGGCCGAATACTGATCATATTCGGTCGGGTCGCCCATCGAAGAAGTCTGTTGTTTAATTAGACCAGAAACTTCTAGTGACATGGGAGCAACAACACTGACAACTCATCTAGATTTGTCATTTAAAGGGGTATTTTAATAATTTTAAATCTGTTTTCAACAGTGACTGCCAGGAATAGTCTGCCTGATGACTGAGAAAAGACTCGGTGACAGCTGAAAAGACAGTTGGTAAGCCGGAAAGACGGCTATTCGGAGTCTGCAAGGTTCGCACCCCTAATGACATGTCTCTTTGTTCTAAAGAGATCCCCGTTTCATGCTACAGGTAGAACAAGGAATACATACCCCCAGGGGATCACGAGAGGTGGGGGAGAGCATGAGATCCCCGGTAGGACGGATACAACGAATACGACCGCAGCAAAGGCCCCATGACATCTTACTCGATATGCCACTGTGGAAAGACGTGCAAGAATCAGCGTGGCCTAAAAGTACACCAGGCCAAGATGAAATGTGCAGTAGTAGCCGAGAACTCACAACGCATAGGTGTTACACCAAGTAAGACGGAGGTGGAGCAGGTCCCGGTGACAAACCACAGCGCCCAGCATCAGCCAGTGTGGAGTCAGACATTGCCGGACAGAGCAGTCTCTAAGCGGATTAAATGGCCCCCCAGCAAACAACAAGAAAGCTTGGCGCGATTTTGATGAAGACCTATGCATTATAATCCAATGTAGTCTGCGGGTAACATAGACCGACGACTTCAAACCACGAGTATACTTATCGTCAGCTACGGATCAGAGCGTTTCGGCCACATTGAAAAAACGAGAAATAAAATCTACACTGAGAAGGAAGGATAAGAGAAGTAAGGCAGGAATTAAGATCCCTCAAGAAACTATTTGAGGCCTCTAGTGAAAAAGAGTGACCAGCCCTCTCGGAACAGAAATATTTTAAGACAGAAACTGAAAAAACTGCCGGTGGAAAGAGCGGGCCAGGAAGAGGGCTTCGTTTATCTCCGACCCGTTGGGTTTCGCCAGAAGACTTTTGGCAGATAAGAGGAGCGGCAGATTAGCATGCCCAAAAGATTGGGTGCATTCCTTTTTGAAGAGCTCTTATAGGGACCCAAGAAGTGACGAGGAATTAGAATTTAATGGTCGCCTCATTAAACCCAAACCCCCAGAATTTGAGTTCGACTCGAAGGTGCCAAGTTTGAGTGAGGTCAAACAGATAGTAACGGCAGCGAGATCAGCTTCGTCGCCAGGTCCGAGTGGCGTGCCTTACTCCGTGTACAAGCGTTGCCCTGGTCTTCTCATGAAATTATGGAAGATCATTAAAGCAATTTGGCAGCGAGATAAAGTTGCAGGTCAATTGCGATACGCAGAAGGTGTTTGGATCCCAAAAGAAGAGAACTCAGAAAATATCGAGGAGTTTCGATGTATCTCGTTACTGAGTACAGAATTCAAAATATTTTTTAGTGTTATTTCCCGACGGCTATCAGCTTTTCTGCTAAAAAATAGCTTTATAGATACATCGGTACAAAAAGGCGAAATCCCTGGTATGACTGGCTGCGTTGAGCATATAGGAGTTTTGTCGCAATTAATAAGGGATGCAAGGAGGAATAAAGGGGACTTAGCTGTTGCGTGGTTGGACTTGGCCAATGCATATGGGTCCATACCGCATAAACTCGTGGAAGAAGCTTTAATTAGACACTACGTCCCAAGTAGCATCCGCGAGCTGATCCTAGATTACTACAGACAATTCCATCTAAGAGTTGCATCCGGTTTTGTTTCTTCAGACTGGCATAGACTCGAGAGAGGAATTATTACAGGCTGTACATTGTCAGCCACTCTTTTTGCTCTCGCGATGAACATGCTCGTGAAGTCCGCTGATATGGAATGCCGTCGCCCCGTTTCAAATACCGGAGTTAGGCAACCACCCATCCGGGCTTACATGGATGATCTTACAGTCACCACGCATTCTGTTACAGGCTGTAGATGGCTATTACGGGGTTTAGAGAGACTGATTGAGTGGGCAAGAATTAATTTCAAGCCAAACAAATGTAGATCAGTGGTAATAAAAAAGGTCCGAGTGGTAAAACACTATTTCACAATCGAATAGAGAGCCATTCCGACGTTGGCCGATAAGCCTGTTAAAAGTCTAGGTAAATCCTTTTGTAATGCTCTGAAGGACACACCAGCTATCGAAGCTATACATACTGATTTTGACTCGTGGCTGGCGAAAATAGATAAATTGGGACTGCCAGGGCGCTTCAAAGCCTGGCAATACCATCAGTGTGTGCTTCCACGAGCATTATGGCCACTCCAGACATGTAGCGTTTCCATCTCGACTGTGGAGAATTTAGAGAGCAGAGCTTGCAGTTTCCTCCGTAGATGGTTAGGATTACCTCGTTGCTTAAGCAGCGCAGCCTTATATGGATCATCCAATGCCATCCAGCTGCCATTCAGAGGACTAGTTGAGGAGTTCATTCGTCACGGACAAAAGAAGCTTTTATAGAAACTCCAGAGATCCCAAAGTATCAGGTGCGGGAATTGAGATCAAGACTGGCAGAAAATGGAGTGCTACTAAGGAACTAGCTATCGCAGAAGGGAATCTGAGGGTAAAAGCAATAATGGGTTCAGTCGCACAGGGCAGAGCAGGCCTGAGTTTGATTCCCTCCTACAAATTCGGAAAAAGCACCGTGAAGGAGCGTCAACACATGATACAGGACGAAGTCAGAGCAGGGATGGCGCAAAAGCGGACGACAAAATGGCAGGTTAAAAGCAGGGCGCGTGGACGAGGTGGGATGGTGTAGATCGGCGGAAAGTGTCCTGGTCAATCTTTGGAAAACCGACTTCAGCCGATCTAGATTCCTGGTTCAGATGGTGTAATGACGTAATACCAAGGCGACCAACCTACACCTATGGAGAAAATTGATTCACCAAAGTGCCCCTTTTGTTCGGGGGTGGGGATCAGTGCAACACATAAAGCGGGTGAAGAACAGCTCTGACAGATTTTAAGGCTATCGGTATATATAATGTCTTAGAGGCGATAGCACTCATTATTACTGAAGCTTTACGAGTAATAAACTCATCCCAGAAAGAAGAGCTATCCGGCCGTTAAAGCAGGTGCAAACCGAGTAAGAAGGTTGCAGGATCCCATTCACTGTTATCGTTCGCGTCGGATTGGCAAATGCGAGTCGATCTCGGGCAACAATTAAAAAATCCAACACATATATCGTCCTCCAAACTCCGTCCAGACATGATCGTTTATTTAGATGACGCCACAAAACCTTATTTTGCTGGAAGTTAACGTGTCCCATGGGAAGAGCGTATGCAAGAGGCATTTGAGAAAAGTATAGTAAATATGAAGGACACTTAAATGACTGCAGATCTAAAGGATGGCATATTCATTGTTTCCCTGTCGAGATCGGCTGTATAATTTCGCATACATCAATACATAAAAGCAGAAACAGCCTAGGGATAACTGGATAAAAAAGAAGGCGGGATTCAAATGATCCTGAAATTCGTCGAAAAGTCCATCAACCAAGTGGATAAAATGAGCTAATTATCCTCAAAAAATAAGAATGTTCCCAATGCAGATGTACACACGTCATAAATGCAAACACTAAATAATTTTAAGACTGATTAGTATATATATATATATGTGAAATTTGTGTATATAGATGACGAGAAACTTAATAACTATCGGGCCACACACACATACATACGCAGTTGTAGTTGTCAATTTTTATGCCTATCGCTGTATATGTGTGTGTCAGTGTCCTCGCAACTATCGACAAATGATTATATCTACCCAATTCCTCTCAAATGAATATTATTTAGATGCTAGCATCGCCTCCATTTTTGGAAGTCACGTGATTAATCGTGGCGAGTTTGGAAACAGTATGTTTAGGCCGCAAATCAAACGCTCTAACCACTCGCCTACTCCTCAGTACATATATACAAACGTATAAACATACATACATGAATACATAAAACAGAAACCTGAACGACATATCGTGTAGTTCCAATACATACAAATGATCGTCACGAAGTTCTACAAACTATTCCATCAGCCAAGTGTCCCTCAGTATATGTCCTCAATAAGTGGTACGGTTTCCAGAAACTTTGATAGGCTCACACACTGAGATCATGTTCATTGCATGAAAAATGCAAATTGATTAGTGTGTGATTCATATCAGAAATGCTGATCGAACGTACTAACTAGTCGGCCACAAACACATACACACTCAGTTGTATATGTTAATTTTTATGCAAACCACTATGTGCGAGTGTGTGAGTGTCCAGACAAGTATCGACTAATGATTTCATCTTACCAATTTCATTGAAAGGAAAATTACTTCGATGCTAACATCGCCTCAGATTTCAGAAGAAACTTGCGTAATAGTGGCGTGTTTGGAATCTGCATGTGTATACAGCAAATCAAACGTGCTAATCAACAGATTACTCAACAATAAATATATACAAACGTATAAACATACATACTTGAATACATAAAACAGACACATGAACGACATATCATGTGTAGTTCCAATACTTGCAAATGATCGTCACGAATTTCTACAAACTATTCCATCAGCCAAGTGTCCCTCAGAATATGTGCTAAATAGGTGGTATGGTTTCCAGAATCTTTTGAAATGTTCACAAGCTGAGATGATATCCACATCCTGAAAAATGCAAATCGATTATGGTGTGATACGATTCAGGAATGGGGATCAAACGAACTAACTACTCGGACACACACGCATACACACGCAGTTTTAGGTGTCATTTTTTACGCACCTCACCGTGTATGATTGCGTCATTGTCCGCACATCTATCGACAAATGATTACATCTAACATCGCCTCCGCTTTCACTTAAACGTATTAGTTCTTCGATGCTAAATCATGGCCTCCCTTTCATAAGTCAATTGATTAATCGTAAAACAGACACATGAATGTCACTTGATTAATCGTGGCGAGTCTTTAATCAGTATGTGTAGACCGTAACTCAAACGCTCTAACCACTCGTCTACGCATCAATACATATATACAAACGTATAAACATACATACATGATTACATCAACCAGACACATGAACGACATATAATGCGTACTTTCAATACTTCCAAATCATCGGCACGAAGTTCTACAAACTATTCCATCTACCAAGTGTCCCTCAGAATATGTGCTAAACAGCTGGCATGGTTTCCAGAAAATTTCGAAATGATCACAAACTGAGATTATATCCACAGTCCGAAAAATGCAAATCGATTAGGGTGTGATTCAAATCAGAAATGGGCATGGAACGTACTAACTACTCGGCCACACACACATACATACGCCGTTGTATTTGTCTATTTATATGCAAAATGCAGTCTGCGAGTGTCCTTACAATTATCGACTGATATTTATATCTTGCCAATTTCATTCAAATTAATATTACATCGATGCTAACATCGCCTCCGCTTTAAGAAGTCAATTGATTAAACGTGGCGAGTTTGGTATGTGAAGGCCTCAAATCAAACGCTCTAACCACTCGTCTACTATATCAATACATATATACAAACGTATAAACATGAATATATGTATACATAAAACAGACACTTGAACGACATACCATGCGTACTTCCAATATTTCCAAAACCATCGGCACAAAATTCTCCAAAAATTCCATCAATCTAGTCCCTCTCAGAATATGTCCTGAATAGGTGGTATGGTTTCCTGTTGGTTTGGAAAGGCTCACACGCTTTGATCATATAGAAAGTCTGAAAAGTCCAAATCGATTTGGGTGTGATTCGAATCAGGAATGGGGATCGAACGTACTAACTACTCAGCCACCCACACATACATACGCAGTTGTAGTTGTCCATTTTTATGCAATGCACAGTGTATGAGTGTGTGAGTGTCTTCAGAAGTATCGACAAATGATTAAGTCTACACAATTTCACTCAAAAGTATATTTCTTCGATGCTAAACAGAAACATGAACGTCATACCATGAGTGATTGTAATACTTCCATATCATCGGAACGAAGTTCTACACACAATTCAATCTACCTAGAGTCCTTCGCAATATGTCCTCAATAGGTGGAAAGTTTTCCAGGAACTTTCGAAAGGCTCACACGCTGAGATCATATCCAGTGCCTGAAAACTGCAAATTGATTATGGTGAGATGTGAATCAGGATGGAGTTCGAACGCACTAACTACTCGGCCACGCACACATACATACGCAGTTATAGGTGTTAATGTTTATGTTAATCTCTGCGTATGATTGTGTGAGTGTCCTCCCAACAATCGACATATAATTACATCTAACCAATTTCTCTCAACGGAATAATACTTCGCTGCTAATATCGCCTACTCTTCTAGATGTCATTTTATTAATCAGGGCGTGCTTGGAATCAGCATGTGAATGCCGAAAATCAAAAGCTCTAACCACTCGACTATGCATCAATACATATATACAAACGTATAAACATATGTACATGAATACATAAAACAGACACTTGAACGACATATAATGCGAAATTCCAATAATTCGGAACCCTTTGTCATGAAGTTCTCCAAAGTATGTCATGAACCTAGTGTCCCTCAGAATATGTCCTCAATAGGTTGTATGGTTTCCAGAAACTTTCGATAGGCTCAGACGTTGAGATGGTATCCACAGGCCGAAAACTGCAAATCGATGATGGTGTGATTCGAATCAGGAATGGGGATCAAACGTACTAACTACTCGGACACACACACATACATACGCAGTTTAAGGTGTCAATTTTCATGCACCGGACTGTGGATGTGTGTGTGAGTGTCCTCGCTACTATCGTCAAATAATTCCATGTACCCAATTTCAATAAAAGGAATATTACTTCGATGTTAACATCGCCTCAGCTTTCAGAAGTCACTTGATTAATCGTGGCGAGTTTGGAAACAGTATGTGTAGGCCACAAATCAAACGCTCTAACCAGGCGACTATACATCAATACATATATATGTCAAACAATCACGTGGTCAAGATAAACACTCAGTTGTGGAGCATGCTGAGTGAATACTAATTCAACATTGAGAAAGAGAGCTATTTATGGTGCAATGGAGCATCTCATTATGCTAAAGTGGGATAGTCCATTGCTTGGGCTGTGATTGGCTGCTGGTACCTGAGTGGAAGTTTTTCTATATAAATATCAGGGGTTTTTTGTCCGTGTTATTGTAGACGGCTGAGCAGTATTTGATGTTATTCCAGCGTCGAATGATTGTGGCACTGGTGTAGTGGTCTCGGGTAATGCACTAGGTCTTGGAACTGGAATTGTTGGTGTATCCAGCTTCCTGAGAAATCGGCGATTTCGTAAGGTAATTCTACCTGATCCGTCAACTCTGATACGGTATTGGTGGTTGGGGAGGGTTTCAATGACCTGACCTGTTGTGTCCCATCGACGGGTTGTTGGTCTTTGTAGTGCCACTATTTGTCCTTTTTGAAGGGGGTTTAAAGTGTGTGCTGTTCTGTTGTATCGCTCTATGAGGCGAGCGTTCCGCCGGGACAGACATATCTCACGATTTTGGGCTGCGGTTATCCAATTCGCGTGTGGCTTATAGAGTGTGGGGTGGGATGGTATGTAGTCACGTAGTCGGCGGTGGAGTAGTAGTTGAGCAGGGGATAGCCCAATGTTTTGAATGGGCGTATTCCTGTATTGGAGGATGGCTCTTGCTGCACGGTTATTATCCAACGATCCTTGGGCTCCTGTGTTGCCATTTACGATTCTCTTGGTTGTTTTGACAGCGAGCTCTGCTCGACCATTGGATTGTGGGTAACCAGCAGATTATAACCTGTGTTTAACAGCCCAATCTTGCAAAAATTGCTTGAATGGAAGAGATGTGAAGGGTGGCCCACCATCATTGCTGAGTTCGGCAAATCGAAATAATCCTTGAGGCATTAGCTTCTCCGTGGCTCAAGTGGTATAGATTCAGCCAGCCTGTTGACCTGTCAGCGCATGCTAAGTAACCATGGTTCCCAACATGGAAGATGTCCATGACGATTTGCTAAAATGGCCAATCAGGAGATGGTGTCAAATTGATTGGCTCTTTTGGTTGACTCGGGGCAATTTTTGAGCAGAACGTACAACCTGCATTCATCCCGGGCCAATAAACAGATTCATTGGCACGTGCCTTCATGCCAACTTCGCCTAGGTGTGCAGAATGTAGGCTATGTAATATTTTTGCGCGTTGTGAGGTGGGGTATAACGATTCTTTGATCTAAGAGCACTAACCCGTCGTCAACACTTAGGCGGTTCCTCACTTCCCAGTTTTCGCGGAATTCAGGTGCAGTGAGGATGCGCGTCCTTTGGAATCCGTTTTGTATTACTTCAATTAATTTTTTGTATTGCGGGTCGCTGCGTCCCACCGCACGGATAACGTCTGGTGAGATGAGCTCCAGGTTGTCATTTGCACCGAATGTTGCTAATAGGGTAGTTGATTTGACCCAGTCATCCATGTTGTCAGACTCTATGATGTCTGATTGAGAGGGTTCAGCAGTGAATACATTTAGGAGTGCCTGTGAGATGTCTGCTGGGTTACGAGAGACAGCATCAGGCTCTGTGCCATTTTCCAGAGCAGTGCTGAATGATGAATCTGTACCTGAGGGTTTTCTCCTTTAACCTGAATAATCGGGGTTTTGGATTTTACTAAGGTCTCTATTTCCGAATAATCCTTTTTAGTGGTTCATGATCTGTAACCACTATGAGATTCGGGCAACCCATTACAAAAATGCGACATTTTCCAATGCCCAAGCAATTGCTGCTGCTTCGCCTTCAATAGGTGCATATCTGCGTTCAGCATCAATGCAGAATCTGCTACCAGCAAATATCAGGAGCCAACCTTCAGGGCAGCAAACTGGGGCTTTGTCAGTGGTGCATGAGCAATACTTCTGCAGAAGTAGGAAGCCCATTCCGTCTATGCTCCAATCTAGAGCAAGTAATGGTTAATCGTTCTTTTGAAATGTCACGATGCCTTTTCGGACTAATTCAACTATGACCTTCTTTGAATGCTGTAATGCATCGTCAAGGCTTTTATTCCATGTAAAGTGTGAGTCTCGTTTTACGAGATGACGAAATGGAAGCATGACTGGGCTCAGTGAGTATGCCCAAGCGACTTGGTTGACCAGCCCAAACCATGATCTGGCATCGGTGAGCGTTTTTGGTATTGGGAAGCTTAATATTGTCTCCAGCATGGATTTAGAAGGGTTACACCAGAAGATGTTATTTGAGGCCCCAAACTGCACCGTGTCTTGGCAAAATTGGAATTTTTCTCTAATTAGTACGATGCCGTTTTTTTGCACAATGGAGGAGGAAATCGAAGGTGTGAAAAAAGGCTCCTTCGATGTCAGAGTCGTAGAGTAGGGTGTCATCCACGATTTTTACTTTGCGGGGGATGTCTTTTATTACTTCATCATACCTTCGGGTGTAGGCATCGCCAGATGCTAGGTAACCTTGTGGCATTCTCAGGTACATGAACCTTCCCCATTCTGTGATGAAGGTGGTGAGTGGCTGGGACTCTTTATCTAAGGGGATGGAGTGATATCCATCAACAGCATCCAACACTGTTTTCTTTTGTTTAGGTGGCACTTGTAGTGCTAGATGGAATGGTGACCCTGTATGGTGTGTTTCCCGTTTGCACTGTGAATTCAAGTGTTGGTAGTCTATGGTTCTTCGTGGTTTGCCATTTTTCTTGGCGGTAATTACCATAGTGCTACACCAATAAGTGGGCATGCCTACGGGTACTGGGGTTATGATACCCCTTTTTCACATCTTCCCAAAGGGCCTGTCTTACGGGCTCTTTGAAGTGAAAAACACAGGAATTGGGTTATGTCTGGCTTTGGGGACTGCTCCTTCTTTGAGGTGTATATGTGCAGTGGGGCCAGGCATCGGTGGGAATTCACCATTGTTCTTGAACGTCGTTTCGGCAAATTGATTCAATAGCCAATTCTTGAGCCTATCAATGTTTTGTTTTGTTGGGGGAAAAGGGAGTTTTTTGGGGCGTGTTGGAAGTTGTCCCTCGACTTTGCATTGTTTAGGGCTCACGTCCGATTTTTTTTATGTGTGCTTGTCGAGGGCATGTGTTGCATTGTTGTTTGGGGTAATATTGTAGTTGTTGGCTTCGGGAAGTCTTTGGACAGTATCCCTACATCAATGCAGGCTGCTTTGCTGAAGTATAGCCGCTGAATCTTTTTGCATATATATAGGGCTTGTTTAGTTGTTCTTCCTTGGACGATGAATTCCACGGAAGGCCAACCCTGACATACAAGCGTAAAGCCTCCCACAGCTCGGACGACTTTTCTTGATGGAATGAGGTTGTTGATAGTGAGCCCCATATTCAGAAGGTGCTTAAGTCCCCCGAGACATATGGTGGCCCCACTGTCAGGAAAGATTGTCATCCTAGTACTGTGATTTCTGGGGATATTCTTAATTTGTCTGGGATCCGGTTTTGGCGAGAATGGAACAACATATGTATCAATTTCCCTTACCTGGCCTGTGTCTTTAGATGTATACGTGCCTGTCGTTTGATTGAATTTGATGTGGGCGATAAGTGTGTCCATGGCGGCTTTATTAGCCTCTAGGCTTTTCCTGACCGCTTGAGCCAGTTTCTTAGCCCGGCTTACCCTCGATAGGTGATTGGGCTTCCCACAATTACTACATGTTTTTCCACATGCTGGACATTTTAGCCGGCGTGATCCAGTTCCTGAGGTGCCATGCTGGTGGCTACCACAACCTAAGCAAGCATGGTGGTTTGGTTTAACATTGCAGTTGCAATAGTTGCTGGTACGGATCGCCTCGTTGGCTTGGGGTGTACCCTTCTGTCTGTGGTATGTTGATAGCCGAGCAGCAGTTGTATCTGAAGCGCCGGCCATTGAGGTTTGGTCCCGCAATGCTGATTCAAATGCCTCAGCATGACGGATATTTTGCTCAAGGGATTTAAGTGCCCAAGCTTTGGCTAGTAGGTCAGCCTGGAGTGTGTTATTTGCTATTCCACAGATGATCTGGTCCTTGATGTATATTTCAGACAGGTCATGCTCACACGAGGGGCAGGTAAAGTTACAATCAACAGCTACGGCTCTGAGGCGGACAAGGTAAATTTGTATTGGTTTATCCGCATCCTGAGACATGTAGGCAAAAGCAAGTCGATGGACAATAGGACTTGACATCTGGGTTACCAACGCTTCTACCATGTCAAGTAGTTTATCCGGATCACTGGTAAAGAAGTCAGGGTGCGTGTTGATTATGGCATTTTGCACAGTCTCATCAGCACAATTTTATATGTTAATATTAGCTCGGGAGCTTGGCATATTTGTCATCTTGGTAAAGACATCCCAGTCAATTCGGAACTTCCTGAATTGCTGTGGTGTCATCTCGAGATTGAAATGGGGAGGCTTGGCTGCTAGTGCCTGAATGCTGGTTGTCTGGGTGGTGGCTTCCTTAGCCTGCTTGATGATACACAGGGCTTCTCCAATTAATGTGATTCCTAGCTCCTTGAGCATAGATCGCTCCAGCATTTGAAGGCTCTCAATTTTCAGCTTCTCGTCCGCAAACCTTGTTGCATGAGTTTTGGCCGAGTCAGTGGATATGCCTGCTTCAATGAAAAGGAGTTCCCAAACTTCGGGTGTCATAGATCCTGTTCACAGCGCCATGTAAAACAATCACGTGGTCAAAATAAACACTCAGTTGTGGAGCAAGCTGAGTGAATAATAAGTCAACATTGAGAAAGAGAACTATTTATGGTGCCATGGAGTCTGTCATTGTGCTAAATTTGTATAGCCTATAGCTTGGGCTGTGATTGGCTGCTGGTACATGAGTGGAGGTATTTCTGTATAAACACCAGCTTGATTTATCAGTTAGTTTGCAGGGTTTGTATTGAGTTACAACCTGCTTTATTTTTGTTTGCCCGCTGGACGCTAGCTGGGACCCTTACGCCGGTAAGTGCTGTTTATTGTATTGTTATTCTACAGTCTCCAGATCACTGGCTTCCCACACAAAATAATGAAAGCTCTTACAGTCTGGTCAGTTAGGTGGCCAGATGTTAGAGGTCATATAGACATAGATATGGGCTGACAAACATGACTTAGTTCTCTTGCTTGTGTGGTATGGTGCAAACTCCTGTTATTAGACAGAGGTTCATCTAGCAGTCATACTCTTGGGCCAGAGCAGAATTACCTCCTCAGGGCGCTTTATGTATGCCTCTGTGTAGCGTCTGAGGCCCTGTAAGTGGCGGAATGAAGGCATAACGTCGCCATCAATAATGATCACTCACAGAAATTTCATAATCACCTATAGACTCATCGAACGCTTTCCTAAAACTCTGCCCCCAAACACTCGGAAATGTTCATATTGGAGCTTCCGGTGATAATGCCAAGTAGTACGGCATGACGTTTCCAAATTTTGGGCGACGTGAATTGCTTCATGGTGCTGTTTTTCTCGAAGACGGCGCTGAACTGAGCCTAGTATCCTGTGCAGTAGATAATATAAAAAAAGCAACGTACATGCGCGGAATTAAATATATAAAATATATCGACTATATATATATATATATATATATATATATATATATATATATATATATATATATATATATATTTATTGGTTTGTTTTCTTCTATACTGTGTGTAAAAGTCCCTTTCTTATTGGAAAGGAAAGTTCAATTCCTTTCATTTTCTGACTCCCCCCAAGAAATGTGTGTTTATGATACAAGACTTCAAAACTTCAGATTTAATTTCCTGATACTTACATTTAGATGTGTCAAGCAACTTAGGACTTACCACATTTTGCTTGAACCCATCCATTCCCAAACATTTTTGCTACACGTCGCTGACAGGAAATTTTCTTGCCCATTTGTTTTCCTTTTAAAGGGATTGTTTAATTTTTAAATAGAGCTGAATTACTGCTCTTGGTTTAAGCCTGTGTTTAATCGAAGACTGTTTGTCAAAAAGAATAAAGCAACTTCATGACGAGAGAGCTGTCGATGGGGATATAGCAAGGCATTTTGAAGCTGAAAAAGGAAAGAAAAACGATCAGCGCCATTGAACAAACATTGGGCGTAGCCAAGACAACAAATTGGAATGTACTGAAATTAAAGAAACTTCTAGTGTAAGGATCAACAGACATAGAAGAGATGGGCGAAGGAAAACAGCAGCAGTTGATGACAGAACTATCGTGAGATTTGTGGATAAAAACCCCGAAACATTAGTTAGTGACCTCACCAACAACATCCATAATGCAGGGATGAAGATTTCACCATCCACGTTTTGAAGAAGACTTCGAGAGCAAAAATATAGTGTTCATACCACAAGAGGCAAACCACTCATTAGAAGTAAGAATCGGAAGGCTAGGTTGGAACTTGCAAGGAAGTACAGAGATAAGCAACAAATTTCTGGAAGAAAGTTTTATGGGCTGATGAAAACACGGTAAATCTTTACCGAAGTGATGGAAATGCCAAAGTGTTTAGAAAGAAATAATCTGCTTATGATCCAAATCATACATGCATTTACGTGAATTATAATGGACACAATGTCTCCGCTTGAGTTTGCATGTCTGCTTCTGAAATAGGTTCATTCATATTTATTGTTAATATACCTCGTGATGGTAGGGGAAGAATGAGTTCAGATTGACTGCAGAAATATTTCGTCGGCCAATTTAAAGAAAAATGCATCCAAACTAATTGTGAGGCTGTTTATAGGGCTGCAGGACAGTGAGCCAAAACATAGTCCCAACGCAAAAAAGGACTACATCAGAGGAAAGAAGTGGACAGTTTTAGGCTGACCAAGTAAATCACCGGACTTTAAAAACCTATGGGCGCAATACTATTCTGCCTGGCCTACGCAAAAATTTATGTGAAAATTTATAGTGATCAGTATGGATGTTTCAGTTGAAATATGCATACCCAAACAAATATCATGATTATATATATATATATATATATATATAATATATATATATATAATATATGATATATATATATATATATATATATATATATATAAATCATGATATTTGTAACCAGTATGCATATTTCCAACAGGAAACATCCATTTATATTCATATATATATATATATATATATATATATATATATATGTGTGTGTGTGTGTGTGTGTGTAAATAGGAACGTACTTATTTCGAACTGAGTGTAATTCGTATTAAATATAAGTGATTGTTAATATACTGATTAGAGAGTCAGTGTTACTTTTTTAATATCTTTTTAAAATCTGAGTAGAATGGCAATAAATATGTGGTTATATATGCGTGCGTGAACATAAAACCAAAACTAATCTTTAACAACGCGTTTTGTCTTCTAATGAATTATAATGAGACAAATGTAGGTTTTATAAAATAAAAATATTATTAATTTTTCAAAATTTATAAATGCTGTAACCTAGAAAGGGTTTCGGAATGAGGAATAAGCAAAAAGGAGGCTTAAAATGAAATGGTAATCTTAAATAAAATAATCTCCAGAGGCGGGAAGTAGGTAAACAACTGCTAGTGATGGACTACTTAGACAACCCAATTACAATAGTATTCAGCGTATTTATAAAGAGTAATGTCAAATGCGACACTGAAATTCTAAAAAGCATTCGAATAGCAAAAGCTAAGTATATAATTGAGGAAGATTATTTCGTGAGAAAATGAGATGTAATACGACTTCTTCTGTATAGCAGTGAAAGCTGCTAAATTTCCTCACAGATGAATATATGACTTGGCAACATGCATACAGATCAAAAGAAAGATACTTAGAATGTTATATAGCGGAATGTGTAAGCAATGAAGTTAAAGGAAAATGGAAACAAAACATATGCTAAGAATAAGAAAGAGTTAACTGAAATTTTGGGGATGAATAATATAGGAAGAGGGCTTGGGAAATTTGACATTTAAATGACTTGTTTCGAAAAAACAGAAAGTGGTTAGGAAGTGGGCAAGGCTGTCTGCCCGACACGTACAGGTGATTTAATGGCGGAACAGAAAAGCGGTATAATGGCAAAACAAACTTTTCTGCAATGTGCAAAAGATAGACAGTTCTGTAGAAAGCTATGTTCTCAAAGATTCTGAATAGTAACTGTACATGAAAGAAGCATATTAACTTTTTTTTTAACTTTGATCTCAAAAGCTTTGTTAAGAAACGTTCCTTTTGAGTGTCATTGGCGTTATACAATAGATAATGTGGATTATGTCGATTTTGTAGTCTACACCGTTTTCTCTTCTGGCGAAAATTTAAACATTTCTTGTAGTATATATTCAAATCCCTTCCATAATTACCCTGCTGAAAATAGGATTTTCTTTAATTAATATTAAATTCAAGATTGTGTTTGAGGTAACTCATTTACATATAACATCACATAGACTGTAAATAGCCAATATTAGCCATGAGACAGTTGAATGCATACTACTTCCCGTGAATCAGTAACACTAAACTACAATGACGTCGCAGATATCTAAAGAAATAAACAAACAGTTATGACTGGATAATTATGAATAACCAAAGCGTGGCTTAGGACAACAGTAGTCAACGTTAGAATAAAAAAAGTTGTATGGTTTAAAATCAGTTGGAGAAGAAAATTAAATAAATTATTTCTTGTTGCCAGCTACTTGTTGTGAATTATTATAAAATTATCAACATTTTAACACTCAATACTGTCGGAAGAAATGATGTTTAACGATATAAATCAACTAATCATGAAAAACATAACACACAAAAAGAAAAAAAATTGAATGCAGAAAGAGCTAAATTTATGAATATTTCTCAAAAAGTACATGAAACAGGTATAGAATATTTTCTGCGTTTAAAACGGGCCGATCTGAATTCCTGAATTGAGAAACTGCGTTCAGAAAATAAGTCAAACGAAGAGGATCGAATCAGTCTTCAAAATGAGGAAAATTGTATCTGCAAAAAAGTTGTTTATAGAACAATGTGGGAATGTTTACAACAACAAGAATTATTTTAAATGTTTAATAGAGCAAAAGTTACAGATCAGGCAGAGGTAATGACACATCCATAAAGAAAAAGGAAAGTAAATTGTGTACTTTTTTTGGTTGTGAACATCAAAGAGAAAAAAAAAAAAATCCGGAATAAAAAAAGATGTGAAAAGCGTTTGAAAATCATATTAACCGTATGTGTGAATCCAAAAGAGAAACGTAGATACAGTTCAACAAAATGTAGATGAAATAAGTAGAAACGTATATGCATTGAAAAAATATGGAAAAACATTCTAATAATTAAACTTTTCCAGACATATGACTTATTTAAAATTGATACCCATAAATTTCTGGAAGAAATTAGGAAAACCAAGATTAAATAAAACCTTGTCCCATTGAATAAGTTCGAAGGATCCGTGATGAATAATTTACGCTATTTTTGGAAGCATACGTTGTTAAAACTAAGTTTGACGTCTTACCAGTTATCGTTGGAAATCAAAATGAATCATAGAATCATGATCTAATAGGAAATGATGTATTGAACATAAATACGACAAAATTAGTAAACAAAGTCAAATGAAGAAGAAAGTGGTATATTAAAAATCTTTCAGGCAAAGGTTAAGATTAAAATGAACATATTTGTCACTTCCATCGCCGTAAAAAACTAATCTATGTCTTTAGATATCTTCATGCTTATCGTTGAGATGAACGTCAAATTGAAGCCGACAACCTGTTTCGCTGATACTTCTCATGATTTTACTGATTAAATTTTTAGATGTAACCGAAAATATTATGATTACGGCTTCTCGTTCATTTCTCGCTTTGGATTTTTTTTCGGATTATCGCTTTCCTGTCTATAATGTCTTTGGAAATTGAATGCAAAGTCACTCATCATCTTATGTCTTTTTTTTTTTTTTTTTTAGAGTAACTTATTTTAGCTAAATTTACACGCTATTTTTTTCTTCCAACTATTTTTTTGACATGTAAATATCTCGATCATTTATTTTGAGGAATTTTAGTTATTTCTCTTAGTTTTTAAACGAATTCTTTCCGGTAAGGATTATATTTTTCTTGGGGTTGGGGTTAAATTATTTAAAATTTACACGTTTTTTTTGGGGTTGTTTTTTTAACTAGTATTTAACATGTAAATAGTTTGATTAATTTATTTTTAAGTGATTTTAGTCAAATGTTTTTCTCTTAGTTTTTAAAGTTGTAAATAGTTTGTCATTTTAATCACTCTATTGTAAACGTTTTATTTAATGTAGTTTAAAAGAAAAGAAAATAAGAATAAAAAAAAAAAAAGAAAGACCAAAAAATAAGTTAGTTAAAAGGGGTGGTAGAGAAAGAACAATCCGCAAGACGAGCCAATATAATAAATCGTTTTTTTTTTGTGTATATATGTGTTTGTATATATATATATATATATATATATATATATATATATATATATATATATATATATATATATATTTATGAATATTTATTGGTTTGTTTTCTTCTATTCTTAAAAAAAAAAAACCCCCATACTTGGCCGCATGTAGGAAGATCTATACAATTATGCTTACCTAACCTATAACATCGAATAGTCCAAGCGAAATCTTCATTGGTTGTTGTCTACTGGGGCAACTTATATAATTCACGTCCTAAAGCTAGTGGCAAATTTTTGTTCTTCGATGCTAACATCGGCTCACATTTCAGAAGACTCTTGCGTAATAGTGGCGTGTTTGAAATCTGTATGTGTAGTCCGCAAATCAAACGCGCTATTCACTCGACTACGCATCAATGCATATATACAAACGTATAAATATACATACATGAATACATAAAACAGACGCATGAACGACATATCATGTGTACTTCCAATACATACAAATCATCGGCATGAAGTTCTAAAAACTATTCCATCAGCCAAGTGTCCCTCAGAATATGTGCTAAATAGATGGTATGGTTTACAGATACTTTCGAAATTATCATAAACTGAGATCATATCCACAGACTTCAAATTGCAAATCGATTAGGATGTGATTCAAATCAGGAATTGGGATCGAACGTACTAACTACTCGGCCACACACACATACATACGCAGTTGTATTTGCCAAAGCACTGTGTATGAGTGTCCTGACAACTATCGACAAATGATTATATCTACCCAATTTCACTCAAACGAATATTAATTCGATGCTAACATAGTGTAACCATTTAGAAGTCACTTGATTAATCGTGGCTAGTTTGGAAACAGGATGTGTAGGTCGCAAATCAAATCCTCTGACCGCTCGACTACGCATCAATACATATATACAAACGTGTAAACATACATACATACATCAATGCATAAAACAGACACATGAACGAAATATCATGCGTACTTCCAATACTTCCAAAACATCACGAAGTTCTACAAACTGTTCCATCAATCTATTGTCCTATTGATCATAGTGGTATGTTTTCCAGAAACATTCGAAAGGCTCACACGCTGAGATGATAGCCAGAGGCTGAAAAGTGCAAATCGATTATGGTGTGATTCAAATCATGAATTGAGATCGAATGTACTAACTACTCGGCCACACACACATACATACGCAGTTGTAGTTGTCAATTTATATGCACATCCCTGCGTATGGCTGTGTCTGTGTCCGCACAACTATCGACCAATGATTACATCTAAACAATTTCACTCAAATTAATATTACTTCGATATTACATCGTCACCCCTTTTACAAGTCACTTGATTAATCGTGGCTTGTTTGGAATAATAATGTGAATGCCGCAAATCATACGGTATAACCACACGACTATGCATCAATACATATATAAAAATGAATAAACATACATACAAGAATACATAAAACAGACACATGACCGACATATCATGCGTACTTACAATACTTCCTAATCATCGGCACGAAGTTCTACAAACTATTCCATCAAACTAATGTTCCTCAGAATATGGTGGTATGGTTTCCAGAAACTTCCGTAAAGCTCACAGGCTGAGATCATATACAGAGCCTGAAAACTGCAAATCTATGATGGTGAGATTCGAATCAGGAATGGGGATCGAACGTACTAACTACTCGGACACACACGCATGCATACGCAGTTTTAGGTGTCATTTTTTACGCACATCACTGTGTATGAGGGCGTCAATGTCCGCACATCTATCGACAAATGATTACATCTACACTATTTCAATCAAATTATTAGTTCTTCGATGCTAACATGGCCCCCCCCTTTCAGAAGTCATTTGATTAATCGTAGCGAGTCTGGAATCAGTATGTGTAATCCGTAAATCCATCACGCATCACGCATCAATACATATATACTAACGTATAAACATACATACATGATTACATCAAACAGACACATGAACGACATATAATGTGTACTTTTAATACTTCCAAAGCATCGGCACGAAGTTCTACAAATTATTTCATCAACCTAGTGTCCCTCAGAATATGTCCCCAATAGGAGGTATGGTTTCTAGAAACTTTCGATAGGCTCACACGCTGAGATCATATCCACAGACTGAAAAGGACAAACCGATTATGGTTAGATTCGAATAAGGAATGGGTATCGAACGTACTAACTACTGGGCCACACACACATACATACGCAGTTGTAGTTGTCAATTTTCATGCACATCGCTGTGTCTGAGTGTGTCAGTGTACGCACAACTATCGACAATTGATTACATCTACAGAATTTCACTCAAAGCTAGGATACTTCGATGCTAACATCGTCTCCCGTTTCAGAAGTCAATTGATTAATCGTAGCGAGTCTTGAATCAGTATGTGTAGACCGCAAATCAAACGCCGTAACCACTCGACCACGCATCAATACATATATACAAACGTATAAACATACATACATGAATACATAAAACAGACACATGAACGACATACCATGCGTACTTTCAATGCTTCCAAATCATCTGCACGAAGTTCTCCAAACTATTCCATGAGTAGCGTGTCCCTCAATATATGTCCGTAATAGGGGGCATGGTTTCCAGAAACTTTCGAAAGGCTCACACGCTGAGATCATATCCACAAGATGAAAAGTGGAAATCGATTATTGTGTGATTCGAATCAAGAATGGGGATTGAACGTAATAAATACACGGCCACGCACACATATATACGCCATTGTAAGTGTTAATTTGTATGTTCATTCCGGCTTATGTGTGTGTGAGTGTCCTCACATCTATCGACAAATAATTACATCTAACCAACTTTTCTGAAAGAATAATTCTACAATGCCAATTTCACCTGCTTTTCCAGATGTCATACTTCCAGTACTTCCAAATCATCGGCACAAACCTTTCCCTCAACATAGTGTCCCTCACAATGTGTCATCAATTCGTGGTATGGTTTCAAGAAAATTTCAAAAAGCTCAAACACTGAGATAACATACAGAGGCTGAAAACTGCAAATCTATTATGTTGTGATTCGAATCAGGAATTGGGATCGAACGTACTAAAGCTCTAACCACACGACTATGCATCAATACAGATATACAAACGTATAAGCATATGTACATGAATACATAAAACAGACACTTGGACGACATATAATGCGAACTTCCAATAATTCGGAACCATTTGTCATGAAGTTTTCCAAAGTATGCCATGAACCTAGTGTCCCTCAGAATATGTCCTCAATAGGTTGTATGGTTTCCAGAAACTTTCAAAGGCTCATACATTGAGATCATGTTCATTGCATGAAAAATGCAAATCGATGAGTGTGATTCAAATTAGAAATTGTGAACGAACGTACTAAGTACTCAACCAAAACACATACACACTCAGTTGTATATGATAATTTTTATGCAAACCACTGTGTGTGAGTGTGAGTGTCCTCTCAAATATCGACCACTGATTACATCTTCTCAATTTCATATTTTATATTTCATATTATATATACATATCTATCTATCTATCTATCTATCATCTATCTATCTATCTATCTATATGTTATCATATATATATATATATATATATATATATATATATATATATATATATATGTATATATATTTGTGTATATTTATTGGTTTGTTTTCTTCTATTTTTCCAAAAAATACCATTCTTGGCCGCATGTAGGATGATCTATACAACTATGCTTTCACCTAATCTATAACATCGAATAGCCCAAAGCGAAGTCTTGATTGGTTGTTGTCTACTGGGGCAACTTATATAATGCACGTACTAAAGCTTGTCGCAAATTTTTGTTCTAGGTGCGGGTCGAATACTGATCATATTCGGTCGGGTCGTCCATCGAAGAAGTCTGTTGTTTATTTAGACCCGAATCTTCTAGTGACATGGGAGCAACAACACTGACGACGCATCTAGATTTGGCATTTAAAGGGGTATTTTAATAATTTTAAATCTGTTTTCAACAGTGACTACCAGGAATGGTCTGGCTGATGACTGAGGAAAGACTCTGTGACAGGTGAAAAGACGGCTATTCGGAGACTGCAAGGTTCGCACCCCTAATGACATGTCTCTTTGTTCTAAAGAGATCTCAGTTTCATGCTACAGGTAGAACAAGGAATACATACCCCCAGGGGATCCCGAGAGGTGGGGGAGAGCATGAGATCCCCGGTAAGACGGATACAACGATTACGACCGCAGCAAAGGCCCCATGACATCTGACTCAATATGCCACTGTGGAAAGACGTGCAAGAATCAGCGTGGCCTAAAAGTACACCAAACCAAGATGAAATGTGCAGTAGTAGCCGAGAACTCACAACGCATAGGTGTTACACCAAGTAAGACGGAGGTGGAGCAGGTCCCGGTGACAAACCACAGCGCTCAGCATCAGCCAGTGTGGAGTCAGACCTTGCAGGACAGAGTAGTCCCTAAGCGGATTAAATGGCCCCCCAGCAAACAACAAGAAAGCTTGGCGCGATTTTGATGAAGACCTATGCATTATAATCCAATGTAGTCTGCGGGTAACATAGACCGACGACTTCAAACCACGAAATAAACTTATCGTCAGCTACGGATCAGAGCGTTTCAGCCACATTGAAAAACGAGAAAATAAAATCTACACTGAGAAGGAAGGATAAGAGAAGTAAGGCAGGAATTAAGATCCCTCAAGAAACTATTTGAGGCCTCTAGTGAAAAAGAGTGACCAGCCCTCTCGGAACAGAAATATTTTAAGACAGAAACTGAAAAACCTGCGAAGAGCAGAAGGACATCGTCGCCGGAGGAAAGAGCGGGCCAGGAAGAGGGCTTCGTTTATCTCCCGACCCGTTTGGTTCGCCAGAAGACTTCTGGCAGATAAGAGGAGCGGCAGATTAGCATGCCCAAAAGATTGGGTGCATTCCTTTTGAAGAGCTCTTATAGGGACCCAAGAAGTGACGAGGAATTAGAATTTAATGGTCGCCCTCTTAAACCCAAACCCCCAGAATTTGAGTTCGACTCAAGGTGCCAAGTTTGAGGAGGTAAACAGATAGTAACGGCAGCGAGATCAGCTTCGTCGCCAGGTCCGAGTGGCGTGCCTTACTCCGTGTACAAGCGTTGCCCTGGTCTTCTCATGAAATTATGGAAGATCATTAAAGCAATTTGGCAGCGAGGTAAAGTTGCAGGACAATGGCGATACGCAGAAGGTGTTTGGATCCCAAAAGAAGAGAACTCAGAAAATATCGAGCAGTTTCGATGTATCTCGTTACTGAGTACAGAATTCAAAAATATTTTTAGTGTTATTTCCCGACGCCTATCAGCTTTTCTGCTAAAAAAATAGCTTTATAGATACATCGGTACAAAAGGCGAAATCCCTGGTATGATTGGCTGCGTTGAGCATATAGGAGTTTTGTCGCAATTAATAAGGGATGCAAGGAGGAATAAAGGGGACTTAGCTGTTGCGTGGTTGGACTTGGCCAATGCATATGGGTCCATACCGCATAAACTCGTGGAAGAAGCTTTAATTAGACACTACGTCCCAAGTAGCATCCGCGAGCTGATCCTAGATTACCACAGACAATTCCATCTAAGAGTTGCATCGGTTTTGTTTCTTCAGACTGGCATAGACTCGAGAGAGGAATTATTACAGGCTATTACATTGTCAGCCACGCTTTTTGCTCTCGCGATGAACATGCTCGTGAAGTCCGCTGAGGTGGAATGCTGTGGCCCCGTTTCAAAAACCGGAGTTAGGCAACCACCCATCCGGGCTTACATGGATGGTCTTACACTCACCACGCATTCTGTTACAGGCAGTAGATGGCTATTACGGGGTTTAGAGAGACAGACTGAGTGGGCAAGAATGAATTTCAAGCCAAACAAATGTAGATCAGTGGTAATAAAAAAGGTCCGAGTGGTAAAAGACTATTTCACAATAGAAGGGAGAGCCATTCCGGCGATAGCACTCATTAATACTGAAGCTTTACAGAGTAATAAACTCATCCCAGAAAGAAGAGCTATCCGCTTCGTTAAAGCAGGTGCAAAGCCGAGTAAGAAGTTTGCAGGATCCCATTCACTGTTATCGTTCGCGTCGGATTGGCAAATGCTAGTCGATCTCGGGCAACAATTAAAATTCCCAACACATATATCGTCCTCCAAACACCGTCCAGACATAATCGTTTATTCGGCCGCCACAAAACCTTATTTTGCTGGAGTTAACTGTCCCATGGGAAGAGCGTATGCAAGAGGCATTTGAGAGAAAGTATAGTAAATATGAAGGACACTTAAATGATTGCAGAACTAAAGGATGGCACACTGATTGTTTCCCTGTCGAGATCGACTGTAGGGGGTTCGCCGGACAGTCAATGATACGAGCCCTTACTAGACTAGGACAAAAAAGAAGGCGGGCAATTCAAATGATCCTGGAGTCCGTCGAAAGGCCATCAGGTGGTTGTGGATAAAATGAGCTAATGAGTGGCCCCAGACATAAGAACGATCCCAATGCAGATGTACACAAGCCATGAATGCAAACACTAAATTCTTTTAAGACGGATTAATATATATATATATACGTGAAATTTGTGTATATAGATGACGAGAAACTTGCGAATATCAATCTTTCGATTTGCATTCAGTCTCATATGCAATGATTTCTTACTGGTCTTCCGAGTAGATTTATTTTATTACAGAAAACATTATTACAAGTAATCTTTCCCTTATTTTTTTCTTTTTTTAGGAGTAAATTATTTTAGCTAAATTTACAGGCTATTTTTTCTTTCAACTATTTTTCGACATGTAAATATCTCGATCATTTATTTTGAGTAATTTTAGTTATTTCTCTTAGTTTTTAAACTAATTGTTTCCGGTTAGGATAATTTTTTTTGGTGGCGGGTGGGTTAAATTATTTAAAATTTACACGTTTTTTATCTTTTTTTAAAACTAGTATTTGACAGGTAAATAGCTTGATTAATTTATTTTAAGATTTTAGTCAAAACGTTTTTCTTAGATTTTAAAGTTGTAAATAGTCTGTCATTGCTTAATCACTTAATTGCAAACGTTTTATTAAGTGTAGTTTAGAAAATAATAAAGAATAAAAAAGAAAAGAAAGACCAAACAAATAAGGTAGTTAAAAGGGGAGGTAGAGAAAACAAGTCACAAGACGAGCCAATATAATAATTAGTTTTTTGTGTATATATGTTTGTTTATATATATATATATATATATATATATATATATATATATATGTGTATATTTATTGGTTCTTTACTTACAAAAAAACCCATTCTGGTCGCATGTAGGAAGATCTATACAATTATGGTTACCTACTCTATAACATCGAATAGCTCAAGCAAAGTCTTGATTGGTTGTTGTCTTCTGGGGCAACTTATATAATCCACGTCCTAAAGCTAGTGGCAAATTTTTGTTCTAGGTGCGTGCCGAATACTGATCATATTCGGTCGGGTTGCCCATCGAAGAAGTCTGTTGTTTATTTAGACCCAGAAACTTCTAGTGACATGGGGAGCAACAACACAGACGACGCATCTAGATTCAGCACTTAAACGTGAATTTTAATAATTTGAAAGTATTAATTGATGCTAACATCGGCTCACATTTCAGAAGACACTTGCGTAATTGGCGTGTTTGTTGGCCGCAAATCAAACGCGCTAATCCTCGACTACTCATCAGTACATATATACAAACGTATAAACATACATAATGAATACATAAAACAGAAACATGAACGACATATCATGTGTAGTTCAATACTTCAAATGATCGTCACGAAGTTCTAAAATTATTCCATCAGCCAAGTGTCCCTCATTATATAAAGCAAATATGTGCTATGATTTCGAGAATTTTTGAAATGTTTACAAGCTGAGATCATATCCAGAGCCTGAAAATGCAAATCGATTATGGTGTGATACGAATCAGGAATGGGGATCAACGTACTAACTACTCGGGACACACACATACATACCAAAGTTTTAGGTGTCAATTTTATGCACCGGAATGGGATGTGTGTGTGTGAGAGTGTCCTCGCTACTATCGTCACATAATTACGTGTACCCAATTTCAATAAAACGAATATTACTGATGTTAACATCGCCTCACCTTTTCAGAAGTCACTTGTTTAATCGTGGCGAGTTTGAAAACAGTATGTAGGGCCACAAATCAAACACTCCTAACTAGGCGACTACACTTCAATACATATATACAAACGTATAAACATACATACATAAACACACAACATAGACACATGAACGACAAATCATGCATGCTTCAATACCCCACAAATCATCAAGGCTAATCTTCTTCATACAATTTTGACCTATCTAGCGAAAATAGATAATGTCCTCAGTATGTGGTAAAGCCAGGCAATCTCAGTCTGGTCATTCGATGAGAACATATCCACGAAGCAGAAACTAGCGTTTCGATTTGGACTATTCGAATCGGAATGGAGAGATCAGACAATCCTAAGTACTCGGACACACACGCATACATACGCAGTTTTATATGTGTCATTTTACGCTGCCTTCAGAGGACTAGTAGGAGTTCGTCAACAAGGCAAATTTATTATACAAACTCCAGACATCCCAAAAGTATTTCACTCAAAAGTATTGGTTCTTCGACTGCTAAAATGGAGTCCCCTTTAAGGAACTTCACGATTAATCGTGGCTGAGGGTTTAATCAATATGTGCAGTCCGTGGAAATCAAACGGCTTGGAGGTTGACTCGACCACGCATCAATACATATATACAAACGTACAAACACCTGATAGAGGACGAAGCCATCAAACATGACACATGGACGACAAAAATGGCAGGTTCCGCCAGAAGGGCGCGTCACCAGTGGGAAATTCTCAAACTATTCCATCAATACCGACTTCAGCCGATCTAGACTCCGGTTCAGGTGGTATTCCCAGGCTTTTCAAATGTCGACCAACCTGACATCATATGGAGATAAATTGAAAATCACCAGTGCCCTTTGGGTTTGGGGAGGATCACGCAACACATATGGAACGGGTGCACTACTCCGCTCACACACACACAGACATATGCTGTCATGACAATCTATTTATATACTGCAAATGCAGTACATTACTGAAGTGAGAGTCCCTTAAAATCCCAGAAAGAATGTTTATATCTTGCCAATTCCATTCAAATTAATAGTAAGAATGCTAACATCGATCCATTTAAGAAATCGTCCGCGTGATTAAACGTGGCGAGATTGTTACGTGAAAATTCCAAATCAGAAACGCTCTAAAACTCGTATACACATAATCGTATATACCAAACGCCAAAAACATGCCCGTAGGTCCCACATAAAACAGACACATGAACGACATACCATGCGTGACTGCAGATATTTCCTGTCGAGATCGGCCAATCATCACACACGAACCCCTACCAGCCTAGGGACAACTGACAAAAAGAAGGCATTCAAATTTCCATCAACCTAAAACCCCATCAGAATATGTCCTGGATAAATGGGATGAGTTTTCCCAAAAGTTTGAATGGCTCACTCAGATGTACACACGTCATAAATGCAAAACACTGAAAAGTTTTAAGACTGATTTGGGTATGATTCATATATAGGAATGGGCATATATAGATGACGTAACTTAATAACCAGCCACACACACATACATACGTCGCGCCCTAGTTGTCATTTTATGCAATCGCAGTATATGTGTGTGTGGAGAATGTCCGCAAAGTATCGACAAATGATTAAATTACACAATTTCACTCAAAGTATATTTCTTCGATGCTAAGCAGAAACATAGACGTCATACCATGGTGATTGTAATACTTC
This sequence comes from Acanthosepion pharaonis, assembly GCA_903632075.3. Lineage (NCBI taxonomy): Eukaryota > Metazoa > Mollusca > Cephalopoda > Sepiida > Sepiidae > Acanthosepion > Acanthosepion pharaonis. The sequence goes on along the minus strand of CAHIKZ030002489.1, from coordinate 986 downwards.
CATATCGTGGAACGAAGTTCTACACACAATTCAATCACCTAGAGTCCCTGCACATGTCCCTCAATAGGGTGGAAAGTTTTCCAGGAACTTTCGAAAGGCTCACACGCTGAGATCATATCCAGTGCCTGAAAAACTGCAAAAATGATTATGGTGAGATTGAATCAGGATGGAGTTCGAACGCACTAATTCACTGGCCACGCACATATATTCGCAGTTATAGGTGTTAATGTTTACGTTAATCTTCGCGTATGTCTGGAGTGTCCTCCCAACAATCGACATATAATTACATCTAACCAATTTCTCTAACGAATAATATTGCAAGTAATATCGCCTACTCTTCTAGATGTCATTTTATTAATCAGGCGAGCTTGGAATCAGCATGTGAATGCTGCAAAATCAAAAGTGAACCAATTAGACTATGCATCAATACATATATAAACGTATAAACATATGTACATGAATACATAAACAGACACTTGAACGACATGAGTCTCTCAAATTATCGATATTGATTACATCTTCCCCTTTAATATTATAATTTGATATTAATATAGTAATATAATTTAAATATAATAATATATATATATAAATATAAAATATATATTATAATAAAAAGGTATAAGGTTTGTTTTATTCTATACTTTAAAAAAAAAACCTTCTTTCAGTAGGGTTTGGGGAAGGTTCAAATACCTTTTTTTTTTTTTTTTTTTTTTTTTTTTTTTTTTTTTTTTTTTTTTTTTTTTTTTTTTTTTTTTTTTTTTTTTTTTTTTTTTTTTTTTTTTTTTTTTTTTTTTTTTTTTTTTTTTTTTTTTTTTTTTTTTTTTTTTTTTTTTTTTTTTTTTTTTTTTTTTTTTTTCATTGTTTACGTGGTTTTTAACCTTTTGGAACTAAAACCCCAAATTTCAATAAATAAAATTAAAAAAATTTTTTTGTAACAAAAACGGAAAAAACCCCCCCAAAAATTTCCAAAAAAAATTTTCAAAAAA